>OV651825.1:14637452-15237452 GCA_927349885.1 Psylliodes chrysocephalus | reverse complement strand
ATATTTTAATTTGTGTTAGAGACACGGAAACCAGTTTCAAATAAAAGTTTTATAAATTTGAAAAAAGATACTATAAACATATTTTTAAATATACAAGGTGTTACGTTTTAGCCTGGTAAATAAAAATATATTTTTTTTTAATTTTATTTTATTTTTTAAATGACCTAATAATACTATAAAGAATCCTTGAATATTTTTTTAAAATATTACAGAATTGTCAAACATTAAAAAACTATAAACTATAAATATATTTTTAGAAATACAGGGTGTTACGTTTTAGCTTGACAAATAAAAATATTCTTTTATTATTTGAATGACATGGTAATACTATAAGCAATACCTGAATCTTTTTTAAAAATATGACAGAGTTGTCAAACAATTATTTTGTTAAATTGAAGAATAATGCAAATTCAAAATTGTTTAAATTACAGAAATAATAAAAACTTCCAGGCCGGATATTTTGGTAATTAAAAGAAATATTTTAATTCTGTAAAAGCCAGTTCATAGATCGTTAAGAGAGCTTCAGTTTTAGATATAAATTAATTTTAAATAGGTCAATATGTAGATGGCGCTGCGCTCAATATTTTTTTTGATGGGAGGATCTTTCTTATATAGCGCATCTTATAAAAATGCATTTTTAAGCAGATTTTGTACTATAAACTAATTCGACAAATCTAGCGATTTTTGATATACAGAGTGGATCACTCAAAACAGTTTCATCCTGTTTTTCGGCATTATTCATTGGATTTTAAGAAAATGCTAAAACAGATCTATTTTTATTCCAAATGGAACATGTTTTTATAATACAGAAATCTGTCATGTGTCAACCCCCTCCCTTCCACTTCTGCAACCCCTTAATTTTTAATAAGGAATGTACCATGTACAGCACATCATTGAAAAGGTAAATTTATGGGAAATTTTAAACTTAAGCTTTATTCCAGCGTCTTATGAACTAACTAGATTTTGGGCGGAGTCGGAACATCTGGGGGGGTACTTTATGGGTGGTCATTTTTATATTTTATGGAATATATCTGTTATTTACGTTTAAAGAAGAAAATTCTTCAAATAAAAGTTAGTTCTAATATTATTATCTATAATTTTTGTTTTTTACAAAATTTTCCTAAAATGGTCCGTATTCGAGAAATTTGACAAAATGTAAAAAAAATAATTTTTTATAAAAATTGTTCAAATAAAAGTTGTTTGTAATATAATGCTCTATAATTTTTATTCTATACATAATTTCTATAAAATGGACCGTATTCGAGATATTTGAGAAAATGTGTAAATTTCGAATTTTGAAGAAAACTCAAAAACGGATAAAGACAAAAACATTAAATTTTAAACTTAAGGTTTATTTCGGCCTGCCGTGAAATGATTAGATTTTGGACAAAGTCGGAACATTTGGGGGGGTACTTTATGGGAGGCCGTTTTTATATTTTATGGAATATATCTGTTATTTATGTTTGGAGAAGAAAATTGTTCAAATGAAAGTTACTTCTAATATTATTATCTATAATTTTTGTTTTATGTCAAAATTTCCTGAAATGGTCCGTATTCGAGAAATTTGACAAAATGTGCAAAATTCTGATTTTTATGAAAATTGTTGAACTAAAAGTTGTTTGCGATATCGATCTCTATAATTTTTGTTTATACATGATTTTTCTAAAATGGACCGCAATGGAAAAATTGTAGGAAAAGTGCTAAATTAAAATTTTTCAGTATTTTTGTTTTCAATGAATATCTATAGAAAAATGTTTCGAGGTAGATGTATGAGGAAAATGTATATATTTAGTTTATCCTCTAAACATTTATAGCGGTACTGCAATAGGTTGTACAAAATAATCGGAAAAAGCCTGTAATAACTAGATAGGAAAGTCATGTGTTGGACACATCAGATTTTTTTAAATGTAATACCCTGTCTGTTATACAGCTATTTTTAAAACTAATTTGTTTATTTTTTATTTTGGTTAGTATCCTCCATATCCAAATGCATTTTTTTCTTAAAATTTTGATTGTTTTATAAAGAAAATTGACATAATTTTCCGCATTTTTCTAATTGGCTTTTGAAAATATGGACTTATTTATACTAAACTGCTAATTTAGTTTTTATTAAGCCATTTTTATTAATAATATAACAATACTATAATAATATAATAAAAATATTCTCCCTAATTGGTGGTTGTCTATTCCTCGGATGACGTCACAAGTAATGTAAACCATTGTAGATCAAATGCGTCTTCGTATAGGGAATGCCAAACAAAATAAAAGGGAAAATAATTAATGAATTAATTAGTGGTATAACATAGAGGGTATTCCATTTGTAGAAATTGGAAATATCGTATCCATGCGTTTTGAAACACTCTGTACAAATGTATGAAAATGCAAAACATTTTTAAGAACGTATATTAAAATTGTTTAACGATGTGAAAACAATCAAATCTGTAATGTGTAACAACCTACAGCGTGTTTGGTTTAAAAAAACATAAGTTTGGTTTGTGGTTGACCCTGTATATAATAATAAAATATAGTCGTTAACTGTAGCGGCGAGTATCAACTAACACCGGCCGATATAAGAGAAGCACGTTTTGGCGACGTTGTCAACTACATTAAATCTGTAGGCTGGCTCACGTGCTAGGAGCAGCCTATCATTTTAGGAGAATGCACAATGGGTCTAATGAGGCCTAAGTACCGTTGGGGTAACCCACCCTCCACATGTTACAGATAGACAGAACTGTAGGTACAACTTTTGTTTTTAAATAAACAGCTATCGATCAATTACACACTGATGGGACACAAAAATTAGGAAAGCATGTTGGTGTCGTTGGATAGGTAAATGTAAAAAGAATTTAATGCTAAAATAATATACAGGGAGTTAAATTTGAAAAATTTTTGTAAATTGAACTTAAAATGAGCCACATTTATGGGTGGACTTAAAATACTCTGTCCGAAATGAACCAGCTCTTCATTATTACAATTCGTTAGCTAGGTAGGTACTTTATAAATCTGTACTTTAGATAATTACCAAAGTTATTTTATTTAGGTCTGTAATCTGTATTGCATCCTCTAGAAGCATATAGGACCAGCCTCTCAACTTTTTAAAAACATACTGGTTGTTGCTGACGTGTATAAATAGAGACAACCATCTTTCAGCTCATCAAAACCCAGCTGGTTATCGCTTGGGTTTGTCTAGGGATAGCCAGCCTCTTAGGTCAATTATTTAGGGTCTGAATAATTCTCTAATTTTACAAAAAAATAATTGCTTGGAAATCCTGTAATATACTTTTTTAAATATTCTAGTGTGGAATAAACTTTTACTAGACCATTTTAAAACTGAAACAAAATACAGTGTGATCTATTTCAAAAATAAATTTTTGAGGCAAAACTGTAACACCCAGCATGTCCAATTAAAATATTCCTTCATTAAATCCATACAGTATGGTTCAAATGAAAGGAATAAATTCATTATAATGGAAGTAGTTGGTTTTTCGAAAAAATGTCAATTTTGTTTACTAAAAGCGCATTTTTTTAAAAAGATTTCGTTTCCCCCACTTCCCATTTTTGGGCAGTGACGTCATTGGCAATTTTTTTAAGTAGTAACTCCAATTTTTTGTTGTCAGTTTTTAATAGTTTTGACTATAAAACTTGGAAAACCAATGTTTTCTTTATAATAAAGCTACTTTTGTGGCATCTCGCTAGGACGCACCATTTTCAAGAAAAAAACATTTAAAAATTTCATGATAAGTTGATGATGTTATCTTATTCGAAATTGTAAACAATAAAGGCCTGTGAAATCAGAAATTTAATTTTTTTTTACTTTGGAAAACCGGTGACTAAAGAAATTTTATAAAATATTTACAAAAATGTGCCATCAGGACTTTACTTGTAACAAAACGTTTTCGGACCTATGTTTATATGAACTTTTATTTCTATTTTAGAATGTAGATTATGCTGATAAAATATGACCGTCTAATAAAAAAACAAACAACTTCTTCAAATATCATTTCGAATGCTATAGGTATAAGTAATAATAAATTTAGAAAGGTTTGAAATTTCTAAGGTTTCATTTCTGGAATGAAATTTGTTTTTTCAAAAATTTATTTAAGCCATTCCATAAATAATTAAAAAAAAACAATTTTTTCAAGTACCATTTTAAATGCTATAAAGAGAGGGTTGACATTTTAAAATTTTTATTGTTAGAATGAAATTTTTTTTTCTTCTAAAATTTATTTAAGGTATTTGATAGATAATAGAAAAACAAAAAGTAATATTTTAAATGCTATATGGGTAATAAGGGAGTTAAAATTTTAATTTTTTTATTACTAAAACTAAATTTGTTTGTTTAAATGTTTAGTAATGCCAACCAATAACTAATAAAAGTAGTTTTTTTTAATACAATTTTGAGTGGTGTATAGGTAATAATAGATTTAGACAGTGTTGAAATTTCAAAGTTTTAATTGCTGAAACAATATTTAATTTGTTCCATTGGAGCCATTCGATGGATAATAAAAAAACAAACAACTGTTTCCAAATACCATGTTGAATGCTATATGGGTAATAATAATTAATTGACTTCTGAGATCCTCTCTTTTGACCTATTGTATTTTTGATAGAATTTTCTTTATTATGATTAAATACCACATCTAACCATTGAGCATTAAATTTATTTCTAAAAGTAATGTTAACAAATATATTAGCATATTCTTTAAATGATATGCAACTTTTGGACTTTCTCAAACCTTGAACTATTGCTATCCCTTCAAAAATGTGACAAGTTTTGCCAGAGTCAATAGGTGCACTTAAGTCTTTGTGGGTAATGTCATATTGATCTAAAATATTTCTCATTAAACTCTTATTTGTAGAGGCGCCGCGATACCCATTTACTGTTAGAGACATCGGAGTGGCTGTCAGCTCAAACTTAAATATTTCGGCATGATTAATGCTTCTGTCCACATCCTTTGCTAATAAGATATTGTGAAGTAACTGTTGACCATGCAAGGATTGAGAAGTCATATTTTGATATCATTTTTGTCTTTGCTTCTTGTAACAACAAATCTGTAATTAAAATGTTTAACGAAACCTTACCCAACTTACCCAAATATATTCAGGCATTCAGCTATAACAGGATGAATGCAGATATAATAAAAACGCAAAAATGTCTATATTTCTTCCCAATTTATTAGGAACTTTAATATATAACACACGTATTAATTTTTTCAAAAAACAGACAATATGACACATTGTCCATTGGCACCTAACGAGAAGTTTTATAATAAAAAAATGAAAAAAATTTTAGCATATCAATAATGTGAGAGAAACAGAGCTATACTACGTTTTTCATTAAGGCCTTCCTTTTTGTTAAATGTTAAAATTATATTTAAAAAAATTAAATTTTTGAAGGGCTGATAAAAATGTACTTACAAAGATTTTATTGTGCATTGGACCAAAAATAAGTATTTTTTTTTATTTGGTGGTATCAATATCTGGATTTTTGATGATAGTGCCCTTCTACACAGTCCAATTTTGTATTATCTCCAGAATAAGGGTTACCTTATCATGATCTTTCATCTCTGAAAAATTCAGCTCATGACAAAGAGAGGTAAATCGTTTTCTAAAGCGAATATTTTAATACATACACTCTACTAATAATAATTGATTGTCCAAAAGTAGAAAAGCGTCCATAGTTTATCAATACATTCTCTTCTATATCACATAATTTTAAATCGATTTAAATGTGCAAAAAGTGATTGCAGAGGGGTACGGTTTAAGCCTTTACCTGTACTTAGATAATTTTTCAAAAAATGAAAAACAATCCGTAAAATTTGTGTACTATGAAACCCTTGCATATTATATAAATATTTCGATCTTAGTATTACAGAAATGATTTACGTAAAACAATAAGGTCTACCTACAAATACGTAAAATTTAATTATCCCTCGTAAAACATCAGTAAAATATATTGTAAATTATTTTCATTCCAAAATATTAATTTCTTAAAAATCTAACAGAGGCGCCACTTGCCAGACGAAAAATCTTGCAATGTAAGGGTTTCGTAGTACCCCACTTTTAAAGTTTATTTTTGACTATTTTTAATAGAAAAAAACATATACGTGTAGGTAAAGGTTAAATCTATGCTTCTCTGGAACCACTTTTTCAAAATTCAGTTTAGTTTTTTCTAAAAAAAATTGAGAAAATGGATAAAAAAGTCGAGTTTTGTGTTTTTTTTTAGAAGAAACAGATTGAAATTTTGAAAAAGTATCTCCAGATGAGCATAGATTTACCCTTTGCCTACACGCACATATTTTTTTCTTAGCCCTTGTATGCTCTGCTCTACAGCCAAGTAAATATTCCTCTTGACATGCTGGAATTAATAATTATTGTTAACTCGAAGAGGTAATCATTAAACAAAAAAATCTGTGCGATATAAAAGTTAAACAAAAACATATTTATAATTCACATCTCAGTGTATACCTTTTAATTTCAGATAATTTTTTTTAATAAATAAGTGATAAAATTAATTTAATATAATTGAGCGAAATTACTGTATGTAAAAAATAAAATGAATTCAAATCACTTACGTACTGTTTATCACCAAATAGTAGAGAAAGATATACAGTGTGGAAACCACTTATGGAATAAAATTCTTTATGTCATTATTTTAGAAAATTATAAAAAATGCCGAGACATGTCAACTTTTGAATTGAGTTGTGCGTTATGTAAACATAAATTTAAATGTACAGGGTGATTCACGCAAGTATGCCATAGTCGTTGTTGTTTTTTTTTAATGAAACACCCTGTATATTTGCATACATACATTATTCAGTTTGTTGGAATCGGTTCATTAAGAGGATTTCAAAAATATGCAAATATACAGGGTGTTTCATTAAAAAAAAAACAACACCGACTATGGCATACTTGCGTGAATCACCCTGTACATTTAAATTTATGTTTACATAACGCACAACTCAATTCAAAAGTTGACGTGTCTCGGCATTTTTTACAATTTTCTAAAATAATGACATAAAGAATTTTATTCCATAAGTGGTTTCCACACTGTATATTTTGTTGGTGTCACCTTCTAGACGAAAAAGCTTTTAACGTATTTCTATTTTTATTGTGAGCAAAATAAATGCTCCTGTAGGCAAAAATTAAATATATTCTTCCCTTCTAGCATTTTTTAACATTTCTATTTATTTTCGTTTTTTTTTTCTTAGATTTTTTCAAAAGAGACATTCAAATGTTTGAAGTGACTCCAGAGAGGTACGAGTTTAGCCTTGTACCTGTACTTATATAAAATTTCTTTTAGTAAAAATAAAAAATGATCCGTAAAATTGGTGTACTATGAATGAAACCCTTGCATATAATATATATGCCAATTTTAGTATTACAGAAATGATTTACGTAAAAAATAAGGTGTACAAATACGTAAAATTTATTAATCCCTCGTAAAACATCAGTAAAATATATTATAAATTGTTTTCATTCACAAATATTAATTTGTTGAAAATCTAACAGAGGCGCCACTTTCCAGACGAAAAATCTTGCAATGTAAGGGTTTCGTAGTACCCCACTTTTAAAGTTTATTTTTGACTATTTTTAAATGAATAAAATATGTACGCGTAGGTAAAGGTTAAATCTATGCTCCTCTGGAACCGCTTTTTCAAAATTCAATTTAGTTTTTTTTTTTTTTTTAATTAGAAAATGGATAAAAAAGTCGAGTTTTGTATGTTTTTTTTTATAAAAAACTGAAACAAATTTTGAAAAAGTGTCTCCAAAGGAGCATAGATTTAACCTTTACCTACACGTACCTATTTTTTTCTTTTAGAAAATTTTAAAAATAAACTTTAAAAGTGGGGTACTACGAAACCCTTGCATATGCTCCGCGCTATATCCAAGTAAATACTCCTCTTAAGCCATTCGATAAATAATAGAGAAACAAAAAACTTTTTTAAATATGATTTTTAATATTATTGTAGAAACATTTTTCATATGTACCGGGGTCCGTTGGCTGCAGCCCCGAAAGCCCCCCCCGCTTTTAATCCAGTGATGCCTTGGACACATTATAAATTGTAATGCTAAAATAATTCTTCTCTTTGTTTCAGAGTGGGACGGTTGCGCGACGGTTGCGGGACGGTTTACGAAACATTCGCGTAAAGGTAGGTGTATGTTGTTTTATTTTATTTTATCTGCTGAGGAAAACCAGAATATTCGTTAGCTGAGCTGATTGGAAGCTGTAGGTTTTGTATGAGCCGAGTGAATTATGTTGTTGATATTAATACTATTCCTACAAGAAGAAAATCGTGTTCCTGAATCCAGCAGTTTTAATATCAACGACAATGTTTGGGATCATTCCATTTCTTTCTAACAATAAAGACATTTAATCCCTTGACTTATATCTTCTGATATTATTTAATATAGAGTTTGGCTCTATAACATTTAATTTCTCTAGATGTATGTCATGTATTGGGTTAAATGGACAAGGCTGCAGAAATAGAGAACTGTGATTTTTCTATGATATCAATCGAAGATATATTTTTTATTTCTTAAACAATAAAAATATTAAATTCATTTATTTAATTCTAAATAAAAAAATTAATAATAAAATTAAATATTTTGGTTTGAGCTAAAATTTAATGATACACGTACATACAAAAATAATATTTTACGAAAAAGATTCTAAAAGAACAAATACAATTAAAGAGTAGAAGTACCAAAGGCACCAAGTACAAAAAAAATAAATTTTCTGAGTATGTGCTTAAAAAGGTTGTAAATACCATCACTAATATCTTCTCCATAAAGGTTCTAAGTGCCATCTAATTTCTAAGGTTATGTAAATATTAAAATAAGATGTTTTTAAAAGGTAAAAATAATACACACAATAAAACTGTTTTCTTGGTTATCTTGTATTTTTGAATTTCGTACTTAGTGCCTTTGGTACTTCCACTTTTCATTTAATGAGCGCTGTTACAATTAAAGATTAAAATTTTACATTTCACTTAATTGGTTTTAATAATATTAATTAATAATCAAATAAAAATTTTCAATACAAGTATAAATTAGATAAAAGAAATAAAAAATATATTTAGTTTAATATCTTAGAGCATGACAGGACTGCTATGGATTTGGAATGATGGTATGCTAGGTGGAATGAACTGACGTTCGCCGGGCATAGAAGATTTCCGGCGAAAATATTTCGAAAAAATTTAAAATACGTCGATACGTCGAACTATACAAAGACATTATTATTCATATTAAATGAGAAGTAAAACTGGAATTAAGAAATTTTTTTGGTAAGTGTTCTGTTTATTTTAATTATTTATTTGGAAAAAAAGCTGATATTTGATATTTTACTATTATTATATCATCAACTTTTGATATATTTAAAATTTGCTGAAGGATCACGCACTATTGTTATACAAACGGTAGTTCCGTCAAATTGTCTGAATTTTTGATATGTTGAATTACTTAATGTCCCCATCAAAAGTGTCCATGGGCATAAACCTATCCATTGGCTAGATTTTGTGATACAAATTATTGAAGGTAGAAATCCCTAATTCTTAAAAACACCAAAAATAACCCTTAAATATTTTTGGAAGTTATTCGCTTATTCTGTGTAGTCAAAATACATACTTAACTACTATAATCAAAATATTAACAGGTACAGGGTGATTCTTAATTCAGCAGATCTTTTTTAGTCAAAATAGGTATTTCCATCGAACAGAAATAGCTGAAATACAAAAAAAAACCACTTGTCAAAATCTCTCAATAGGTATGAGATATTATATAGTTCTCAATGTACACGTTCCAAATTCTTATTACCTGTGTGAAGATAGAAACGGCAGTTAGCAACGGAAAAAAGTGGTGAAGATAGAAACAATATTTAGCAACGGTAAAAAAATGAAATATATAAAACTAGGAATTTTTTTGTATAAATATTATGAACCTACTAATCAATTTTTTAGAGATGTGACTCCGAAGCGGTGCAAATAATTTATATGATACACTTCCCAGATCTCTGTCGGGGGTGGCAAACCGAATTTTTAAAATTGATACACTCTGTATTTTTTATATATTTTAATGTTCATAAAAATTGATGCTGTTCTCACTTTTTTAGAACTCCATCGGGGGCGGTGGAAACAATTTATAAATTTAGCATAAAATTATTACTCATTTACCGAGATAGAAAATACAGAAAAGTCTACTGTTTCTGAGATAATACACCCTGTATTTTTTATATGTAGTAGAGGAATGTATATAAAACTTCATGCCAATCTTGATTTTTTACGAACTCCATCTGGGGCGGTGGAAATAATTTATAAATTTAACGTAAACTTATTACATATTTACCAAGAATAGAAATACAGAAAAGTCTACCGTTTCTGAGTTGATACACCCTGTTTTTTTATATGTAGTAGGGGAATGTTTATAAAACTTGATGCCATTCTCAGTTTTCTTAGAGCTCCATCAGGGGCGGTGGAAATGATTCGTAAATTTAATATAAAATCATTACTCATCTACCGACAATAAAAATACAGAAAAGTCTACCGTTTCTGAGTTGATACACCCTGTATTTTTTATATGTAGTAGAGGAATGTTTATAAAACTTAATGCCATTCTTAATTTTCTCAAAACACCATCGGAGGCGGTGAAAATGATTTATAAATTTAACGTAAAATTATTACATATTTACCAAGAATAGAAATACAGAAAAGTCTACCGTTTCTGAGTTCATACACCCTGTATTTTTTATATGTAGTAGAGGAATGTTTATAAAACTTAATGCCATTCTTAATTTTCTCAAAACACCATCGGAGGCGGTGAAAATGATTTATAAATTTAACGTAAAATTATTACATATTTACCAAGAATAGAAATACAGAAAAGTCTACCGTTTCTGAGTTGATACACCATGTATTTTTTATATATAGTAAAGTAATGTTTCTAAAACTTAATGCTGTTTTCAATGTTTTCAGAACTCCATCCGGGGCGGTGGAAATAATTTATAAATTTAATGTAAAATTATTACTCATTTATCAAGATTAAAAATACAGAAAAGTCTACCGTTTCTAAACTGATACACCCTGTATTTTTTATATATAGTTGAGGAATGTTTATAAAGCTTGATGCCGCTCGCAATTTTCTCAGAACTCTATCAGGGGCTGTGGAAATAATAAAAAAATACAGGGTAGGGTGTATCAACTCAGAAACGGTAGACTTTTCTGTATTTCTATTCTCGGTAAATATGTAATAATTTTAGGTTAAATTTACGAATTATTTTCGCTTTAAGCAAACAAGATAACAAACTGATTGGGATAGGTATAAGGAATTAAGAGTTTCACTCTCTCCTCTATACGTTTCGTTTTATTGGAAAAATTAGGTATTTCAACTTCTTCCATTACCATTTTTATTGAATATTATTACGTACATGTAGTTTTTATCCTAATAATAAATATTTTTTTTTGTTATTAGTTTCTGTTGGTTGATAATGTGGATTAATAGGTCTCTGTTAGGCCTCCTGCGGATACAACAATAAAAAAATAATATTCTAAAGAAGTATGTTCGAAATGATTGTGACATTTAGTCCTAAATACTGACTGTAATTACATTGTTTTTGTAAATTATTTTTAAATGGAAACAGTGTGAATCTCAGTATGCACCTCTTAGGAAAAGTGTCTCAAATATCTAACCTACCCTTATATTTTTTATACCAGGCACTAACATTTTTGGAAATATTCATTCGCAGTATAATAATTATTTCCAAAAGGACTTCTCCAAAATCTATTAAATTGTTTCTTTAAATTCTTTGTGATACATTTCTTGAAAATTCACAGTAACCATCACCTTTTGTATTGAACACAATATCAAAGTAGCAACCTGTCGTCTCAAGTAGATCTTGCAATAATCATTTCGTTTAAAATCTCCTGATTTGAACACGTTTCGAAAACGTTTCACTACAATTGTAAATTTTTGTCAATCACCATCAATTCCAATTTTATCAAAGCTGTACAAAACTGTCATCAGTCCTATACCTACTTGAAAACAATTCATTGATTTGGTCACCCAATCGCATCATAGACATTAATCTCTTTGCAAAATATTTGGAAAATGGAATTCTTATCTTTAAACGACATATTTGGGAGACTGTAATTATCCGCTCTAAATCAGATTGCATCTGGTTAGAACTGTAGACGATGTAGCCTCCCCCACCTCGATGTTTTCAGATCTTTTGTGGATATTTTTTATTAATCATTGTTTAGAGCACCTTGTCTAGTTTGGAGACTAGACAGTTGTTTTTCGGCATAGTTTTTCTTCTCCAAATGTAAGGAATCTCACTATTGCTTGAACTGCACAGTAACACATTGTGTGCACTTCCTCTTCCTGATAGAATCGGCACAAGATCTTTTCTGCCAGGCTATGTTATATGCATGTTTGTTAAGCCTACAATGCTTTGTTAATAGGTCTATTAGTATTCTAATATTTTTTCTTCTTCTGGCTTGGATCATCGGTTAGTTTTGGTGAATTGTTCCACCATTTCCGATATATTTTAACATACACTACTTTGTCCATGTTCTGATGGCTGTCAATAATGGTCTTTGAGGCTTTTCGGACTATTCATTTAGCTTTTTCTTTACCTCTGTGGCCTGGTACTCAGGCTAATGTTAGTCTGTTTTGACTACCTAGCTCTGTTAAGACGTCTAAAGGGTTCTTTACAAGATTTTAGTGAACTTGCATGGAACTGAGTGCTTTTAGCGACACCTGACTATCTGCTTATGATTTTTCCATTTATCGTATGTCTTAATACCTCTTTTGCGAAGTAATGTATTGATGCTAATTGTTCCTCGAATACGGTATCACATGTTTACCTAAGCTCAGTGAAATGTTTGTGTTTGGTTGACACTATACATACCTACTCCTGCTCCTTCATGGGTTTTAGAGCCGTCGCATCAGCGTGAATATGAGGTCCTCTCGTGCACGCTTCCCAGTCTAATATACTTTATATTGTTTTGAAAACTATAATTTGGGAGCATTTCATCTAAAGGCATTTCCATTATTTGGTAGTTCTTCAACTCTTTATGTAGCTCACAGTAGTCACGCCCATACAGATTGCTTGTGTGTGATGAACCTTTGTGCAGTCTGTATGTGACGGGCCTGACTTTGCCTCGAATAACTGTCGTGGTTATAGCTTTATCATGACTTTAAGGGCTTCTGTTGAATACTCTTGAGCTATCGAATGGCATCAGCTTGCCTAGTTTTTGGCCTCTGCACCACCGACATGTTGGTTATCATAGGCCTTATGACTCTGGTATTCAGCTAGAATAGTAGTTTGTGCAACAAGAGTGGATATGGATAATCCACCCGAGTTATTTTTCTACGACCTACTAACGAAAATCTACAAATTTAAAAATTTATTTTAGGTTATTAAGACAAAATAGCTAATTTTAAAATAATTTATGAATTTTAATAATTTATATAATAAAATAAACATAAAAAAATATTAATTTAATTAGTCCCCAGCCAGGATTCGACCCCTAATTTTTTTTCAAAATGTGTACCAATTATAATTAAAATTTTTATTATTTATCGATTCTACTCAAAAATAGCTCATTTTATTGTGTATTTAAACTCAATAACCAAAAAATATACTGATAATTAGTTTGACGAAAATTTTAAAAATAATAGTAGTTGCGTGTCTAAAGCAGGGGCGGTTTCTCCATTGGTTCATTTGTGCAGTGAACACCCAGTTAAATTTCATAAAAACACATTATTTTAAAATTACATAAATAACATAAAAATATAAATTTAATTTTAATATTTTTATTTTCATACGTGTTAATCTATATTTTTTGGTACATCATTGCCCTCTGGCTGATCGCGTCTCTGTGGTATACTGTGTCTGTGGCGCATTATGATGAGTGAGTCTAACATGAGTGAGACGATTTGATGAATGCATAAAGTTAAAAAGAGAAAACAACACGCCAAAATATCCTTCAAACGTCAAAAGAACTCATTAATTGGCGCGCCGCTCACAAACTAGGTTGCCAAACCAGTGTTGCCAGTCTAGTACAATTCACAATTGTACTAGATGTAGTACATTTTGCTTGAGGCAGTGTTCACGTGTAAAATATATATATAAATATATTGTGTTCCTTGTTTGGGTTCGTTATCTATAAAAACCCTCTTTTTTCCTCTTCAATAAATTAGATGTCACTGCAAATAGAATTCGAAAAATCTGGTACATAACAAAAACATATTCTGGCAACATTGTACCAAATCAAACAAACTGTCATTCCGTCTACCTGTGGATCGTTTATATCATGCGAATTTAGAGATGAATAGTAATCCGTAAATGTACCTACTTAACACTTACAGATTTGCTAATATCCATCTCTAAATTCCAGTGTGACACCGGCACCACTTGGAACTTTAGAGACGTTGTAACCGAACTTTGATTTTAGTTCAAGGACGACTTACCCAACTCCGACTCAACTGAGTTCTGTTTATAAATATGAACCTGAATATATTTGTATCCTTGTTTACCGATATATAAAAGAAGAAAGTGAGAATACACTCAGTGAGACACGAGATCCCTTTACAAATTATACTTTTTATGGATTTTTGTGTTTCGTGAACCGAATTTTCGTTGTTTTGAGGTTGGCTGTACTGGTCTTAGGTTCTGTGTGAATTTACTAGTGCTTATGTACGATGGAATCGTATTTGGTAAAATTTATAAAAACAAATAGACATAATTTCGAAAATCGAGTGCTTACAAAAAAGAATGGCCCACCTCAATCGGAGATAAACATTGTTCAAGAATGTGCCATAAGAAATAGAAAGTTTAAACATCCTTTTAAGATTGAACAATATAAAAAAACTTCGTGGTTATGCGGGTGTGATAAACAACATGCTTTGTTTTGTTTTCCTTGTTTAGTTTTTGCAAACAATGAAAATACTAAATCAGAAGGACAAAAACGGGTGTTAGGGAATTATCTCATATTAGGTAAGCATGATTTTGCATTATTTCTATAATTTAAACTTGATGTTTCTTTCTTACACTGTATTAATCGAGGAATTAATATTTTAAATTATAACGAGCCACCACTACCTTTAATTAAAAAAATTTAATTAAATATGGGGGATTTAAGGGGGGTTGAAATTAAAATTAAAAACAAAAAATCAAAAATGAAAAGCGATATCAACATCATTTAGAATGCCTGGCATTATATATCTTTATTATAGTTTGTATTTGTGTAATAGTATGTATTGTGATGGGACTGATCTCATAAAATAAACATTTAAAACATTTTAGTTTTTATTTTATTTAAAAGTTATTATTTTAAAAGGTATTTAAAAAATATATTTTTTATTTGACATGTGTGACAAAATGTGAAAATGATTAAATTTACAATAAAAACTGAAAAATGGTAGGTAAAGTTTCATATAATATTTTTTACACAAAAATCAATGTCAAGCTTTCTACATAACCTTATATATATATTTAAAAATAATCTCAAATTATGAAGAAAAGTCAGTTAACTAATAATGTTTATAGGTGGTTTTCAATGAATTAAAAACAAAACAAATATCATACTAACTAAAATTTTCATTTATTAATAGTTATAGTGCTTGAAAATAGTATGATGTTGATAATAACTACATTTAATACAAACTCAAATAATATTAAAAACAGCGATATTGGCTCTTTTACAAAGTTTTGGGCCGAACTTACAAAAATGATCAAATTATTGGAAAAAGTGAACACCCAATTCAAATTACCACGAGCCGCCACTGGTCTAAAATATAGATAGATTAAATTTTTTTGTAGTTTTCGCACTTCCTAGAATGGATATGAAATATATTCGTTCACTTGAACGTAATAGCATACTTTTTCGTTTTGTAGATTGTGCGTAGATAAGCTAATTTCCATTTGGTTGCAGAAAAACATTTTTAGTTTTATTCCACAATTTTTTCCACACAGAATTCGACATAAGTTGAAGGATGTTCTGGTTTATCATGTGACTTTGCAAGTGTTGATTGATTTCATGTTAACATGTGGGCAAAGATGGCACCCAAGTATTGGCCTTTTGAAAAGTTGATTATTGTGGTTTTGTGACTAACTGAGAGATGCCAATGGGTGATTTTTTAGTTTTAAGCTTTAAGTTCAATTGGGTTAAGACAAAATTCCTGATACATTGATTTAGATCAGGTGCAATATAACACCAATTAAATAAAACAAAAAATTAGAATTATTCCCTTCCGTTTTTAAATCGTTATTCCCATTTGATTTAAATGTCATATCCAGGCGCGAAATAACTAATAATTACTTTCCAAAAGAAATATTTTCTCAACAAACAAAATCAAAATAAATTGATTTCACTGAGACACAAAATAACAACAAACGTATAATCATGTTCGATAAAATCAGAGAATAACAGTGGCAAGCAGTCGTTTTATTTGCTTTAACACTATTCAACCGAAACGCCCTAATAATTATTATTCACAATTTGAGGTTTGGGCAAACACTTCTCGAATGCGGTCAGTTTTGATAACTCAATAATAACAGTGACGGAGAATGGAGGCATTTTTAGAAAATAAACATATATTACTCCGCGTAAAATACTTACAAATGTTTGTTGAAATACATGAGGTGATCGTGAATATAAATTGCCTCCAAGTTAACATTTTAAAAATTCTATTTTTTTATTTCTTCTTTCTTTATTCCAACAAGACATCTCAAGTTTGCTGGTTGAAAATAGAGTTATTTATTTTTAATATTTCAATTATCGTTTAAATATTAGATGTTTAACTATAATATTCAAATTAGCCTTTATGTCTGTTTTTTTGTAATGCCTTGAAGAGTCCCTAGGCGAGAAGCGAGTGTCCCCGTTTAATCCTCTTGTTATTTGAAATGAACTATTTAATGATTTACCTCTTCCATTTTGTGACTGTGAATATGATTTCATACTAATTAATAACTTGAATAAATACGTTTTTAAAGAAAACAATACATTTTATGTTTAGGATGTAAAGCTTAATTTATAACCGCCATAACGTTACTTAAGAAGTTAACGTAAGAAGTTGAAATATTGAATTTACGTATACTTATTTATAAATGTTCGTAACGTAACCTAAGAAATTAACGTACCGTAGAAAGTTCGTCAACTTTTAACGTAACAACTAAAGACTTACTTACGGTCAGCCAATGAGATAATTCTGAGTTCAGCATGTGATAACTATCATTTCTTCTTTTTATTTTTTTTATAAATGAATGGACAAATACCTTTTGTAAACTATAATTCTCCTTTTTTATGGACATACACTATCATGAATGTTTTGTGTTTATGTTATTGGGGATCAAATATGTATGAACTGAAACAAGACACAAAACTAGTTTCTTATTATAGGTCAAAAATGTTGATGATTCGATAAACTAATCTGTTTTATCATATTTTTATATAATTGCTTCTACAGAAGTTAATATATTTTTTCTATTCCCATAACAAAATCATAATTTATGGGTTTTACTTGGAGGTTAGGTAAATAGTTTTCACTTATTTATTTCATAAGGTTGTCAGTAATTTGATAATCTCTAAAATACAACACGCATGCTTAACTCTTACGTTACGGACATTTATAAATAGACTTTATTTTTAAATCTTATGTTAAGTTTCTACGGTTATAAATTATAGTTAACAGAAAAATTTACATTACAAACTGAAAGACCTGCGGGGCAACGGTAGTTTAGTAGGTATAAAAATTACAACTTGAGGGTGGAGCCTAAATACAACAAACTTACTTCCGAGACTAAACAAAATCCGCATTCATTCATAATTTTAACAATTGCCTGTAGATACGAGGGATACATATTCTAAACTCTGCCACGGCTGCCGACTTTCATCATTGAGTGAGTCAGAGTTACCTAAATTAGGGAAACCAGAATCGTATTTGTTTTTCTTGCTGCATTGCGAGATATTGTTATAACGCAGTTCGATTTATTAGACGGTTTTACATTATTTTTATATTTTAATTTAGTGAATAGCTTTAGTTAGATTAAATTACATTTAGAAGCATAGAGTTGTGGAAGGTGGACAAAATAAAACCAATATACAAATAACGAAAAAATAGATGATTGTTTCGAATAAGGTAATATCAATTAATACAGGGTATTTATTAATTGAGTGCCGATACAACAAAATATCAAAAGCAGTTTTAATAAACTTAAAAACATTTTTTGGTTATTTTCTTACGCGAAAAGGTTGCGTCGTACGAAAGTACATTTATAAACCAATTTTGCTCCAAAATAAATAACATTTTAAAGATAATTTTGGTTTTTAGAAAAAGCAGTGGCGTACCATATTTTTCTTCAAAAATATTCAGTTCAAACCAGGTACGGATGTCACTGGTAAAAATTTTAAAAATACTTTTACGACAAAAAGGAGGGATTAAAAGTGAAAGTTTAGTCCGTTGGTACATAATATACTATATTTATATATCTAATTTTTATTATTACACTGTATGTGACATGGCTTTTTTGTTTGCCTTTTTTGGATTAACAAAATACTATTTTAATGATATAAAATAAGCTGCCAGTAATAATAATTATAATAATTATCTGTACCTAAACATATACATAGTGAAATCATAAAACGACGCATCAAGAAAGCACCAAATTATTAAACTTTTTTATTCTACGTAACAAGTATTAAAAGTAATTTTAAAAAACTGACTTCAAAATCGTGCAGATGCCATCACCACATCTTAACCAAATTTATATGGGACCACCCATGAGGTATCCCCTTACTAACAAAAAAAAATAGAATCATAGAAATCGGACAAGGTGGTAAAGAATTATCGCTAAACATACATAAAAAATTAAAAGTTTGAGGATTTTCTCATAGACTTAATTATTAGATGTTGATCAAATATAGGGCCACCCCTGAAGTACCACCTTTCCAGCAAAAAAAGAATCCTTGAAATCGGACACCGTGTTAAAGAATTATCGCTGAACATTAATAAACTGTATTAATTGTATTAACTAAAAACTACTATATGGCATTATATACATTTTTTTAAATTAATTTTATATGTAAAAATGTGGGTTCGGTTTCTAGAAGAGTACCTAGTTCACTGTACAGCCAAATTTATATTTAGGATACAGAATTTTTTAAATAAATAAAGTTGTAGGTTTAATTAAACAACAAGTTTTATCAGGAATGACATTTTCTGATAAAAGTAACAAGAAAAAGTTTTCCATATAAAAAGCAGACTGTTTGCGAGCCACTATAAATATATATTTTAGAGGGCAATCCATATTATATTGGAAAAATAAATAAAATTTTTGTGTAATCACAAAAATGTGATTTATCTTTTAGAATATTGTATATGTTTATTAAAGTTTACTATTTTTTATAAAAAAGTATTATATTTTCAAAATATTTCTTAAATTTTTTCACAGGTACAAAATACCTTAATCCGTTTATAGTTATCGATTTTAAACAAGATTAAAAAACGTTTTTCTCTTTCCATTTTCTAAAAAGAAACTAATAGAACTTTTTGAAATCGGTTTTCGATGACTTTTCCTCTGATTTATTGCCTTGAAAATGATATGATTTACAAAAAAAACAAAAAACTGACCTATTATTTTTTTGAAATAAAAATATGTTATTTTTATAATTTTCGACCGTTCGCTGTTTCTAAAAAAGAAACACGATGTTGTCAAGCAAGTTCTGCTGTAGATATTAACACATTCTGTAATTGGCTGTTTAAATTTTTTAATATTTTCATAATTTGGGAAACTGTATAACATTGAAACTCCTATACCCGAAAAATTGTTAGTAAGCTCTTAATTGTCTGTTTTTTTATCTCACAATGTCGGGTATAAGAAGTTATATAGAAAAAGTTAGTATTCAATATCATCTAGAAAAAAAACAAAAACATTTGTTTTTCCTAGAGGTTTTGGCTTTGGTAATTATATCCATTTGCCACATATAAAAACAAAAACATGTTTAAATGAATATATTAAATAAATTCTGACCATTCTTTAAGAGATATATTTATTTGTAGGTATTATGAAAATAATGTATAAACATAAGTTTGTTGACATAAGTCAACAAACTTATGTTCGATATTTGTATCAATTTGTAAAGATAACTCTTGTTTAATGATAATATTAATATTTAAAGGTTTTAAATAAGAACTTGAAGATATCACAGCTCGAAATTCCTTTTATTGACCATAATACTTTTTTTTGGAATGGAAGCATTAGTTCCCGTTTTTCAGTTAAGCTCCTTAAATCAATTCATATTTTAATCTAAACGCTATTTAGGCGCAATAAAAATGCAAAAATTAAAAAATATAGTGAACTTTTCGAAAATTTCTAAGTTAAAATGAAAATCAATTTATATTTAAAATTAAATAAGTTTGCTAAAATTTTTGACCGCAGGCTTTAGCAATAAATAAAAGATTTTAGATGTTTTACAAATTTCTCCAAATTTTAAAGCAATGACTCGTTTTCGTCTTTTATTGTGCCATAATGCACAATCGTTTTTTTCTCATCTATAGACATTGGCTTACATTTTAGAAAATCTTCTCTTGCAACGCGCCTCAAACAGTGCGACAGATCAAAGCCACGTGCGAAAAAAGAAAAATGATTTACATTACTTTAACGGATTGAAGAGTTGTTAACATGCTGGAATTAATATTATTGTTAACTCGAAGAGGTATTCATTAAACAAAAAAAATCCGTGCGATATAAAAGTTAAACAAAAACAAATTTTTATAATTCACATCTCAGTGTATACCTTTTAATTTCGGATAATTTTTTTAATAAATAAATGCTAAAATAATTTTAACATAATTGAGCGAAATTACTGTATGTAAAAAATAACAAAATTAATTCAAATCACTAAATAGTAAAAAAAGATATATATTTTGTTGGTGTTACCCTTTAGACGAAAAAGCTTACAATGTATTTCTATTTTTATTGTAAGAAAAATAAATGCTCCTGTAGGCAAAAATTAAATATATTGTTCCCTTCTAGCATTTTTTAACATTTCCATTTCTTTTCTTAAATTTTTTTCGGAAGAGACTGATTCAAATTTTTAAAGTGACTCCAGAGAGGTACGGGTTTAGCCTTTACCTGTACTTACATAAATTTTCTTTTGGTAAAAATAAAAAATAATCCGTAAACTTAATGTACTATGAACCCTTGCATATATGCCAATCCTAGTATTACAGAACTGATTTACGTAAAAAATAAGGTGTACAAATAGGTAAAATTTATTTATCCCTCGTAAAACATCAGTAAAATATATTATAAATTGTTTTCATTCACAAATATTAATTTCTTAAAAATCTAACAGAGGCGCCACTTCCCAGACGAAAAATCTTGCAATGTAAGGGTTTCGTAGTACCCCACTTTTAAAGTTTATTTTTGACTATTTTTAAAAGAAAAAAATATGTACGTGTAGGTAAAGGTTAAATCTATGCTCCTCTGGAACCACTTTTTCAAAATTCAATTTAGTTTTTTCTAAAAAAAATTGAGAAAATGGGTAAAAAAAGTCGAGTTTTGTATTTTTTTTATAAAAAACTAAATCAAATTTTGAAAAAGTGTCTCCAGAGGAGCACAGATTTAACCTTTACCTATGCGTACATATTTTTTTCTTTCAGAAAAAGTCAAAAATAAACTTTAAAAGTGGGGGTACTACGAAACCCTTGCATGCTCCGCGCTACAGCCAAGTAAATACTCCTCTTAACTCTGAAAGATTGTAAATTATTACCTATATTTTGTGCCTGTAAGGTGGTACCAGGTCCTCCACCAAAATTTTAAATCTGACTACCATAGAATATTTCATTTTAAATTGAATCTAAACAATAAAAAAGTAAATAACAAGTATAAGAATATACCAAGGCTTAGCTATTACCTGTGTTTGATCATTTACAATATTTCCATAATTATTATTAACGTCTGATTGTATTAAATAAACAGATTTTCAGTTCTCCAAAGAAACTAAATTTTAAATTAACTTCTAAAAATTAATAACTGTATCAGAACGTTCTTTAAACTAGAGGATTTAAAATTTTCCAATTTAATATAAAATTATTTAAATACATAAAATTGTTAAAATATTATTAGAAAATATTATTAGAAAATAATATTATTAGAAAATATTATTAGAAAATATTATTAGAAAATATTATTAGAAAATATTATTAGCAAATATTATCAAAAAATATTATTAGAAAATATTATTAGACACTATTAGAAAACATTATTAAACAATATTATATTAGAAAATATGATTAGAAAATATGATTTGAAAATATTATTAGAACATATTATTAGAAAATACTATTAGAAAAAATTATTAGAAAATAATATTAGAAAATGTCATTGGAAAATAATATAAGAAAATAATATAAGAAAATAATATAAGAAAATAATATTAGAAAATAATATTAAAAAACAATAGTAAAAACAATATTAAAAAATAATATTAAAAAAATAATATTAGAAAATAATATTAAAATTTATATTTAAAAATAATATAAGAAAATAATATTAGAAAATAAATAGGTATATTTATAATTTAGGTTTTTAAAATAAAAAAAAAAAACAAAAAAATATTCGACCGTGACAGGACTCGAACCTGCAATCTTCGGATTCGAAGTCCGACGCCTTATCCATTAGGCCACACGGTCCTCCTAGTTATCCTGTAAATCAACTGTAAATAAGGGCTGCTGGATCGATATTATTTCGGATTAGGGACGTTTTAATGCAGTTATCTAGATTTATTTTTCCCAAAAAAATACTTTTACGAAACATATTTGAAAGAAAATGTCAATTTTTTGGTTGTTACCTACATTAAGGATGAGGGTATATTTATTAGGCGCATCTTTAAAATCGATAAATCGGCGCACCCGCCAAATGTTTGAATGCCTTATGTAACAGAGGTCCCAAAACTATGTGTACATAAAAAATAAATCCCGATATACGTCATCAATGAGGTAATTAATTTAATAAATTGGTATTTATCTCTACACAGTCATTTAAATAAAATGAAAAATAGTATTTGAAAGCAAATTTCAAGGTCATTGTTTACGAGGGGCAGTACAATAGTAAGTAGACGCTAGAAAATTTAAATTGGTACCTAACTACTGTTTCCACAGAAATTCATTTCTCAAATACAAAATATAAGTTTAAGAATGAACATACTTGTTTTTATTTTTAATTTATAATTAAAATTAGGCAAAAAAATGTTATTAGCCGATTTTGTGTTATTAGATTCCCTTCGTTTATTAAACTTTCCATAGTGAAAGTTTGTAACTCAACTTGTTATATTTTTTTGCTTCATATTGTCTATCTAGAAACAAAGTAAGTTGATTTTCTAAACAAATAAGTACAATGTCAAGGTTATAGAAGATAATAAACCGCTGTTTGTTAAAATATTAATAACTTTATCTTGTTATAATTAAATTATTATAATCATTGATTAGTAAAACCATTTCGATTTAAACAAAGTAAACAGCAAAGTTTATTTGATAAGCAGTAGGATGCAAAAAAAATTATAAAATGATTGTGTAACAATCAAATTTATTGATAAAACTACGTTAGTTTTTACAGCTTATTTATTTGTCAATGATGCGTGTAAAGAATGAATAATTATTTACAACCATATATGTAATGTTGTCATTACTAACGTCATTGAAGGTTGGGAAGTGTCACATTACACACCTCTACTTCCCGCCCTCACTTCCCGCCCTCATTTCATCTATTCTAGATGAATATTTTTTATAATTAAAAAAAAAATAACACAGTGTTTGACAAATTTTATAATACCTATTTAATGGCAAACAATAAAAAACAACAATGATCTAAAATATAACAGACTACTTATTGATATTTATTATTCGCGAATTTAATATCCGGCTTTATCTGACATTTATTTATATTGGTGACAATTGTTTACCCCGTAATCACAGTAACAATATATTTACCTACTTGATTATTCTGAGAAAACCGCGCGCTTGGTAATTTGTCGTTAAATGTAATATTTTAGGTATGTTCAGAACAAAACAGAGATTTATTAACTTTGATCGAAATATGATGGTTGTAAATAAAATAGTATACAAACCTCGGTAGGAAGTTTCATTCCTGTCTCGCGATCATAGCTAACCTCGACGCTTCGCGTCTCGGTGATCCAACTAATCTCACGACCGGAATGAAACTCTTCCCACCTCGGTGTGTAATATACTATTTAATCTTCCTATAGATTGTCAGAATATATTTATTTTAGTGAAATTATTAAATTTTTTATAGAGTTATGTCCTACACATTTTTTAAGTAGAAAAGCAAAAAGTCAATAATAAATGATAGCCTTAAAGTCCCGTACATCCTCATTGTCGTCAGAGATAAGCAAGTCTTGCCAATATACAAAGTGTCTCATTAAGAATGGGTCACAAAACAAGTAAAGATTCTCTGATTAAAAATAAGGCAACTAAACAAAACATGCTAAGATAAAATATTACTAGTTTCCAAAATACAGGGTGTTTAGGTTTAGGTGTCACGTTAAGCGTGTCTTTGAAAATTTTTAAAAAATTCGTAATTATACATATATGAGATCTTGGCTAGTGTCTTCCAAAATCGCTCGAGTGGTTTTTGATTAAAACAAGAAAAACTGTTTTTCCACATATAACACTAAAAAACTGCTTGAGCGATTTCAACTATATTTTGTAAAATGATTTATTTTGCTAAAATGAACTTGTGTATTTTTTTTGAAATTGTTTGAATTTACAGTTTTGGCACAAAGGAAAAAAATAATTTTAATATACTCATAAATCATTTATTCATATTCATACGTATTTTTTAAAAACTTGTTAAATAATAAACTTATAAGCCTTTAATAAAAAAAACTGTGGTACTGAATAAAGCGTGTTTACAAGTATTAGAAATTAAAAATTAAAAAAAAACCGACTTCAAAAACGTGGAGATGCCATCACCACATCTTAACCAAATTTATATGGGACCACCCTTGAGGTACCCCCTTACTAACAAAAAAAGAATCATATAAATCGGACAAGGTGATAAAGCATTATCGCTAAACATACATAAAAACTGAAGACTGAGGATTTTCTCATAAACCCAATTATTAGATTTTGACCAAATTTATATGGGACTACCCCTGAAGTATCTCCTTTCTAACAAAAAAAGAATCACTAAAATCGGACACCGTGTTAAAGAATTATCGCTGAACATACATAAAAAAAATATTGCGACAGGTTGAGAACCTCCGCCTTTTTTGAAGTCGGTTAAAAATTAAATGAATAAAATCATAATATGATTTGAAATTCCCACTTTAGATATGAAGCTCTGTATAAGGTGCTGCCTCCACAATAGTATGCAGAGCGTTTAAAAATATTTTATCAAATTAAACATAAGTAACACGATTGTTGGTAAAATTTTTGCACAACGTTGCCGGTTTGCCGTTACAACTTATAATTTCAAGAAGTTTAAAAAGTTTATTTCATCGCTTTAGGTATAAGAAATAAAAACAGTGAAAATAGAAAAAGAAATAAAAAATTTAATATTTAATTGTGATTTACATTTATTTAGTTACAGGTTGGCTTCATTTTTGTTTGTTTGTTTATAATTACAAATTATAATTTTGCACAGGAAGGGCTTATAAATACGAAAAGGGAATAAATAATTTTTTATTAAAAATTATTTTTGATTTATTTGGTTGATTAAGTAATAGGTTGCTTTTTTTATTACGAATTTTAATTGTAGGGGAATGAGGTAGAACGGGATACTTAATAGTTTAAAATTTTTTTTTGAGAAAATGTACCTTCAGATCCTTACAATTTTTTCTTGGAAGGTCATATTTAATATTATTTCCAACGCTTGTTACAAAAATATTTTATTATTCCCTCTTCCTTATTTTGTTATTAATTTGTTTGTTAAAATTTGTACAATTACCCGTTTTGTCTCCCTATGGGGCACATCGGGGTACGTTCGAACCATCTAGAAAAAATAATAAATTTAGGATAATAATGGTTAAATGTTGCTGCATAAATATCAAGCTTCATGGCTACAACGTAGTTCAACATATACGTGGGGCGGAACGGGGTATGCCCGTGTGACTAAATAAATAACAAAAGTTTTAAACTAAATAATTTGGTTTTATGAAGAAAAGGTACCCTAAGAGAGGGGCTATCTTCCTATTCCCCACAAAATATAAGGCTAGTAAAATTAAACACTTAAACCCCGTTCTACCTCGGTACCCCGTTCTATACCCGGTTCCCCTACACGATTGTACTAGGTATTACAAAGTGTTAAAAATAATTTAGGTATAATTGATTAGGCAGCTTCGTAACTAATGGGAGGAACTCAAATGGATAAATAAATTAAACCAAATATAAAGTTATAAAAAAAAATTATGACATACTTATGATAAGGACATTTTTTTTTTGATGGCTGTAAGATATTTTTAAGAGTGTTTAACATATCAAAAAAAACTTGTGGAATAGTATTTGGCAACTTGTTATAAGGATTTAGTATACATTTAGATAAAACATTTAAATCGTCGTCTGCCATGTCAGGAGCATAGGAGCTTTTTCTAAAATTGGTACCAGAATATTATTCTTAAGTTGTAGCAGTGTTCTTCATTCACATTTTTATTGATTTGTTTCTGGTGTCAGATTTTGTAAAAACTTGTATGACTTGATAATTGCCTGCCGAGATATTTATTTCACTTTGAATAATTTCGTAGTTCCATATTTCGTGAACGTCTACTGTCCACAAGTTTTACCCCATAATGATTATAGACCAAATATGCTTATCTTGTTAATCAATGGTTTTGTGAACTTTTTATCATATTTAATCGTTTGTATGTGTAGTCCTTTAGGTGTCCAAATCACAAAATCACAATAATTTCTTTTGCACTCGATAAGAATATAAAAATTAATGGCTGTACGTTTTTTTATTTCTCACAATTTTGCTAAATTCTGTAAACATTTTTAGTGTCATTAGATACACCTATCAGCAAATAATCAGTTAAATAAAGTTTGTCAGTGGCGGACGACATGAGGAAGTAACACTTTCGTCCCTTCTAAATTTAACACCACTCTCCAAAGATTTATTTGGACTATATCATTGGAATAAATCATTTACTCTTGTTGGCAATTTGTAAAATTTCCAAAATTACAAAATTAAAAATAAATTAAACTCATCACTATATGAGTTACCAACAAGAGTAAATGATTTATTCAAAAATGTCAAGAAATTAAAATGATAGTCTAAATAAGTGTTTGGAAAGTGGTGTTAAATTTAAAAGTGATAACGGCGTTGCTTATCAATTCCGTACGCCACTGGCAAAGTTTATTTAACTGATTTTTTTACTGATCTTGTGAAACCAAAAATGTTTGCTGAATGTAGTAAAATTATACTGACAAATTATAGCAAATAATAATTTTTGAATTTTCAACTTTATTTCTGTATTTTGATAACGAGTAACATTTTACAAAAGCGTGTTTCGTTTAATCGTTTTATTTTTAATTATGGAATTTTCAGTTGTTCTATATCCCATTCTTAATGATACACCATGTATATATTTTTGTCGTAGCATGTATTGTACAAGCTCTTGTGAATGTTTTTGGTTTTTCAGGCATTGATTCCCTATTAGATATTAGGTACTTTGTTTGATAATGCAAGTTTTCTTAAAGTCAGTACCTTTCCTCTTCATACTTAAAATTACTTTGTAAATTCTTATTAAATTGTACATACTTCATCTCAAAACCCATTGGCATAGAAGTGTATGCATTGGTATTTTATGAGCCTAAATCTAGAGCCCTTAGAGTAATCAACCCATTTGATTGCCAATTTTCTTAACGTGATTACTTTGGAACCGCTTGTATGTCTAGACCTGCTATTGAATTAAATTTGACTGTCAATAATGATAGTTTATAATACAAACAACTAGATGTTCCATTATGGCTATTTTAAATTAAATAAACCTGCCAAGTACAAAATAATGAAATCCAAATATTTTTAGTTGTAAACAAAACATCGTTAAATCTGACTCTAGATAAGACAATTTTTGCTGGCTTGTCCTAAAACCTTGGGAATGGTAGGTTTGTATTTTGCTAATTTTTTATATTTTGTACTTATTTATATTTATCTCTTTTTTCAATATGTATTCATGCTAATTAGCTTTCAACTTTAAAGTATTTCTATTTTGATGATGTGTTTTAAGTCTGTTCAACAAGTTTTTTATTCTTTACTTTTCAATCTATATTACATTTCAACTAGTTATCATAATAAAAAATACGATTAAATTAATAATATTACCAATCAATTGAACCTTCCACGGTCAATGTGGTCGACTCTCAATACATTAAAAAATACTTTTTTACAAAATTTCCATCCAAAAAGTAATAGAAAATAACAGTCAAATATTTTTTCTCTATGAACTTCTCATACATACGCTTTGGGATACAAAAGAAAGGTTATTATTCGTAACAAGCATCATCATGAATCAGTCTCATTTTGCTGAAACTACATTGTCCTTTCGAGTACACTCCCACAACATATGCTACTGTTCCTTTGTAAAATTAAAGTTTATGATATAGTCTCAGAGGTATGCATTAATTTCTAATGTTTAATTTTTGTTTATTAGAAAACAAAATAAAGTTAAAGTAGAAGAAGGTGATGTTGGAGTTAAAATTAAAAAATAAAAGGCCTAAATTATGTAATGGTCATAATGACACTTGTCGTTGATGAAGGGTGGCCAAAATGTAGATACTACTGTTTTTTTTCACTTATGTATATTCAGAATATTTTCGATAAACAATTTCTTCCTAAAAAAGGTGACTTTAATTCATGAAAGCAATTCCCACATGTTATCCAAAAGGTCTAGGACCAAAATGGCCAATAGGCTAATCCAAGTTGAAAGACCAACGCTTTTCTGCACACCAAAGATTGTTCTTTTACTATAGAACATGTAAAACCCTGGTGTTGATTTAAAGGACCATGAATAGATTTCAAAGATAATTGTTGTAATTAATACCACAAGATGGTTTTCATGAATCTCATTTCAGAGATAATTTTGTAAAGTAAACTAGCACATGTTCTTAGTCAATCTCTTTATTTTTCGTTTGCATTTACATTTATATTATCATAGAATTAACAATATACAATAACAATTAATATTATTTAATTATTTAAATGTACATTACAAAAAATATTTTTATTCCAATTTCAGTCTCTCTAGTTCAATGTTTTGAAAATAATTTTGAAATAAGTCAGCATTTTTATTATTATAATTTACACAGCGAACTAGATACGAAATTGGAACGCTGTTTATTATTAATTGCATATGAAATTAAACATTTTAATTCAATAAATAATTAATTTCATATACAGGATGTTAATTTAATTGGTGAATATAAAGAAAAATGTTCAAATCTGAACAAGGATTGAATAATTCACTGGTTATGTGGAGGTGGAATAGGGATCCAAGTTTAGTAAAACAAGAGCCATTAGAAATAATAAACAAAACAGATTAGGGCAATGAAAGTCAGGCAAATATTGTAAATATTACTAAAGCAAATAGTATGCTGAGATTAAATAAAAGGGTATAACCAAAAAAGTTTTAATATCTTCTAGTCGACATCAGTTTAAAACAAATAGTTACATATGATTCTGCAGCTGGCCTTTTAAAAACAAAATAATTGAGTGTTTTTTTAATGGGAATATTTATTATATTCCACGCTTTGTTCTCAATGATCATAGGTAGTACTAAAAAAGGCTGGTGGTAATTATAAGGCCACCATATCATTATCTAGTTCCACAACATCAGACTTAAAATGGTGGAGAGAACAGGTTGGTAAAGCCACTAATATAATCCGCAGTAACAAATTCATTAAGGAGATATTTACAGATATTTCTTAAATAGGGTGGGGGGCAATCTGTGGCAGTGAGACACACCAATAGGTTTGGGGCCCTGAAAAGAAACTTCTCTATATGTATAAATAAATTGGAATTAAGAGCGGCGTTTTTTTGGTTGAAATCCTTTGCACAGACTTTAATAAATTGTGAAATTTTGATGCGAATCGATAACACCACTGCCATATCATACATCAATAGAATGACAGGTACCAAATTTAAAAATCTTAACAATATAACAAGAGAGATATGGCAGTGGTTGCTGCGAAAGAAAATGTCGGTTAATCCTATTTTTTTAAATTATTTGCGAATTATCTTAAAAGTTATAGAAAAGTAAAAAATTCCAAACCGTATTTGCGGATGTATAATAAAAAAAATAATATTGTAAATGAATACTTTACAACATACATAATTTACATAACTATAATCAAGATCTAACCCTGAGGCACTCTAAAAAATATACAGTACGAAATATGTAGTTTTTTTAACTATACCGCTAGTACTAAAGAGACGACAAGAGTCCTGTTTTATTTTCTATTTTGACACTTTAATTACATTCAGTGGCGACGACAGAGGGTGTAACATTCGGTTCAAAAGGGTGTTTTAGCGACCACAGGGGGTGCAATTAGGTTGGTGGGAGTGCTCGAGACGCGGCTGATCTTCTGGTCGGTGGGGTGTTTTATCACGATTATACATCTCACTCACGCCTTGATGATACGTTGTGACCAACATTTGCCTGTTGTTGGATACGCGTGGTTTTTAATGAGATATGCCGAGGATCAGCTAATTGGCTTCGTATCGCTTTAGGTCAGTTTGTTTACATTTTCAACATTTGTGTGGTAAAAATAAAATTTTTGGAATAACACATTAATAGTGGGTTGCATAAAAGATATAAATTTTAAAAGCAGGACTATACATTTTATTCATGGATATGTATTATCTGTATATTTTGTTTTTGTTATTTAAGAAAATTCATATTAATGATTATGAAAAGACGTACAAAATTTTAATGATTCACTTAGACAAAAAATTCAAATTCTTGAAGAACGCTGTGCAGAAGTTGAAAAAAGAATAACATATACAGGGTGGCCACTTTTATAATGGGATTGTATTAGTAATTCCCAAACCATACTAGTTAGAAAGTCGGTTAAATGGAGAAAAAGTTGCGTATCTCAAAGCCTACTCTAGCGGTGAAAATTAATCGAAAATAGCAGGCCCGGTTCTTGAGATATTTAGATAAAAGGAAATTCGAGCTTTTCGGTTTTTGGTTATCGTTCATTTATTTTCAGAACAACTAAAAAATCTTTTAAAGGTTTTTTATTTGATAGTAAATTTTCTTTGACTTGAGGTTTCCATATTTTGCATCAAACGTTTCGTATTCTCCGGACCACCTTCAACTTATTTTTTTTAAATATGGACCTGGATATTTTATATTATTTGAAATATCTTTTCATCTTGCATCAAGCGGTGGCATTCAATGACGGTTTTTGGGTAATATGGACCATAATCCAAATTTTATTGGTACGGATCTGTATTGATTTTATAATCAGTGTATAATACTTCGAACATAAAGTGATTAATTAGGAAAAAATAAATGGAAGAATCCAAAAAGAAGAAATAAGCAATAGCATAGGAAATCTGAACATCAGAATCGCCAAGTGTATTGAAGAAGATGGCGGACATTTAAAACAATCACACAACAGTGGCGGTTTGCCCGTAAGGGCACTTGGGCACGTGCCCTAGTAAAATAAACAAAAAAAAAAATAACTTACAGATTTTATATTTTCCTCAATGCCTATTATTATTTTATCTAATATTCAGCGCAAACCGCGTTGGCACGACACTGGACGACCGGGCGTTGAGCGACGTTCTGAAGATGGGCACAGGGCACAATAAATGTGTGCCTCTGTTGTTTTCTCTCTCATTATGATGCGAAAAACAAGGACAACGACAATATCGCTTAGCAAGAGATAAACACATGCGATGGATTATACGTCACAATCAGGGCGCTGTCACAGATTAACCTACACCAGATACGAATGTACGCGGCGGTAATAGCCTAGAGCTCCCACCACTTTCTTCCTAGATCCAGCGGAAGAAATAGTACGGACGATTGCGTTGGTTCCAGTTTCAGCAGAGGTTGCGACCGTTGAACGTTTAGTCTGACCGCCTAGGTTACAAAACATCGCCGAACTTGTGAGTTTGTGAAATTTATTATGACGGGATATAAATTTGTAGATGTTGTACATCTGAAAATAGAGATGGGATAAAATTTTAATTTTTCTTCTGGTTTTGTCTGACTTTTTCGAGGATTTCAAATCTCTGTTTGCATATTTAAGAGTATAAAAAATTCTGAGTCTTATAAATAATTTAACGGTGTACATTTTCGCAAATTGTTGGCAAGGATGACGAAATTCTATTTTGCTCATCTCAAAAAGGTATGCGTTGGAAATTCCAGGCTTAGTTGACAAACTATCAAATAGAGATATAAATATTTTTGCATTGCATTCTTCTGAGAAATGTACGCAAATTTCGCAAGAGTGGATATACCGGGTGTTCAAATTAAAGTGTTACAGTCAAATACCGCCAAAAATATGCATTTTAGAAAAAAAATTTTCAGACAAAAGTTTTATAGTTTTTTGGGGGAAACATTTTGGCTAAATTAATTTTTTTGTAGCTGACCATAATATGGCCATATCGAGGTGGACTTTGTTTTTTTAAATGGGAATCCCATTTATTTCTTACATATTCTTAAAGTACATAAAAAAATAAGAAACTTTTAAAGGAAATATTTTTTTATTGGACTTTTACTTTTTGAGTAACACCTACTTGAAAATGTTGCTGCGCGAAAAAAAAGTTGACCATATTATGGTTAGCTGAAAAAACGATTTTAGCCAAAAGTTTTTTCCTACAAAACTATAAAACTTTCGTCTGAAACTTTTTTTTTTATAAAAAGCGGTATATAGCTGTAACGCTTTAAGTTGAACACCCGATATAATGATTTTTTGATTAAATAGCCACATACATAGTTAAATGCATTTTGAGTGGTCACTTTTAGCTCCCTGTAGTCAGATTCAGAAATCGTTATTGCCCCAACTGATTGTTTTGAAATATATTTAATTTTCATTAAGCGGAGAACTTGTTTACCTAAGGGAAAAACAAATCCCGGGATTCCTTTCCAGTGTGTGCCCCACTGCCGATAGTGAGCACGAGCCACCACTGTTACTCAATTAATGTTATTGATATTTTCATATAATTTGATTATGACTTATAAAAACTGAATTTCTTCTTGTTATTATCAGTAATTGCGTTTTAAAATTTCTACATTACTATTGTTGTTGATGAATTGTTTAATTTTCGGAGAATTATATAAATTTTGTAAGAATTGACTTTATTTTTTATCTAGAGGCATGACATTATGTCGATTCAACTAAAGATAGCTGAAACCATGAGTAAATTTAATAAAATTTGGATTACGGTCCATATTACCCAAAAACCGTCATTGAATGCCATTGTGTAATACACCGCTGGATGCAGGATCAAAAGTTATTTTAAATAATGTTACAATATATCAAGATTCATATTTAAAAAAAATAAGTTGAGGGTGGTCCGTAGAATACGAAACGTTGAATGCAAAATATGAAAACGTCAAATAAAAGAAAATTTACTATTAAATAAAAAACCTTTAAAATATTTTTTGGTAGTTCTAAAAATAAATGAACGATAACCAAAAAACCGAAAAGATCGAATTTTCTTTTATCGAAATATCTCAAGAACCGGGCCTGCTATTTTCGATTTATTTCCACCGCTAGATTATACTTCGAGACAGGCAACTTTTTCTACATTTAACCAACTTTCTAACTAGTATGGTTTAGAAATTACTAATACAATCCCATTAAAAAAGTGGCCACCCTGTATAGAGAGATCCAATAAACGTAACAATATTATCATATTTGGGATTAAGGGAACAAGCAATAACATACCAGCAATAACGATCAACAAATTAAATCAAATTTTTAACAGTGGCCTGGAAGCAGTGGCGTATCCAGTCATTTTTCATTGAAGGGGTTTTGAGAACTATGGGGGTAGTTTCAACAAGAAAGTAAATAAAAACAAACAGTCAATAGCAATCATCGCCAATAATATAGTGGAAATGATGACGCGAGAACCCCCATGGGGGGTTCTAACCCCCAAAACCCCCCCATGGCTATGCCACTAGCTGGAAGAAAACGACATAAATAACATACACGTAATTGGACAAAAATGCACTGTTTTTCTGGAATTCGTATCCTTTTTACAAAAACAAAAAATATTAAAAGATTTGAAGTTGAAGGGAACTGGGATATCAATAGCAAACGACTTTAGACCGAAAGACCAGGAAATTAATAAAGTACTGATTGGACAACTAAAAAAGCCAGTGCTAATCATCAAAAAGCAGTAATAAAAAACTTTAAACTGTACATAAACGATACCCCACATACAGTAGAAGAATTGCAAAATAACTCTGAAACAGAATTTGAAATTAGTCTACCACAGAAATCTGCAAGTGCTCCACCAACACCTATTCCAAATAAAGAGGTAGATGTAGAACAATACGATTTTTATGTAACTTAAAATAATGTTAATAAAATACGTATTAATTGCAAAAAAATCAACTATAAGTTTAAATACAGTATTAAGCGAAATAAAAAAAATAAACGTTAATAATTATAAACAAGAAAATAACATTATAAAAAACGTTTTTTTTTTAAATTTTCAACATTCAGTTAAAAATAGCTAAATTAGTATTTTTTATACGTAGAGGAGAAGGTACAAATATGGGCTACTATTTGGTTTAATTGACATATCTGTCAATTGAATTGATAATTTTACAAATATTTTATATATTTAATCTATGTAAATTGAAAAACAGAAACTAAAAATACAAACCTTGTGCTCAAGTCTGATCGTTAAAAATCGACTTTGACATCAAAAACAATTGAGTTACAGCCACAAATAAGCACCACTGCAATATTTATAAACACTGTTAAATACCAATTTACATTAAACAAAACCACCTCTGCGAAAAGAAAAATCCAGTAATCAGTAAGCGGTTACAAATGCTAACGCGCATATAATTGTTATGTCAACCAATAGATGGCTATCGTTGTACTGGAAATATTACCGTAGCCCATAATCCAAGCCTAGCCCATAATTATACCATTTCCTCTATAATTTTTCAACTAAAATTTTAACGTTGAATTTTCAACCAATAACGTTTTTTTTATATATCGTACAACGTTATATTTACGTTGAAAAGACGAGTATGTGCTCACAGAGCAGTTATTCTCCCTAATTTCTTTATATTGTTTTTGTGTACTCTCATCCATTGAATTTAAGCAGTGCGGATTTTATTTTGTAACTTCTCGTTACTTTGAATAAGAATAAATCTATGGAGGATGGCGAAATATTCAAAATTTTGGCTTCTGTAAATATACCTATATTAATAATTTACCATTGACCATTCTCCCTTTATGTAGCGTGACTAAATCATTTTCTAAAAATTCTTCATCACGAATTTACTCCGAACTCGCCACAATAACAATTCAATAACAAAAACAATAACGTTCTAATGCATCAATAAATCTTCAATTCCTTCCATCTGAAGTGAGCCGCAAAGATTACAAGAGCACAAGAACTAAGAATAATAAATTTCAATCGAGATTTCAATCTATATGGATACACAACAATACCGACTATAGGTAGACTCCGCCTTAACCGCCATCTTGAACCCATCCGACGCATCAAGTGAATTGATAAAAATCATCAGTCATTGGAAGCATCTGTTGTGTTGATTATCTTTCAATAGTTAATCAAGGAATGGCCGAACTATTATGCCATTCGGATGTTAGAGAAACTGTTATGTTCAAATAAATGGAAAAACACACGTCACGGTCTAACGATTGTCTGCTCACAACATCAATTATGGGAATTTAAAGAAGTAAAGAAATTGTAAATTAAATTGGGACCTATATCGATGATATATATACGAGTTCTGCCTCAATGAACTGGGCTCAATCGCTCAAAATATGAAATTTGTAAATTTATGAAATAGTACTTTATGTTACAAGGACGAAAAGTGAAATTTTGTGACTTTTCGTCCGCATTTCATGCATTATTTTTATTTAAACGTGCCTAGAAAATTAAATCTGATATATTATTTTCAGTTTTTCTTATTACCGAAATGGCTGTGATCTACTGGGTATTAGCATATTTTACCGACAACACTCTATCCAGAGAGCTCTTGTTAATTATTAATGAATTTTGTTAAAGTTTATTTTAATATCGTCAATAAAAATATAGTAATTGTTGTTAGCTATTTAATTTCTGTCAAAGTATGTTTGCAATATTTGAATAAAGTAATTGATGTCGGAGAGAGTATACTTTTAATTTGAATAGTCTTTACAGTGGCTTAGCGAGGGGGGAAGAGGGGGCATTATGCCCCGGGCACTACTTACAAAGGGGCGCCAAATGGTCCGCAAAACAAAAAATTGCTGGATAAATTTTATTCTTAATATAATTGTTTTCTGGAAAATATATTTTAAATTTAGTGTCAGTGTAATATAAATATAAATAAGCCAGAACTTTTCTACGCTTGTCAAAACTATCACATTGATAAGCATTGGATATTGACGTCTCTTAAAACCATTTTTAACAACCTTTCTTAGTTTAATTTTAAATTTAACTAAAAAAGATAGTACTACGTAAACTCAGCTCTTTTTTTGCAGTGTACCGTCTTTTCAAATATAGTTTAAGACTGAGCTTATCTAAATTTGGCTCTGTAATAGGTTGGAATCAATATAAATCCTTAGTTTCAAGCTTTGGCTAATTGCAAATTGGTTTTGTAAAAGAAGCTCTGGAATCTAAAATAATAATGGAACAATACTTAGGAAAAAAATCGCAAAAAGAAAATCCAGAAAATAAAAAGGATAAAGATGTAAAATCAGATTCAGAGTCAGAACCAAATTCAGGCTGTACCCCTACTGCTGCTAAACTTTAATGTACTAATAACACAACTCAACAAATACAAGACTCTGAAGAAGGTGGCCCAAGTACTACGTAAACTCAGCTCTTTTTTTGCAGTGTACCGTCTTTTCAAATATAGTTTAAGACTGAGCTTATCTAAATTTGGCTCTGTAATAGGTTGGAATCAATATAAAACCTTAGTTTCAAGCTTTGGCTAATTGCAAATTGGTTTTGTAAAAGAAGCTCTGAAATATAAAATAATAATGGAACCATACTTAGGAAAAAAATCGCAAAAAGAAAATCCAGAAAATAAAAAGGATACAGATGTAAAATCAGATTTAGAGTCAGAACCAAATTCAGGCTGTACCCCTACTGCTGTTAAACTTTAATGTACTAATAACACAACTCAACAAATACAAGGCTCTGAAGAAGGTGGCCCAAGTACATCAGAAATGATAAATCCATGTTCACATCTAATAAAAATCACAGAAAATACAACAGAAACACTTGCTGTAATTCCGGATGTTCTGGAGTTCAAGGATGTTGCTTATTTAAAATTTAGCAACAATCTTCCATTAATATCAAATCAACTTCGAAAAGAAATAATTATTCGTGGATCTTGCACATTTCAAAACGAAGCCAGTTTAAATGCAACAACAACTAATCGTCTAATGCTAAAATCTTGTTTTTTCAACTGGTCGGTAATGAAAAGGAAGGAACTGAAGTTAACCGATCTTGGTTATTATAATCCCAAAAAAATAATGCTTTTGTTGCTTACTGTTTATTACATCAAATTTTGCTACACAATGATCTTTCGTAACATCTGCTGGTTTTAATAAATGGAAGAAAAAAGATAAATTGATTAGTCCAAATCACCGAAAATGACTTACGGCTTGGAAAAAAACAGAACCAAGGTTAATAATTAGAACGGAAATTGATGTAGAAGCGAACATTCAGTCCGAAATAGAACGGTGGCGAAATATATTGAAAATAATATGAGCTTGCATGAGGTATTTAATTTTACAAAATCTTCCTCTACGTGTCTATGTTGAAAATGTAGGATACCTACTATCTTTACTTAGACTAGTAGCTCAGTTTGATCCGCTACTAGCAAATCATCTTAGACATGCCACAGAAACTCCAAAAACTGTCTCATATTTGTCACCACAGATTCAAAATGAATTAATTCATCTTCTAGCATCTACAGTTCGAAATCAATTATTAAACGATATCAAAGGAAATAAATAGTATGGACTTTTATTTGATTCAACTCCTGATATCTCTCATCGAGAACAAATGTCCCAAGTCGTTAGGTATGTAGATGTTGATTTTATCAATAAAAAAAATTCCATCAAAGAACCTTTTTTGGGTTTTATTGAAATACATGTTAAAGATGCAGCCTCGATCGAAAATATAATTTTAGAGAAATTAAATTTCGATAAAATTTCTGGCGTTCAACAAAGAAAATGAAAAAAAAAAGCATTATTTGCAAATTGTGATAACCATTCATTGAATTTAATAGGAGTTACTGCAGCTAAACAAGATCCAATCGTAACATGTTTTGAAATAATTGAAAACATATATCTCTTTTTCTCACGTTCAATGTTATGATGGGAATTATTAAAAAAGTATTTAACAAAAACTGTCAAACGTGAATCTGAAACACGATGGAGCGCCAGAATACAAGCGGTTAGCGTTATTGTCGATGGGCTAGAAAAATTAGTAGAAGACACTACCACTACAAGTGACACCAGAAGTGAACCTACAATTCTGTTGCAAAATATACTAACTTTTAGTTTCATAACTTTAGTTCATTTCTGGTATAAAATCTTAAGGAAGATTGATCGTGTGCAGCTCAGATTACAAGATCCTAGAATGATCTTGAATCGTTAGCGACTGAACTAGCCAAAATTCGAGACAATCTCTGTGAAGAGGCAATAGAAATAGCGAAGTCTCTTTGTGAAAAATGGGATATTGATACAATAAAACAATACGTGTAAGAAGATGCCGCATAATGCCCGGAGAATTGGCTAGAGATGTTGGTCTTTCCGCAGAAAGTGATATTTCTGGCGTTATGAAAAACGTTCTTGATCGTCTCCAATAAGAAATATGTAAGGGAGAACGGGGGAACGGCGGTCAGTTAAGCCAAATCGCACATAAAACAGAAAATACAGCGTTAATGTAAATAGACTGTGGTATACCACTTAAATCAAAATAGTACACAACAAAAGAGAAGTAAGATCTGAAACAATGTCATAACATTGACCACTATTCCCCCACTCTGCAGTTAATACCGGTCAGCCAATTTTCAATGCTTTTTAAATTGGGATGACATATTTTCAGAAAATACTGAAACAGTAGTTGCTAGAAAAGTATAGTAAGATATTTTGTTGTAGGCAATAATGAAAAAACAAGTCACAACTCAAAAAATGACATAAACAATAATAAAAATCAAATAATAATAATAATAATAATAATATAGATGATAAACATCGCACTTGTAGTTTTCAGCAGTGTCCCAACCGCTACATAACTATTGAACCCCATGGTCGCACACTATATAGCGGTACCACAACTCACGATCTCTCCCAAATTCCTCGCAAATGAGACATATTTCATTGCTTTGTTCGCTCTCCATGTCATCCACTTCATCATCCTGACACAGAGTTTTTTCGTCTATATTTTCTTCTTTGCAACAATTTTTTCAAATTTTTCTTGAACTCCTTCTTCTTTTTAAACGCCGCCTTTGGTTTCTTTCCTTTTTCCTTTTTTTCTATTTCGTCTTTTTTGTTTCCTTTCTCTATCTTTTCTTTTTCTTCTTTACCTGTTTTTCAAGCAGCGTCTTTAAAGAACTCTCGGCTAATATCTGCGAATGTTGTTTAGCTTGAGTGACTGATCTTTTATTAGCAGGACTGGCAGAAGGGACTGGCAAAAGACTGTAAAACTTTGAAGCAGGTATAGATTTCAGAATATTATCTACTTGCTTAAAATCTTTGGAGGTGGAACGTTGCGCCTCAGTAAGGTTACTTATAGGAACAGGGTATGGTTTTGGAGAACTATTTATTGTAGGACCAAGAGAATCCGAAGCAATAGTTTTTTTGGCCTTAACGGTGTCAGTCTTCTGTCGGATTGCCCTGCATCCAGACTTAATATTGATGAGCCCTCATTGATGGAATCATCAATAGAATTATCGACATCATTAACCATCTCTATTTCTTCGGTATCGTTCCGGTTGTTAAGAGTATATGTTGCTAGGAAGTCTGCATCGGTGAATATATTGGGATTTACTGGATGTATTCCGGTTGCTTAAAAGTCAGAAATTCCGACAGCCATCGTGGCAATTCCCTGCTTTATTAGTATTAGATAATCATAGTATCCATATCACATTGCGAACTTACAACTTATGTAGAGAAAATGGCATCTGCATATTGTCTCTACCACCTCACCACCTCATGCATCACACAGAATGAAGTGAATAGGCTTTATTGAAAAGTTCTGCTAAAATTGTAAGGTATTATTTTCAACAATGCCTTTGACTTCATATAAAGGTCACATTCTCTGCGGAAAGCAGCTTTTAGTGGCCCATACAGGGTAACATCAAGGGGCTGCATTCTCTGTGATGCATGAGGTGGTAGAGACAACATGCAGATGCCATTTTCTCTACATAAGTTGTAAGTTTGCAATGTGATATGGATACTATGATTATCTAATACAAATAAAGCAGGGATCTCTTTGCTGCATTTCGAATATGTTATGAAGTGTTCAATCCACTCGTAGAATAATTGTTCATTTGACCAGCCATTGGGCGAACATTTATAAGCAGCACATGGAGGTCCACCTTTTGCCAAAAGCGGAGACATCCTTTTCCGAGGAAAGATAAAATATGGAGGTATATAGCTCCCAGCTGAAATCATGCAGCAGATAACTGTAACGGTCTTGCCTCTTTCCCAGCTTGTTACAGAACCAATACATTTTTTCCTTTGGTCGCGACAATGGTACCAGGATCTTGAAAGGTCTATATCCCAGTTGCGTCGACATTGTATATTTGGTTTGGCAGATATTGAGTTTTAGACATTACTCCTTCCAAATTTTTGTAGAATTTTGCTACCTCTTCTCGATTAAAGGCGGTTATCCTATTAATGCTGGTTGCTTCCGGCTTCCGAACACTTATCGTAGGATTCCTACTTAAAAACTCATAAAACCAGTCCTTTCCTGCCATTTGGGATAAATGGCTAAAATTGTGCTTTATATTGTTACTGGTTACATATTCATAAGCAATTCGTCGGACCTGCTGGAGGCTAACACCATAAAATAGATCTGACAGATATTTTATACGGTTAGCTAGAACGGCTTCTTCCTCTAAAGATAAGTAGTTTGTCTTCCCATACGTGGAGCGGTTGTCTTATTTTTTGATTTTCTTTCCTGCAGTGTACTAAACGGAATATGGAATTTTTTGCTTGCCGATCGAATTGACTGTTCTTCGATAAATTGCAAGACAAGTTGCTCGGGGGTCCACTTAGCTTTGTTTCCTTTTTTGATGTAAATCCTAGACATCTATAACAAATAAAACACATTGATTTAAAATTAAAAATATACACCCGACTTAGTCATAGGAAGGCCTGTGTGGTAATACCGGTCACGACTGGTATTACCCCAACCGTTTTGACTTGCATTTCCCGAAAGCGATCCGACGACATAAACCTAACCTAAAATAATTTCTCTTTATTTAAGCGCCTGTAAAAGCAAGATCTAAACGACAAGATGCCTCTTAAGACATTCCTTATAATTCCGTGCAAAAAAATAACTCATTTGGGTACTTACGTTGGTTTAAGTTCGTCAAAATGTTACAAGAAATCCTGGCAATAACTTGACCACAACAACAGATGTCTTAGACTGGAGACTTGAAAGCGAAACTCGGTGGATTTAACTTGTACCACTGCATAATAGATGGCGCCACATAGTTAACGGGACGACTACGCTTGTAGCGGAAAATTACTAGTGACCGGAATTACCCACCCGACTGGCATTCCCCCACTCTCCCCTACACCTTTACACGATTAACTGACCTTACAGTTCATCAAATTTCTATACTCTGTTTTTAAACTAGGAGGAGCGAATTGAAAAGACGCATTTACACAGGGAAAAGTAACTAGATTTGTTACTAAGAGCGAGTTTCGAAATATAGTCGTGTTCAAAATTTATGAAATAATTATCTTTATCGGCCTTAGTCGGTGAACGGCCAATGAGCGGTTAAGAAACGAATAAATGTCATAGAAGTATTTTTTTAATTGGTCCCAGACAACGGTCGCAAATTTCACATTATTGTGATCTGAAATGTGTGTCTAAAACGAAATGTCACTGTCAAATTAAAATCAATATGTTTGTTGATTGATGTCAGAAATACTTTTTTCTTGCTTTTGAAATCGACTTTTTGAGAATAACTATGATCTTTTTAAAATGGATAATAAATATTTAAGAAAATTGTTAATGGAATATCCAGATGTAGCCAGGTTAGTATAAAATATAAAGATCTGTTTACATTTTTAAGGATATATTTGTTATAGGTATAAAAAGTAAAAGTTAATCAGAGAATGACAAGTGGATCACACAGTAACTGGTATCTCTTCTATGAGTAATGTGGATATTATGGCTTATTTAGTGTTAACCCATGGTTAATGCGCTAGAGGGCAAATAAAGGCATTCAAAAGTTTACAGTCTTATGAGTCAGAATTTGTTTTGAAAACTGGAACCAACATTTTCATAACACTACATGTCAACATATATTTTTTAAAGTGAACTATTCATACATACCTATGTATTAATTTTAAGTATTTTTAAAATATTTTTTGTGAAAATAATGTTAACTCATTGTGCCAAATTAAGATTATCCCTAAAGTAGTAGATGGTGTTTTAAATGTTATAACAATTTTGTAAATAGTTTTATTCTATTCTAATAAATAAAATTTTCTTGAATATTTAGTTACATTTTAATCATTTTGGTTAGAAATTCATCAATTTTTAGTTTTAAAAATCAGTAATAAAATTATTTTTTTCTAAAATACTTCGGAATTCATCTCTTCATGGTAATCTCCCGTCTTTTTACCTTCAAAAACCAATAATGCATTTTCTACAAAACCTTCAGAATCAGCATGTAAAATAATAAGGTATCTTCCCTTTCTTGTAAGGCTTTTCAGGAATTGCTACCTTTAATAGTACTCAGTGTAGAAGGATCCATTATTGTAGATTTTCAATACAATTGCTTACTGAAGAACTATTATTTACGAAATAAAGTAAAAAACTAAGTAATGGATGAGATATCAAATTATAAAATGTCAGAACTGTCAACAATATCAATTATTAGCTGATGTTCATGCTAAAAAGTAATGTGTGAAACTGACTGTAATCTGACCAATCAGAAGGCTACAGAATTGCCAACTTAAATTCAAATCGCTCCTCTTAGTTTAAAAACAGAGTATAGAGGCTTTCGACGGCTAGACAGAGAAAGCACTACTGAGAGGCATCGGTTGGCGGGACCGACGGATTTACGCAATGAAAGTACACTCTGCGCATCAAGTATTTCACTATTTTATTCAGACGTAAATGTCAGATGTAAATTTCGCTAAAACATTTCTTTTATTTTCGTTTGTGTTTTTTGCTCATTACAGTTTAATAGAACCTAAGTATGGAGTTTAATAGCAAATTAAGAGGCCGCGTGATTAACAGTCAATCTCGGGAAATAATAGCCAATGTTATAGAGTTTATGAGAAGAGAAGGAAACTTTAATTCACCTTCAATACCATTTAAAAATGTAAATGATCGTGTTGCTGCAGCCACAGGAGTATCTAAAAACACTGTCGTCCGCATTTCTGGAGAGAAAAAAAGAATCGATAACCGTGAGATATCGGAATTTTCATCACCAAGAAAAACCATTAAAAAACCAAAAACAGTTAATGATATAGATGAAGCTGACAAAGGTATTTTAAAAAGAATTATTCTGTTCATGTTAATCTCGGAAAATATTGTTCCAACATTAAAAACAATTCTGACTAAATTTAGAGAAGCTACAGGGTACAAAGGAAGCTATGAAAGTTTAAGAAAAATAATAAAGTCGCTAGGATTTCGTTGGCGGAAAACAAAAACAAACAGAAAAATATTAACGGAAAGGTTTGATATTCAAAAGCTACGTTTAGACTATCTGATTCGTTTAAAAAGTTATCGAGCAGAGGGCCGTCCAATTGTCTACTTAGATGAAACATACATTCATGCCTTCCACACACACCAGAAAGCTTGGAGTGATAATTCAAATGAGGGATTAAAGAAACCAATTAATAAAGGTAATAGACTAATTATTGTCCATGCAGGAGGTGAAATGGCTTTATTCCGAATGCCCGGTTAATTTTCAAATCTGGAACCAAAAGTGGAGACTACCACGATGAAATGAATTTTAATAATTTTTCTAAATGGTTGAAAGAAAAGCTATTTCCGAACCTCCCTCCAAGAAGCGTCATTATTGTTGATAATGCTCCTTACCATAATGTCCAGGTAAATAAAGACAAGATCGCCTAAGTGACCTAGCCTTTTTAAGTGTGGAAAAAGAAAAATTTGAAATGATCAACTTTGATGATATTATTGATAAATTTGCTTCATCAAAAGCAAGGAATATTTATACATAGTAATTAGTTTTATTAATGTATTATAATCATATTATTATTAAATATATGTATCTCCTTAGAGATAATAAATATTTACTTTTTTATTGTTTTAAAATTGCGTGTTTTTAAAATATTTCTTTATAAATATGTAAAATAAGTAATAGGTATCTATTGAACTAATTCTAGATGATGATATACATTTCAAAATCTAGTCTTGTTTTCTCAGTTACATTTTTTGTCTCAAATTTAAAGCCTGGATTGATGCTATGACTTTATTTATTTATTAATTTGCGAGTATATTTTACATATATTATATTATATTACATATATTATACATTCGTAGTGATCGGTTGATAGTTGAAGGTATTCCGAAAAATTGTAGTTTTAAAGTGGTCACAAATTCCAAAAAATAGTGCATCTTATATCAAACGTTTCAGAAAAATTTGATCTATACGAAGAAGTAAGTCAAAAATATTTTTGAATAGCAATAACTTAGAGATCCTAAAAAACATCGATAATAATTAAATCTAGAGACAAAAAACGAATAGATAAATACAGATAATAAATTAGATATAATTAAAAACAAACCAGTGGTAGAGTCAATATATCTTCTTTTATTATGGATGGAACTAGAACACTAGATGATTTATTTGAATTGGTAAACAAAACGAATCAAAACCTCTCTACAAAAATTGACGGTATAAATTTTGAAATAAAAACGTTTTCTGTCTCCGTTAATAATAAATTTAGGGAATTTGAAAATAAATTGAAGGAACTAGAAGCTGAAAACGGTATTTTAATAACGCGCTTGGATACTGCCGAAAGAAAACTAAGAGCTCAAAATTTAATTATTTATGGTGTATGTGAAAAACCTCAAGAGACACAGAAAGATCTACTAACTGCTGTTAATAAAATTGCTACAGAATACTTAAAAATTAAAATCGAAAATTTTGATATAACTGATATTTATCGGTTAGGAAAAATCTGCGAGAGTACAAGACCAATACTATTAAGACTTCACTCGAACATAAAACGAACAGAAATTCTAAAAAACGCAAAAGGTCTAAAAAATACAGGAATTTACATTACAGACGACCTTATACCAAAAGATTTAGAGGAGAAAAAAACACTTGTAAAGTATATGAAAGAAGCTAGAAGCCAAAAAAAACGTGCTATAATTAAAGGAAACAAATTAGTAATAGAAGACAAAACTTATACTGCAGAAGAACTGCTTAGAGAGGGGGAAGAACAAGAGATTTTCGAGTTACAACCCAGACAAACCACTAGCGCGCCACCAACCCCACCACCTCATCAGCATCAATTGGTTGAAGTCAACACAGAAGAAAGTTCTTCTAAATCTATTGTCAAAGTAGATGAAGCAGCACAGAAAACCGAAGTACCACCAACTCATTCAAAGGGAGATAAGGGAAAACGATATCAAACAAGACTTGGATCAGCTTCAGGGGTTACCCCAAAAAAACAACTACAATCAGCGAGTTCAGCCAGTTATAAAAGAAAATAAAACACTCAAAATTACTAACCCGTCATTAATATTCCCTGTTAAATAGATACTCAAAAAAATACTTACTTTGTTGTTGTTGTTGTTGTTGTTGTTGTATATGTGTTTAATCATTTAAAAGTTTATAGTCTATTATTATTAAAGAAATTGTGCGTGTCAATATATAGAAAATTTTGTATAGTAAAATGGGATATACATATTAATTTTTTAATAAAGAAACTCAGAACCTTATTATTTAGATTTAAATTTTTATCAAAACTATTGAATTTTGAACAATTAAAAATGATCTATTATGGGCTTGCTGAATCACATATTAAATACGGGATCATAGCTTGGGGAGGGGCATTAGAATGCCATATAAACAATCTCAATAATACGCAAAAATATCTCATAAAAATTATATTGAAAAAACCATATACTTACCCAACACAGCAACTATTCGAAGAAAGCAAATTATTTGATGTTAGACAACTGTTTTGTCAGAATCTATTAATAAGGCAGCATTTCAATAAAGGCGAATTGAAAAAAAATGAATACAATTATAATACCCGTTCAAAAAGTTATACATATGTCTTACCCAAAGTATTGAAATCCAACACTCAACGAAGTTTTTGGTACATAGGTCCTAAACTATATAATAAATTGCCAATTGAGATAAAACAAATTCATTCAAAAAATCTATACAAAAAATTAATAAAAAAATGGGTTTTACAATTTCCACGCCAAACTATACTTGCAATGATTGAAAATTATTATTATTAATGAAATATTATTATTATTATTATTATTATTATTATTATTATTATTATTATTATTATTATTATTATTATTATTATTATTATTATTATTATTATTATTATTATTATTAATATTATTATTGTTACTATTATTATTATAATTATTACTTTTATTATGGTCATTATTCTTAATGTGTTATTATTATTATTATTATTTAATATTACTGTTCTAAAACAAAAAATATATACAAAAAAAAAATTATTAAAAAGTTATACGTAGGGTATTACAGTTGATCCTAATTCGCTCAACTTCAGACAGGTTTTCCTTATAGTTGGTCGTCACAAAGGTTAACTGTTACCAAAATATAATAAAAAAAAAAAATAACTTTTAATTATTATAAATATATTTTAATATATACTCAAATATTTTAGCCAGCTGTACAGGATCTAGATATCCTTTAGCTTTATAATTTATTTACTAGATAATATTGTAATATTTCAAATTGTATTTACCGTTATTTTGTAAATAAATTATTATTATTATTATTATTATTATTATTATTATTATGGTATTGGAATGGGGGGGGGGGGGGGGGGCGCTAAAAAGCATTGTGCTCCGGGCGCGAATTAAGCTCGTTACGCCACTGAGTCTTAATAAGTAGTTTGTATTATTAATTCAAGCTATTAAAGTTATATCATTCATCACATTTGTACGCATTTGCTTTTGAACAAACATGCGACAACTGCGTACATTCCCTTATATATTATGTAGTATTTTGAAAACTAATGAATAAAAACATTAAACGGTTTCAATTCCAAACTTTCTTTGTAGACAAGAAGTTCCTACAAAAACCGTCTTTCTTTAAACGTCCGCTATTATCATTAATTTCATGAAGATATTAATCAGTTATTCAAGTTTGTCGAGCGACAAAAGGACAAAATGTCATAAATAATGCGAATAAAAGGCAATATAAGAGAGAACAGAGCGCATTACGAGCGAAAAGTTTTAGATGATGCGGGAAAGAACACAAAGGGTCCTAAAAAGGAACATGTTCTTGTGTCGTGCCAACAAATATCATTTATAACACGAATTGGATCCGAAATGGCAAACAAGAATATCAATAATAATATTCTCTTAAAGGAAGCTCCTACACGCAGAAAAAGAAAATGCGCGAGAGTTTTTCCAGAAAATTCTAATAATCAATAAATTTCTATTTAAAACGTTACAATCAAAATAAAAATTATTCTGTGTATAAATAATCTCTGAACATCCATAGGAATAAAACAACACCAATATAATAACCTGACCTGAGCTTGTTACAGGATTAAAGCATACCAATAAGAAGTATTCTATTTATAAGAATGTATGTACCAAGTGCAATTACATAATATACCGTTATTGTTACTTTATATTTAGGAAAAGACAATTTTCATGTAGATAATCTTTTCTTACTTGAACCTAGTTGTACTTTTGGAGTTGATATCTCTTATATTCCCTTTTTCGTGTCTGTTATTTACTTTTTCTTAGGGTAGTCGATTTTTTTTAGTAGGTTTACATTACAGGGACGTGTTTCCTAAAATTATGAATACAATAAATGAGTATGACGTAAGCCTTCAAGATGTATATATTTTTATTACCTAGCTAAGTTAAAATTAATTTCATATTTATTATTTTATAAATGGGTTTGTTTACATTATTAGATATATGACAAGGGTGACATCTGAGATAATAGTTCATTTAAGGAGTGAATTATTTAAACTAAGGTCTAAAACAGGAAATATCTGAGTCAGGTTAAAATCTGACATTCTTCTGAAGATGTTCATGAGATCCACGTAATTTGTTACATATTTTTTTATCGTAAGCTGTTATTTTTCTTTATTAAGAGTTTTTCTAGTTTGAAACTTCCAGTTATTTGGATTTTAAAAAGAGATTATAGCAATCGCTTACAATTAATTTATGCTCAAGTATCTCCTGTTTAGACAGCCCCATTCACCCAAAGGCCCCATTAAATATCTGATAAGCATTCTTACTTATTAAATTTTTATGACAAAAATACATATTCATGAAGACTTACTTGTTTATAGGCCTTTTTTCCTCCCTGGTATATCAATTCTACAGTTGAAATTAGGAAAGGTAGTTAATGTCTTCTGTGTATCTTTGGTACATCTTCGGCATATCTCCGTTATATCTTCGTTATATAGGGTTCGATATACGAGTATTACAAAGACTTCCATTTTCACCTGATACGTACTACTGATTTGCAAGGCACATCTACCAGATAACGCAGAGCCAAGAATACCTATTCCCATCTAACACAAACTATTCAAGGGTGCATAGTCTAACAAAGTAACAATAGTTAAGTTTATCTGCAGGCGATATTCCCTTCAGGAAGTACTAAAGAAGTAATCTACTGTAGATTCTACAAGGAATATCTTAGTTTTAAAGTCGATGCAACCTTTTTAGTTTTTAGTTTTTTTTTATTATTAGAGTTTGTCATTATTACTTACTTGTAAAATCGTTCTTCGACAAACTGTGAACTTGACGCATGCATGCTAAAAGGAATTAATTTTACCATGAGCTAATAGCATACATTTTATATTAGAACTTTTAATTCTTCGATCACATATGTCATTACGATACATTTGTAAGGTTATTTGAAACTTGAAAGACAGGAGACAGCTTACCTTAGACCATTTATAAGATAGATACCAATCTACTGAATAAATGTTGAAACCACCTACAACAATTGTATTTCTTTAACACCCACCCCTGAGGTAAAACTTTTGTTCAAGGATAGATAGTGATATATTTATGTCATATTATTACGTTTCTTTTTTTTCCTATCACGATAAAAATTATATCAGCAGACTGGGCAGAAAAACTGTTATAACCTTTTTAGTTAAATTCGGTATATCAAAATGCAAAATGACAAATTATAACGAACAATGTTCCAAATGGTAGGAAACATATGGTGGTCAGTCAAATGCGCTTCCCGACAAAAACTCACGGACAAAAGCTCCCCAACAAATGCGCTTCCCGACATAATCGCCCACGACAAATGCGCCCCCGACAAATGCGCCTCTCGACAAATGTGCTTCCCGACATAATCGCCGACAAAATTAATTTAGTTTTAAATGGTCAAAACAGAGGTTTTTAATTTTATGTTGAACTTATGAACAGGGTGTCGCATTAGTGCCTAATTGCTGGATATTTCAATTTGTGTTATAGCCACACAAACAAGTTTTAAATGAAAGTTTTATGGATTTGAAAAAGGCATATTTTAAAAATATACTTGGATATACAGGGGGTTACGCTTTTGCCTGGCAAATAAAAATGTAATTTTTAATTGAAACATCCTGTATTTTATTTCTGTTTTAGATTGGTCACTTAATAGTATATTATGCGGTAGAATATTTTCGAAAATTTTTATAGGGTTGCCAAGCAATTAATTTTGTTCTGAAATTAGAGAATGATGCAGACCCCAAATAAAATTATCATAATTTAGGTAGGTCAGCAAAAATTTAACAAATTGTTTAAATTATAGACTTATAAGATACCAAGCTTACAAATAGTATTAATATAAATAGTTAATTTTATACAGAGTGTACTGAAACATGTCTTAAATATGGCTAACTTTAAGTTCCATTTACTCAATTTTTTCAAACACTCTGTATATTATTTTGATATAAAAGTTATTATAAATTCAAGATGTTCTATTATACATATTATACAGGTTGTTCCATCAGTGCGTAATTAATCAATAACAGTTTTAATATTAGAGATACGAAGAAATTTTTTATACAAATGTTGTATGACCATCTTTTATAATTACTCTTAAATATACGGGGTAGTCCATAAATGAGGAGCTAACCAAACTTTTTTAAAGCTAACACGTAGGTAGTTTAGTTACACCTAACAGCGTCAAACAATTTTAATAGATTTAACGTTCCTAAAAATGTTTTGCATTTTCATTCATTTACTATGTTGTATATAGGGTATGCCAAAACGCGAGGTTACGACATATTTTTCACCAATTAATTAATTAATTTCTTTACGAGTACTTTTTATTTTGTTTGGTATTTTATTTACAATGGCTTACAATGGCTTGTGACGTGACGGAATAGGAAACCATCCATGGTTGAAATTTTTTTTAGCATTTTACCCTAATAAAGTCAGTATTTTCAATGGCCAATTAGAAAAATTTTAAAAAAAGATGTAAGTTTTCATGACAAAACCATAAAAAATCTCAAGAAAAAATGCGTTTGGGTATAGGATATGCAAAACAAAATAAAAAAGTTAAGAAATTAATTTATAAATTAAAGGTATAACATACAGAATATTGCATTTGAAAAATTCTCTCTTTTAAACACACCCTGTATACATCATAGCAAATTAATGAAAATGCCAAAATTGTTTAACGTTGTAAAAACAAACAAATCTCTAACTATCTACAGGTGTTTGTTTAAAAAAGTATAAGTTTGGTTCGCTCTTCATTTATAAACCACCCTGTATATTTAAGAGAAATAGTAAAATTTGGTTGTAAATCCTTTTTGTAAAAAAATTATTCGATTTTTCAATAATAAAATAACTATCGATCAATTAGGCATTGATGGGATATCTTTGGTATCGTTTGATGGATAAATTCATAACGAACTTAATACTAAATTAATATACAGGGTCTTGAATTTGCAAAAATTTTGTAAATTGAAATTAAAATCAATCATATTTATGACATGTTTCAAATCGAATCAACATTCCCCTACGAAATAATGCAATCTATTCCAGATCCACTAAACAAAATCGGCCAGTAATCAATTAAACAAAAAAGAAAAATTAAAAAAACATTGTTGAGGCGCATATGTCGGGATGCGCATTTGTCGGAGAGCGCATTTGTCGAGGAGCGCATTTGTCGGGAAAAATATTTGTCGGAATACACATTTGTCTGCGCCCAATTGTCGGGTAACCGAAACATATACATAATGTAAGTAGTTTTTATTTTAAATTTTAATATTTGTTTAAGGTTGTAGAAAATAATAAATTTTTAGACGAAAAAAATTATTTAAAAGAAAAAAGTAAAGGTGAAATAATAGTACCAGAAAAATCTAAATGAAGGTATGAAATACCTTATGGATTGGCGATATAAAATCTTTTTCCAAAATCCTCCTAATAGCTTATTTTAAGGAACCCACTCATAAAATATTGGCTCATAAAATATCCTAATATTTGTAAAATTAAAAAACATCAATTTCCTTAATAGTGGTCATAGAAAAAGTAGAGTACGTAACAAGAGTTGTAAGTAGCCCATTATACATGAAGTTTAAATTTCACTAATTTAATTAATTTAAATGTAGAATTTTCGAACCAAATCTCACATGCTATTGGAATTAAAAACTGGAATTTTTAAACAAAATTATCCCATTACTAGGATAATTTTCAAAAGGTCATGTACTTGGAAAATTGCTAGTTAATATTTTGTAAATAAGAATTTTTACATTAGAATAGAATTCAAGAGAATTGTTTTGCTAATATTTTCTTTGTCGTCAAAAGTAGTCAAAGACCCAAATATTGATTTTTGACATATAAGCCTTCAAGAAGACAGATTAAAAAGGTCGATAATATAGTGAATTTAACTAGATTCAACTAGATAGTTGAATAGAAAGCAATGTATTATGACATCTACCATCTAATCCCAAAGCCTATAAATCATTGTTTTTTCTTCTTTAAGTAAATTAGCCATGGTATTTGGTATCTGTGCATTGATCGCGTATCTGCATAATATGAGGTACCGGGAATAAACTAACTCTCAATGCAAGAAAGACCTCCCACAGTAATAATTAAAGATTATTAATTATTATTATTAATTATTAAAGATAATTAAACATTTGTTACAATCAGAACGTAATCAACAAACATTTTAAATTTATATTCTACTACCAACGGTACCAACAGTACCTACAGTAAAGAAAATATATACATAACAAACCTATTCTGTCCAAATCCGTTTCCAACTGTATCTGAAAGGTGTGGTGGGTGGATTACCCCCATGGCACTTGGACCCCACTACACCCATTGTGAATCCTCTTAAATTAATAGGCCCCTTTTAGCTCGTTAGATAGCCGACATATTTGATGAAATGAAAATGTTGCCGCAAGGTGCTTCTCTTATAACGGCCGGTTATAGTCAAACTTGCCGAACATCGGGCAATCGTAGAATATATGCTTGACGGTCTCATATTCTTGTTTGCACACCCTGCATAATATGGATTCTAAGAGCCCTATACTATGGAGATGCTTATGTACTTGACAATGACCAGTCAGAAAGCCCGATGTGATCAGTTGCATATTCTGTCCAGTCATAGTAAAATATGTGTTGGCTATGGTGTTGTTATAATAAATTAAAAGCTCCCTGACAACTCTACAGTTTCTTGTTCCATCTCACCTTTTCTTTAGTTACTGAGAATGTTCCTTAATTAGGTTTGTCACTACCGATAACCTCAACTTGGCCAAAGCTTGGTGACATTCCAGTACTATCCCCGAAGAAATTCGTGGTCTGTCCAGGGTAAGTAGTGCTGGTCTGCTATCTGTATAGATGAACATGTTTGTTTCAGTGATATTGTTTTTGGTAATTTCTTTTATAGCAATGAGAATCCCTGGCACAACTGTACACAGAACATTTTATGTTTTGATTTAAGGATCTAAAGTGTATTCCACATCCCGAGATTTGTTTTGTTATAAAACCTTAGCGTCCGTGTGAATATGAATCGTACCTGCCACTTCTGGCTCTTCTATTAATTTCGTTTAAAATATATAGCTAATGGAAGATATATTATCACGGTGAAATGTAGTCTACGCTCGGTTGAAACAGTAGACACGTATCCAGCGCCTCACCAGATCCTACATCAGGTTCTATTCCAACCGAGCGGAGTTATGTCATTGTCACCAGAGCAACCTCGGGGAGTTAAGATTAAGATTGACTTCCATAGTTCTGGTTGGTGTGGTTTTTATAGCTCCTGTTGTTGAGAGTTGGTATTGTTTAAATTTGTTCTAGTTTACGCATAGCTGTTAATTGTTGAGTTTTCGACACCCAGACAACTGCACCACCGTGTGGCAGCTTAGTTTTTATGATGGCCTTGTAAGTCCATGTGACGACTTTGAGAGAAAAACCCCAGGTGTGTCCTATGGTTCGGCTATATTGTTCATAAGCAATGTATGCTTTTTGACTCCGTTTTCTAGGTGTGATTTTTATATTAACTTTCTATCAAAGGTAAGACCGGTATTTAACCTTTGTTGTAAAGTTTCGTTTTGTGTTTAAGAGCTCTGGAGATTTTAGATCAATTTTAGTCTTTTTTCATGTAAAAAGGACCATTTTTGTCCTACTGTTTCTATCGACGTTTAGATCTTCCGTTTTTTTTACAGTCCAGACCAACACCATACAGCTTGTTTTATACACCAAGAATTCTATTGTCTTAGATTGTATCTAATATTTTATCGTTTAGAATTTCTTAGCCTTTTATCAAAATTTATAGTGTTTGTATAACATTTATTTTACTGTGTCTATTTATCATATATCTAGTCTAGTCTATCCATTCCAGATTGTTTACAGAGCCTTTGACTTTACCAATATTTTGCTATCTTCTTATGTCAGCTGCCGGTCCTTATTTGTACAAGGTTTCTCTTTAAGTTGATTGAGAACTAATATATATAAAAAAAACAAGTACGGAACTATTAAGATCGTTTTATTATCAAAAAGTTAGTAAAATTTTGACTGTAGCTAAACTTGAGTTTTTTCTTAGTCTAGATCCATCGTCAATGGTAAGCTTCACATTTAGACAACAAGATATGATTAATGGCAGAAAATAACCTCACAACAAATGGCTAATGTTTCCGGTAAGTCAGGAAGTTTTCTAAATGGCCACCGAAGCGACTGCAGTGCCACCCTTTTCCGGTGGCTATTAGCCTGTATTATGAAAGGGCGGGCCCGACGGCAGTTTATTTGATACGGTCAGATATTTTCCATATGGAAAGACCATGGATATTAATAATGCGTATGATTCACTTTGATGTCGTCTGTTTTTTGCAATTAGTCTTGCTCAACTTAGGTTCTATATGTAATGTAGTTACTCATTTATTTTCGTCGTTAGACAAATGATGCTGAAAAATGGATGTTTGCTACAATGGAGGTTAAAAGCAATGCTTTTTTAATACAATCTGACATGTATACGTACCTAAGTTAAAATAAATTTATTTCAATGCAAGATGATTTTTAAATACAAATTATTCTTATTACCTCATAAACTTCAATAGCTTATTTAACCTTACTGATTTAGTTCAAATTTTTAAATTATACATTTAACCGTATTTTTTTGTGTTTTAAACTTGATTACCAAAGTATGTCAACAAGGAGAGGTACTAACACCTCTACTGTGGAACATGGTCCACGACATTCTCATCAGCTACCTAAATAATGACATTACAGTTCATCAAATTTCTAGATGCTTTCGACGGCTAGACAGAGAAAGCACTACTGACAGGCATCCCGACGGATTTCGCAATGAAAGTACACTCTGCGCATCAAGTATTTCACTATTTCATTCAGACGTAAATGTCAGATATAAATTTCGCTAAAACATTTCTTTTATTTTCGTTTGTGTTTTTTGCTCATTACAGTTTAATAGAACCCAAGTATGGAGTTTAATAGCAAATTAAGAGGCCGTGTGATTAACAGTCAATCTCGCGAAATAATAGCCAATGTTTATGAGTTTATGAGAAGAGAAGGAAACTTTAATTCACCTTCAATACCATTTAAAAATGTAAATGATCGTGTTGCTGCAGCCACAGGAGTATCTAAAAACACTATCGTCCGCATTTCTGGAGAGAAGAAAAGAATCGATAACCGTGAGATATCGGAATTTTCATTACCAAGAAAAACCATTAAAAAACCAAAAACAGTTAATGATATAGATGAAGCGGCACAAGAATCAAATTTTATTTTTTTATTAATAGATAGCTATTTTTGTTTCTGAGTTGTGTTCATTTACAGGCTCAATTTTTTTGTCGTTTCTCCTTTTTGATTTTATATGGGGTTTCAAGTTGTTTTTGACTTATTTCGACGTAAATCACAACAACACACTTTTTTAATACAGCAAACAAGTGTTAAGAGGTATATGTACGTGTAAACTACAATTACAAAAAATTGATATGAAACCCATGAAACCACCAACAAAAATGTAAAGCTAGCTTCCGTACTAGAACATGGTGTCATTCGTCGAGATAATTTATCGTTTTGTTTAATAGATCAAGAAATGTAAATATTCCCCTGTTATTTTTTATAAAATTATAAGAGAAATAAATTTTTTTCTAAATAGTATAGTTTATTATTTTGTAGAAAAACAAAATTTCGAAAATTTTAGTAATGTTTCAGAAACAACCGTTATTAATAATAGGTACCATTTTCCTTAATAAGGTAGAAATAAAATATAAACTATTTCCACGATTTACAAAGGCCTACAAAAAAATTATAGGTATTTTCCGCTATCCTATAAAATTTATATTTTCTGACTCAATTTCAAAAGGTTGAAGGAATTCCAAAACACCTTTTATGGCATAATAATTATTTTCAATTCTACATACTATCTTTAGCTGCTTTTAAAAACGTTCTAAGAAAGTCCAATCAGATCAATTTAATCCCTAAACTATTCCACACTTTTAAAATTTAATTACCTAAAAATATTAAAAACTATTTAAAATAACTTGTTTAGCAGACTGTACAATAGCTATCTTAGTCACACGTAGCGCGTTCTCTGTCTGGGCGTCGAACACCTCTAGAAATTTGATGAACTGTATCTTCACAATAGCATATGCAGATGACTTAAGCATTTTGTAATTAGGGAATTTTGAGAGTATATTAGGGAATTTTGAGAGTATACTCTGTGATAAAATTTAAGTTCATAAATTGATAGATCAGTGAGGTAAGGATCATTTACTGTCTATCAACCCTAAGAAGACATAATATTACGGGTAGCCTGATAAAGGGGTTCAAATTACCGAACTCCCCTATTCAGGTTGACTAGTAACCTCAGGGGTTGGGTTCCTGTAAATAGAAAGAAGAAAAAAGAACTGGTTTGATTAATAGAATGTGAACGGACCTTTATTATTTTATAACCTCGATCGTTGTCAAAATTAAAATTATAACCAACAAATTATATTCATACGAAATGTCTACTATTAGGAAAGAGAGAAAATTATTATGTACAAGGCGTGTTTCCACAACTATTCTTACCTCTAAATTAATTACCCTTATAATATATAACCCTCCAAGTGGGTGGTCAAAGTGCGGTTTACGTAGAGTACTCTTCGTATTACAAAAGAAAAGAAAAACCGGTAGGTGGATATTACAATTAAATATGTATATATACAAAAGAAATTGAGTCTATTTAACCAAGTATTTAACTCTATGTTTGTTGTAGGCTGAGTCTCAAACAACCTAACCTCGTTAGTAGATGGGGGCCCTCCGAAATATAGGGTTAAAAAAAGGAACTGTCTTACTTGTGGTGATTAAGTGAACTCAACGAAGCACGATGTCCAGTTAGGCAGCTTCCTCTTGAAATCGGTAGGTAGTAGACTGCTATGAAAATGACTTCGTATTCGGTGGGGTTATCTAATTGTCTGTACTCTGTTGCTAGCACGCAAACGGTGAAGTGGAGAAGCCCTATTCAATATGGAGAGGTGGAGAGAACTTGCACACAGTCCTTAGAGTATTCCTCTAATAAAAGCGTTTATACAGAATTGCAAATCTGAACGAGCGAAGGAAGGAACGCATGAACGAAAGAAGCGAACCAAGGAGGTCTGAAAAACATTGACGATTGTAACAATTATGTATACAGAAGGCTGTTGGGAATATAGGTAAGTGAACTAATAATTAATTTTGAAAAACTCACCCTTGATGGTATGTGACCTTTTAGATTATTAATTTATTCAATTAACACTTTTAGCCCGATACTATATCCACCACAAGGTGTATGAATCACAAAGATCACTAACAATATATCGGACTAAAGGAATCTATGGTTTTTGCACAGGAATAAATCCTAGAAAATCCTGGCTGAAATCTTGGCACATGCCACAATCAGAATCCAAGCAAAAACTGGGCCAGGAAGGAAGTTCCACAAAATGGCCAACAAAAGTCAATGTCTTAGCAAGAAGGCCCTGACTACAAAAGGGTAATAGGATAATTTCTGGTAAGACTGTGGTCAATATTTATAAATTAAGAAGAATCTGACAACTGAAGGAGTTAAAATCGACATGTAAACAATAACAATAAAAATAAAGCTTTTTAGTAATTAAATGAGCTAGAGTTATTGTTCAAAGTAGCGAAATATATTTATTTACATTTTATATTATTTATTAAGGTATTAATTATAATTGAATATACTCCAGGTGAGAGTATACTTTATTACAAAATATTATCTTATATTTTACTACAAAATATGTTTGATAAAAATGGATATTTTATGAATTTATTTAATGGACCCATTTTATTGACTTATATACATTTATATACCACACAATCTTAAAGCTAAAGGTAACTAAAGAGATTAGCATAGGTTATAGTAGAATAGGTAAGTAATAGAGTAGTTTAGTAATTAGAGTAGCTTAGGGTAAGTTAGAATCAAATAGAAGTAGAATAGTGTACATAGTTAAGCGTAGAATAGATTAGAAGTAGAATAGTGTAAATAGTTAGCGTAGAATAGTAATAGGAATAGGTATGATAGATTAGACTAATTTAGGATAGGGTAGGATAGACATTAGAATAAGTTAGAATAGTTTAGGATAGTTTAGAATAGAAAAACCTAGTTTAGAATAGAAAAACCTAGTTTAGAGTAGCGTAAGTTTAGAATAATTTAAAATAGGGTAGGCTAGGAAATAGGATAGGTTAGAATAGTTTAGAGTATTGTAAACTAGAGTATTTTAGACTAGTCTAGGTTTAGATAGAATAAAACCCGTAACAATAAATGGAATCACCTTAATATGTGTCTATTGATCTGTTACAGGCGTTTTACTTAGAGACTATTTGATGTACACAAATAAAATTTGAAACCTTTTTAATAAATAGTGGCCCTATATTTAAAAAAGTAAATATCTTTTGGAGGGGTTGAAAGTTATATTTTTTTTCTAAGATCAACGTGTGGGGTCTCTAATGAAAGCTTTTTAAAGCACGCTTTCAAAAATATATAGTATATTCAATTGCATTAATTTTTTCTTTAGCACTTCTCAAAAAAAAAAAAATGTAGGTATGGGGGCTACTTATTTTGAAGTGTAAAAACGAAAAATTTTGAAAAAAAAAAAAAAACGAAAATACCTTCATCTCTTGAAACGCATTTTTTATTTTGAATTAACATATTATGGGGTCTATTCTGTAACAATTCCTTTATATTTAACGGCCTTTAAAAATATTTTCTTCTTTACTTCTGTCATTATTTAAACGGATCTTTAAAATACATTAGAGGACTATCTTAAAGAAATCTGTTCAAATAATGACAGAAGTAAATTAACGAATACGAACATATTTTTAAAGGTCGCCAATATTTTTAAAGGCCGTTAAATATAAAGGAATTGTTACAGAATATACCCCTATATATATGTAAAGAAAATATTTGTTACATACGGAAATACTCTATGAATAAGTGGCTTTTTAATTACAATTTGACAATAGATGGCGCAAGGTCATTTTTCTAAAGATTTTGTAAAAACAATACAAATGAAGTTTGAAGTGGGTGGTAAATATGATTGAACAGGCCTTAGGAAGGGTTAAAAATATATTTTTATAAGATAACGACATATTGTTTAATGAATCCTTAAATAAATGGTGGAGGAATTCAGCACATCCACCAAAATTTTAAATTGATAGCAGTCAAATACAATTAATTACATGCAATTGTTTGGTTTTTGATCACAAATTTTATTCGCTGTTCGTTACAATACGATTGATCACAATATTTTTTTAATAGAAAAATCGGGATTAAAGTACCAATTTAAGATCGTAGAAAATTGTTTATATTTTTTAAACTGATCTGTTAGTTCCGGTATGATCTTCTAGTAGATAAATAATGTATTTTTTTCCGCAAATAAAACTGAAATAGTCTTAGTAAAAGATAGTATCCCATCCATAATTCGCTTGGAAAATTTTTTATTGATTCGTTTTTTATTGTTTGAGCTGTCATTATCCACATAATAATCAGAACTTACTAATAATTCAAAAGCATGTATAACATCTTCAACTGGTACGAATGCGAGAGAGACCAATATTTTTACTGCTAATTCGAATTGGCTGTCACTCCCGTACCTTTGTTGTAATCCATTAGTTTCCACATGTCTATAAATACACTGCCCAAAATTAAAGTGACAGTGTCTTTAAATGTTTTAATGGCAGCTTTCTCAAAGTCAGTTATTATTTCCTCTGTATTAAAATCTTTCATCCGAGCGATGACTGAGAATGCTGCTTCATAAATTGATTTTTTCTTGTTAGGTAAGAGTATGTAAATTAGGGGAACTACTTTGTTATCGCGTACTACATGGATTGTGTATAATTGTTTGAATAAGAGGGGTACACCGTAGAAAGTGCCATCAGCTAGCCATATTTTGCATGATTGTAAATACTCTAAATTTTCCTCTGTAGTAAATATCAAAAATCTCTTATTGCCACCTTCACTGTCGTGGTATAAAATTTTTTTCAGGTCTACCGCATCTTCTTTGGTAGTTCTCGTTCTCTGTACCATCCTGCTCATAGCTGAAGTACTCGGTACATAGAGTTATGAGGCTACTCGTTGCTCGATCTGCAGTCTCTGCCTTTTTTTCAAGGTTGCCAAAGTCTTCTTCACCTCAACTGCTACCGCGTTAGGGGCATGACTATACGGAGTAGTGGGTTCCTGTAAAAACATGACCGAAACATTAAATTGGAACATGATTTTTACTATTGCAGATCAACATAATGAAAATGTAACTAATATGTAATGACTCACCTGACTTCTTCATATTTGTTTTGTGAATCCTTGTTTTGCACTTGCAATCAGCATGATACTTCTGGCACCTCCATATAACACTTTTATCACTTTGATTCTGCACTGTATACAAGAACCCTCCTAATGTAATTTTTTTCCCTTTTAACTTGTGACAAAACTCAAAGGCATTTTATATGAATTTCTAGACCCGTGTTCTGTTTGAGACGTTTATTGAATGATATAATCGTCGATTTTGACGTTTCATCCCCACCCCCAATAGATTGAAAATAAATGTCAACAATAAATATTCTTGAATCGGATTATTCTCTGAGCAATTACTAATAGAGGGAGCGTGAAAACGAGTTCGTAGGAGATTGTTGTGTTAGCAACATCTGTAGAGGAAGTGAGGAAGCGGGCACAAGGGGGAAGGTAAACATCCTTCTTGTTCAGTGGCGTATCATTTATCTATAAAAACACACATTGTCCAAACGTTTTAATTGTAAAAAAAACTAAAAAATTTGCTAATTTTACTATTTTTAAAATGAATACCGTCTTATATGTGTCTAATGTTTAATTAGGAAATGAAACTAAATCACTGTAAAGGTCTAATTTTTTCAATTGAAGAATAAAACCTTAAAATCAATTTTATTATAAATAAATATATATAAATAAGCGACTAGTTTCGGCCTTACAGGAACATCTTCAGGCCTGTAATACAATAATCTTTAATTATTATAATAGGTTGGTCACTTACGAATAACATTAAATAGTATAAACCACAAAAATGGATCCATATTGTAGCGTTACAGCATTATAGAATTAAAGCTGTGAAAATAAAAGAGCAGTGCAAACGTAACTAAAAATAAGAAAACTGAGTACGGAATCTACAAGAAAAGTAAGAATGAGCAATTACGAATGCATTTAAATTGCTCGGGATAACAAATAAAGCTGATAAAGTAGTGGTATAGTCCCCGTCAAAGAAGGTCTGGATATGTTAAAGAGGACGGCGTTTTTTCTGTAAATCTGGAGAATTTAAGGATCGAGGGAAGACGAATCTTGCTGGCTCAGGTGTAGATGGCTAGAAAAGGGAGCGTGTAGATGAAAGCTCCAGTAAATATCGTCACTTTTGTCTAAATTTTTATTCTCACTCACCGTTTCGGCTTTATCTTCGAAATTCATTTTTAAAAGGAAATAAAAGTAATCATTCATATAATCAAGCATATAATAAAACAACATGAATTCATTATATTTAATAAGCTAATAAACGTTTGTTTCAATGAAAAAAACATATATGTGAATATAAAAAATATATAAATAGACAAGATTAATATCAAAATCAATTTGAAAATACAACAGATAATAAAATGAAATAAATTAATACAAGTACAAATAGAAAGTTAATAACATACCTTCTAAAAGTAACACATTTTAAGTAGATAAATGTTCAAAGAGTTTATTCCTGAACATAACTAATCTGACGTTTTTCCCCTTTTTAATATTATGAGGGATTTTGTAGTTGAAATGAAAATTATAATTTATTTTGGTCCTAATAAAAATTTAAACATAGGTTATCAAAGAGTAAAATACATAATATAACTTCATAATCTTAAATCGTTATCAAAAATTAATAATGGTAAAACTTCAAACAATAATTAGATTCTTAAACAAATTTCTAGTTTTTGTTTTGCAAAAGACTTTTTTGCCTTCTTCGGTTGTCTCTGCCACTTTTCTTTTAGTAGTTTCGAGGAGAATTTTCCTATGGAAACCAGTAGAACCATCAATTGGTTGGTAAAATTTTGATATTTTGGGTCTGGTAAGTCTTGTTAAACTTTCTTCTTAGGAAGCTGTAACCTTATGGAGAATAAAAATTTTAGATCAAAAGCTCTTGAGAATTATATTTGCAAAGGCCGTTTTAATAATATTTTCAAAAGTTCTTGGAATCGTTGTTAACAGAAACCTGCAAAAAAATATATTATTTTATTCCTGAAATATAAGATATCACACAATGCACATTCATATAATATCATTGTGCTAGAAAAATACTAGGTAGGTACTGAGACAATTTAAAAAAAGTATTTCGAGAAACTTAACTTTTAATGTCATCATTGTAATTAACTTTTTTATTGCTAAATTATTAATAATGTCATTTTGTGTAGTTCGTTGTGATTTGTATAATATATATTATAAAAACCTATCGTCAATGTTAATGTGCCAAGTTTTTTTAATAATTATGTCTTTGTTATAGTAAAAATACATTTAAACACATTTTTAAAGTTTTCTGGATTTCTGCTTTAAATTATTGTACAATTGAACTGACTAATTGTTTAGTTTTGTACAATATAATATAGTTCATTAGGTAGGGATTTAGCAGCAAATTATGTTCTATTTATAGAAAAAAAAAATCACTCATAATATCTAAATATTTATGCCTATTTATATTTTGGACAGGAAGACTATTTTATGTTTTTGGTTCTGAATAGTTTTAAAATGCTTAAGAAAACTAAAAGTTCATTTTGTTTAAACCTAAAACAAATTAAGTACAAAAAATGAAAATTTAAACAATACACAAAATTAGTCTTTTAGATTAGTTAAAAAAAGTGTCAACATAAAAATGACTATGCCTTTTTCCTTAAACATTCTTTTTGAAAGAAACTTAAGTTTCTCTACTTACTTGCTGTTTTAGTATTTTAGTAGCAGATGAATATAGTGTAGAAGTAGTGACAGAATTGTTTATTATACTTCTTTCGTCGAAATTGCATTTTTCTTTAATATTTTCCTCCCCTGAGGTCTGTAATAAAAATATTCATTAGCATAAAAAGTTATTCAGGTGATCACTTGTTGAATTCCTATATTCTGGAACCATGTATTTTTTCTTATATCAAGAAAAAGAGACCTAAAAAAAAATAACAATAAACTTTACAAAGATGTGATATTAAAATAATAATAAGTAATTAACATTTACTATAATCATTATGAGACGGATGGAGACGAACTTAGCTGGAGTTTACTTGCTCTTAATTTTAATTTTTCGATAAGAAAATAAGAAAGTTTAATTGCAAATTAAAGGTGATTGCCTAATGCACCGCCTTTGATAATTAGGTTGTGTCTGTACTTACTTATAATATTATCTTGAAGAAGCATTTTCAACAGACCTTTTACACATAAAGCATGTTTTCACCATATTATTAGAGATAATAAATCTTAAATATACATTTACAACCCTTACAACGTTATAAATAATAATATTTTCCGTAAAATACAAATAAGAAATTGACATGTGTCAGAAATTGTCAGATCAGAACTGGCGCTCACAGAACACTTCTGGCGCTGTCAAACTTGGCAACGCTGATTAAATAAGCCAATTACAGAAGAGGTATTTTCCCCCTCGGGGGGAGTAGATGTTGCTAACAAAATTTAGCGCGGGGAAGGGGGGAAGACTCCCTCTAGTAGTAATTGCTCGGAGGGATTATTTATATATTACGTTGTTGTCAATTTCAAAGCGCTGATCTCGAATTTGATCGTAACATGTAAATATTCAATAAAATTATATTTGAATAATATGTTTCAGAGTATCAAAACGATATTTCGTTGGGGGAGTTTTAACGAATTTAAAAAAAAACTATTTTATTATCCAAAAAATTATCCAAAAATACATGTTGCGGGCGAAATTTCACAGAGTGTTTTGTCGGGGGCGTTTTGACAGGGGGGGTGTTTTTTTGGGGGTCGTTTTGATGGGGTATTTTGTCGTAAGGCTTTTTGACGCAGGGCATTTAGATCGGTTATCATAAGATTTAGGAATAAAAGGAAAGAAACTACACATATAAAATAATTTTACCTATACTGGGTGTTCCGTAATCACAGAATAGGTATTAAGGATGTTTATGCTTTACAACCATATTTTATTTTCTACAATCAGATGCTGTGTTGTCGGTTAACAGATTTTTTCAGAAAAATTACTAGTTCTTAAAAAATGCTATAAAAATTTAATTTATTTTAAATTTTTTTAAATTTTTCATGAAACATGTTTAATATTAATTTCATTTTGATATCGCTTCTCGTTTTTGATCAATATATATATTTTTAAATTTCAACCACTAATAACCCCTAATTTTTAATCAGATTTTTTTAAAATCAGTAGCCATTTCCCGCTTATAGAGCTTCATTTTGCTAAAAATTTGAAGTTGATATCATTTTTCGTTTTTGAGTTAGGATTTTTTGTTTAATTTTAAACCCTTTTTAGTCCCCAATTTTAATCAGATTTTTTTTACAATCAAGCGTTTGTCCCATTTAGAGCTTGATTTTTGCTAAAAATTTCAAGTTGATAGTATTTTTTGTGTTCAAGTTAGTATTTTTTTTATTTTAATCTCCCTTTTCCTCTCCATTTTTATTTAGATATTTTTTAAAATCAATATGCTTTGTCCCCTCATAGATTGATTTTTGATAAAAAATGACATCGGCAGCTTCTTTTATAAGATAATAATTTATAATTGTGGCACATACAATTTTTTAATATATTTTTTTTTTAAAAACAAGATTTGGTACAACCACGTTAAAGGTAGAAACAAATAATGAAGCAAATAATTAAATAAATAATGAAACAAAAAGTGAAACAAGTAATGAAACAAATTCAGGATGTTCTTTAACAAAAAATACCTTGACACCTGTTCTGAGTTATCGAAATTATTTTCCGAATGTAGTTCCTTTGGTTCTGTAAATTGCTAAAATGTTTTGTCTAAATAATCTAGTTCAGTTTTTATATGATCCGAGAGGTAATTGACCTTCCCTATATAAATCGATATAGGTCTTATACTGATATAATTAGTGACTAAAAAAAATAACAAGTTCTGAGACACGTTTCTTCCGAATATGCGATATATAGGTAATGAATAATAGAGAATGAAGGAAATCAGGTTTTGGATACCGACGGGCTATAATCCTCCTCTTGAATTTCTGATTTACATCCTCATCAGGAGATATTTCCTCCTATAACGGAAGCGCGCCTCCTTAGCCGCTATTGCATTTAAAAATCGACAAAAGTAGAAAGCTCGGAAAATCCATTACCAATATCTGCATTATTTCTGAACCTCCTTCAACGCCAACTTACATAATGAAAACCATTCTGACGTTCACAATGCCGTCGACGTCGAGACACTTCGACAATGGGTCTGTGCCGTGCATTTGACAGATTTTAAAAAGAATATGCCGAGAATATACCCGCCGATAACGGTCTAAAAAATAGGAAAAAAAGTTGGGGGATGGGTTCGGCTGCCGCTCTTCATTTCATTCAAAATATAAATGTATGTACCTGTATCTCTGAGTGTATTGTGTAATGTTGTGCAGCAGATATTGAGGATGTAATGATGATCAACAAAAGATATACTTGTGTGACTTATTTTCAAATATTTTTTTCTTAAAATCTTACGACATACTCTTCATTAGAAAAAGTTATAATAGTTACATTGCTTTAAATTTTATATTATATGTGTTATTTTTTTAATTTGTTTATTTCTAGAAACAAACCTGGCATACGACTAATTACATATTGTTATAAATACAGCAAAAATAGAAATGAACCAAAATATGCCATATCTAATTATTATACTTTATAATAAATAAAAAATTTCGCTAGTACAAAGTTTTTAAAAAAGTTCGTAGAAACAAAAAATCTAAAATACTCAAAACGTTAGCCGCGAGATTGGTGTGCATCCACAATCTCGAAACAGTTAAGCAGTATGTTCTTCGAAAACATCGTGGATGGGTGCTGGCTGAGATATTCCACCATGTGACTTAGCCGACTAGCGTTTAATCATCAATGACGTGGAATAAATAACAGTGAATGAGGGGGTGAATCGGTAAATGGGAAAGTAGTATAGGACCTTTAAATGGTGATACAATAAGCCGAAAGCTGCAGCATCGCAAAGCTACAGACGAATTAGGGTAAGGACACGGAGGGTCCGAAGGGTATAAAACTAAATAAAAAACCCTACACCAAAATCACGGAAATCCTACAAAGTCATGTTACTTTAGCCGGGGAAAAAATTTTCCCTAGATTATAGCTTGAGAAATGCATGCAAAACCAATTTTTCGAAAATTATTCTCCAGATAGTAAATTAGGCAAATCACTTAATTTTGTTTAAATGGAATAACCCAACTTTTTAAACAATTTTAGATACTCTATGGTCACTAGTTAACATACTACCCCTTTGGAACCGAAGAAAATACTATATTTGTAGACGCCCATTAAAATATGGCGGGCTCTCTGGAATTTAACGTTAGAATTTAAAACAGACAAATGTATAAAGCCAATAGACCAATGATTTTTTTCGATTTCATTTCGTATATGGTGGTCACAAATTAATTTAACTTTTCGAAATATTTGCAGGCAAATTTTTTCAAATTTTTCAAATGAAAGCAAGGAGAATATTATACCCTTCGACTTCCCCATGTACTTTCTGTCGTCGGTAAAAAATAAATTAAAAAAGAAGACATTTTTTACTTGCGGTCGAGAAGTATACCGTTTAAAGAATATTATAATTGTAACATTTATTTAAAAATTATCTGAAAACATAAATTTACATTTTATAAAAAAAGCTCAAAATATCGGCCATTTTTTCTAATGCATACATTTATTCGTTCGGCGAATGATCGAAAAATGTTTCTAAGCATATCAGGTGTAATGGAATGGAAAGTTTGCACTCTTTCTTTCATATTGTCGGGTATTGTAGGTGGTGTTAGATAGACTGGATATTTTATACAGCCCCACATAAAATATCGGATTCTATTGTCAGATGATCGAGCTGGCCATTTTTGAACCATTTGTGCCAATCCGTCTATTGGGAAACTTCTCATCTAATTCACCTACCACCTCGTCGTGTAAAGACAAACGCTGTAATGATTCTTCTGCAGGTTTACCTACGGAAACCTTGTTGAATATTTCAATAGAAATATTTCCTTTTATTAAGTAAATAGGCAGAAGTCCATGTGCATGGTGAGGTAGGGAGAGTCGAATAGTGTTTAGAAAAAAGAATAAAAAAATTATTTATTTTTAATAAACCGTCGAAAAACGATAACGAAATTTTTAAAACGTCATAAAAAAAGTGACAGCTGACAGGTGACATGCTAACACCTCTAAGTTCTACCTCACATGTCCATCGTTAACCCAATTCGAGGAAAAGGAAGCAGACTGATTTTTACACGATTTTTGGTGGGTTTTCGCTGTTGCCATAGAAATTGCCTAGTGGATTTCGACGCCAAATTTTTTGTAACACCTTCCGGCCAAGTTTCATTGAAATTGGTTTATCCATTTGGACGGTACAATTTTTTTTGTGATTTTGGAAACCCTATTTACTTGTACCACATTGTTTGTCTTACAGCAATGGAAATGCTTTCAAGTAGAATAGAAAGATGATTTGCTACAAAATCTAAATACATCAGACTATTTAAGTTGCCTTCAAAAAAATACGACCCAATGAAATGATCTCCAATTATACCTCCCCAAATATTTACACTCCATCTTTTTAGGTTATGTGTTTTGATAATGTTAGGATTTTCCGTGAAATAATGGTGGAAATTGTGTCTATTAATAAATCCGTTCTTGCAGAAAGTAGATTCATTAGAAAACAGCACCTTATCAAAAAAGTTGGATTTTGTTGCAGTTTAGTTTGTACCATAGATAAAGAGATATAACCATTTATTGATAAAATATAATCTTCACGATCCCAAAATTAAGTTGGCAATCAATACACTCTATTTGTAGGTCCTCGGCGAGAAGGCGAAAGGTGAGAGGTAAGAGAAGGAATAAAGAGAAGGATTTTACACAGATTCAACTTTAATTTATTAATGAATAAATGTGTAAGACGCTGTGCGCTTATAATACGCAACGTGAATATTCATGCCGAGGTAAGCCCTATTGCCACTTCCAACCTGATATGACTGGTATTGAAATTTATTGAAAGTTATTACATCTAATTTAGTGAAATTACATCTAATTTAGTTAAATTTGATTTAACTAATGATTCAAAATTTTTTGGGTCAGGAGCAATAAAACAGGTTGAATTATTTTAGCTTCTTTTAATATACGTAAATAATTTTGTAAACAAAACGAGAATAATGAAATGGACATATGACAACAGCGAATATTATAATCTCCTATGTCTTTTAGAATGTCTTATTCGGGACCGCACGATATTTGTTAGTAGTTACATCTCCTGTTATCTCTGGTTTGTACCCAGTTACAAAACCACATTCGTTTATCAAAATCGGTGTCGTGCCATTCAGTTCTTGATGCAATTATATTTTGTAAGGATGATAATGAGCTGTTTTAAAATGCTTCTAACAGATATTTTACTTGTACCCACTACTTCGGCAATCCTTTTTTGACTTACATTAGGATTTTGCACGTAAAACTTTTTTGATCAGGGATACGTCTATCGGAATATCGTTGCTAATAAATTCTTTTTGCCAATAAACAATTTCTATCATATTTTTACAAAATAGATCATGTCAGTTAATTCGTTTTTTGTAAAATTCATTACTAATAAAAAAATTATTGGGATCAGTAAAATAACCTCTAAAATCACTCAGACCTCACTCAGATACTAAACAATCTGACACTTCATTAAGATTTAGTTGAATGTTTACTTCCGATAAAACCACTAGAAGAAATTGGAGTTTTTATAGATGGATGTCTTTTTAGAATGTACTTTTTAACGACTATAGAGAGGTATAGGAAAGTACTTGGGGAAGTCGAAGGGTATACAATTCTCCTTTCGCTGATAAATAGTAATACAAAATGTTCAATTTAAAAAAAAATTGAAAAAAATTCCCTGAACATTTTTTAAGGTGAAATTAATTTGTGACCACCCTGTACAAAATAAAAAATTAAAACTTTGTCTAAAAGAATCTTTAATCGATTATCTTTATATATTTGAAATTTTTTAAATTTTAACTTTTAATTCGAGAGAGCACTGTTTAATTTAAAAATAGTTTATTTAAAACAGTTTATTTATAATTTATTTATACCATACTACTTAATTCATTTAATACTTAGGCACAATTATAACTCACACTTATAACTCACACTTATAATTTATTTCTACAATAATTTATCTTTACTATGCAAAATATATATTAAACATTCTGTATATCAACTTCAACTGCCCTGTTTAACAATGTTGCGCTAATTATACAAAGCCACCCCTCCTCTAGTAGATTCAGTGCTAGTCTAGAAGCTCCTCGAACGTCCTCATCCACGCGTCAGACTGCGAGGGATAACATTCGAGTCGATTTCTCGGGTCTCGAGGTGAATCTCGATTTGGCCAGCGCTAGACTCCATATCGCGGGTACGTTAAACAAAAAACAGAGTCGGCTTCAGGCGATTTCAAGAAAATATTTTTCGGTAATTTTTTTTCTGCGAAAGGGTGAGATGTAATGCAATATTTTGTAGGTATGTACTAATGACCATATAGTACCTAAAATTGTAAAAATGTTGTCATTCCATTTAACAAAAATTAGGTGTTTTGCCTAATTTACTATTGGGCCGCCCCTGTACACAAGAAAATAATTTTCGGATATTTGGTTTTGACCCCCCACTGACAAGTATACTTAAAATAAATCGTTAGAATTTGCATAGTAGGAGTTATAGAACTACGATTGAGGTTAGGTCCACCCTGTATATAAGCACACTACACCAAGTCGTTGAAAATAAATTAATATTATTTGCTATTTGTCAATGAAATGGATGCATATGCAACTAATAATACAAGCAACTAATACTACAAGAAAATAATATTGGTTGCATATATGTCAGTAATGTTTTACCAAAACACTAATTTATAAATATTCCACTCAAAATTAAAAAAAATATTGTATCTAATTCATTTTGCAAGATCTCGCTCTGCTCGTCCCGCAAATATTCGCTCGTTACATAAAATAAGACATTTCGTAACTGGTTTCATAATTAGCAATTATGTTCTAATGACCAATTTAAAATTGAGTCGTCATTTTGAAGGTCTAATTGTTTTACCTAAGGTGTAACAAAAAGATATATAGTTAATGTTTGTTCTAACAGCGAATCTGATCATCAGAAGGCATTGAAAATAGTCCGTTCCTATAAAGCCCCGGATAATCCGATGAACTGTCAGTCAGAGACACATCAGAAAGGAGCTGTTGGACCAAATCTTACATTTAACCATAGTTTCTGGGTTCTAAAATAAGTCGATTAAAGTTGCTTACATAAAAAATTATATAAAAAATTGATAGTAAAAAACGCCCTGGCTTCGAGAGTAGAAGGATCTTATTGAGCTTCTCCCACTTTGAAATTTATGGTCCTTTCAGTAATGTAATAGTGGGTCTATTTACTTTTATGCTAAAAGAGTGATTAAATACTCCAACTTGGTGAGAAATATTTGAAAGGGACGAAAGCAGAAAATATCCGAAGCATGTTCAAAACTTGTTACCGTCCGACCAATATGGTTTGCACTTTTTGTTCGATTATACAAAGCTTTATATATTCGTAATGCATATCATGAGTTGTTTTAATTTTCTCCTATTCCATTCAATCAACGCCTTATATATACCCTCGAAATAAAAAGAAAAGAATAATAAAAAAATAAAAGTGGATGCAGTATTGTTGTTTTTCTAATGTTTTATCTTCTTGAACAATACCGTTCATTCAACTCCACCCTCACATACAAGGGTTAAGTCTTCGATTAAACTGTAGAAGGCGTCAAATATCGGGGCGAGACGCCCTTACAGCCCTTTGTCATCGAAAAGGAGGGTTTACATAAGCTCAAATTTCTATTCAGATGTTATTTTGCATGTGCTTCTATTTGTTGTTTCTTCTCGAACCCCCTAGCGAAGGAAATCTGTGTCTACGTTCGTAATTTAAAGTCACCCCTTGAATTTGTTATGAGAGTGATAATTGATGTAAATTCGAAGTCGATAATTTTACTTCGATTTATTCTTTAACATATTTTTATTATCCCTTATAAAATACAAAATAAAATGATTAAAAAATAATATCTATATGAATAATCAATTCTATAATTAAGAAAAGAAAGCATGAATTCGGTTACCACATTTATTGTATTATTTAAGGGCTGGTCTTCATTATTTCATCGTCAGTTGTTTTATTTTTTCTGTATTTATAAACTTTTATTTGTATAAAGATGGTTTAAGGATTTATAATATGTAGAAGTTGTAAGATGGTATATAGCGGGTGGATTTTCACCTTATTTTCATTATATAATGGAGATTCTATATGAGCTATCTACTTGAGGAAACCGTAACACCAGGCGTAGAATGACAAACTCCTTAAACGCCAAATCAAAGAGAGTATAAAAGAGGACCAAAAAAATACAAGAGAAATGTGATACTCCTTCTTCCGTAGTTCGTTTAAATTTTTTAGTGTTCTTTACTGTAATTAAATAAAAAACGAATTTTGTGATTTATTTTTTTTTAATCTAATTGAGGTTTAAAGAAAACTGCTCGTGACTCTGTTATTCCTAACTTCGTTCGTCCGACAAACATACAGATTCGTCAAAAAATCTTTTAGGACCTGTTGTGGACCTGAAACCTATCATTACCTTTTAAAATATATTGTGAAACTCCTTCCATTATTTTAAACTCAATGACAATATTAGGACTACTCTTTATTTTACCAGTCTTTTTACTTTTACATGGACATTTTGAGTGTATTTGATTGAATAGTGGATAATATCAAACTTGACATTATTTTTTGTTGGATCGGTCTGTCGAACTTTATTTATCTCCTGACCATTAGCTTTGCCATTATCAAAAAGAGTAAGGACTATTTAAAGTTACAAAAAAAATATTTTAATCATTGCAATTTTTACCAGGTGATCACTATTTATAGAGCGTTTGTTTATTACATTTATATTTTAATCTCAACCTCAATCATGTGGTTAAAAATTCACAATATCTCGGTTGCATAAGATGTGGATTAACCTCATTCCCAACTAGCCATTCATAAAAGTGTATTTGTTGTGAAGTTCTCATCATCATCTATTGTATAGTCCAGGAGACAGTGACGATTTTCGGTATTTATTTTCCCAGTCAGCAAGCACGAATAGAGAATTGTAGGATTAGCAATTCTAAGCAAAATTCATATATATTTAGAGGGGGGGTCCGATGGGCTGAGGCCAAAAATGCGTCAAAACATACGAGAACACGGCCCTTTTTTTCCATTGATAAAAATAGTTTTAGTAGTAAGAGATGTACTGAAGTTAAGTAAAAAAATAGTCTGATTAATCTGTATGGAGAATATATTTGGCAAGTGCATAAAATACACTTTCAAACGAGTTATGTACACAATTATTTCTACGACCACAATTATTTAAAGAATGTTCCAGGTGTTTTGTATATTAAAGTGTTCGCATAGGACACATAAATAAAATCTTATATCACAATGTTTCACCTAACCAGTTGGTTTATTTATAGAAATTAAACATAATAATAATTAAAGATATTACAGAAGAAAATAGGGAAATAAATTACATTTCCTTTTACACTTTTATATAATAATTGTTTTATTTAGAATTCACGAATCACTTATTACTCTACATTAGTTATAATTATTGTTAGTTTCGTTATGTCAAATCATTTATACTAGAGGTGTTAGGAAAATACAGTGAACTGTGGAACGCCAATATCGTTGGATGCGCGTGGTAGAAATGGTCCTATAATACTGCTAAAAACATAGCTAAATTTTCATGGAAACACTGTACTTTTGACATTTGCGATACTCCGACGCATATGCATTATTGATGTAATCTCATGATTTTACAGTAATATTTTTTGCAATTTTAGTGTGATTTTTAGGTTATTATGGTTATTCATCTTATTTGGTTCTGATCTTTTGCGCTTTTAGAGTATTTGTCTTTTATATAGTTTTTAATTTGAATTTTAATATTGTGGTCTATTTATATTTGATTGCTGCTTTTCGACTAGTGCTTTATTCTTTTTGTGTTAAAATAAGCTTTATAACCATTAAGTACATGCTTCTAGTTGATATCTATCTAATCGTAATCGGGTGCTTGCAACAATGGGAAAAAGTGTATGGTTTTTTGGTGTAAAGTTAGACGCCTTCATTTTTCAGGTAAGTTATTTGTAGTTATTTTTTACTTAAAAGGATAGCAATACGTCCTGGTTCGGGGTGTGACTTTTGGGTTTTAGCTATCTGAGCCAAATTGTCGGCTAAGTGTCCTCTTTTAGGGCACCCAGAACCGAAAACTATATAGGTATATAATATGTTTTTTTTTTAAATTATCTTTTATTATGTATGCAGCTTGGATGAGGGCTTTAGAAAGAGATCCTAAGACTGAACACTGACTGCTATAAATGCCGTTTTTAGGGCACATTTCATAGTAAGTGATTTCATTCTAGCAGCAATGAGGAAACGTTTAAAAAACATGCTGTACCAGCTATTACTGTAAGACCTCGTCTCTTTAAGTTATTATTTCTTCATTCTAATGCATATATTAAAATGTTTTTTAACTTATGTCCTTATGATTAAAAGATGTAGGTATTTTAGTTATGTTATAATAGAAATATATGATACTTTGTATTGACTGACCTACTGGCCACTGGTCATTCCACTTTTACTCCCTTTTTTCATAAATTATCAAATTATTTAAAAACAAATACATACCTAGCTATTTTCTGTAAATTACATTAAAATTTTAGTGTTAATACTTTACTAATAAAACTTCAGTTAATTTATCTTATATATATATATATACACAACGAAAGAGTTAATTGGATTTTCTCCTTGCTGAGTTTCAAAAATAGTAATTTAAAATGATTTAAAAACAAATACATGAAATGGGCAAAATAGGCCTGCAAAGGCACTTTGTAAACAATCTCACTTGTATCGATGTGACGTAATGCGCGAATTCAATCTGGCTTACTTTTGTTAATAGATTGGCGTTCCATTTTAAATATACAGTTCACCGGGAATAGATTATTTAAATATACACGGACCGGGAAAACAAGTACGAAAAAAATTCACTGGCTCCTGGACTAGTACTGTATCGAAGGAATTTTTATGAATGAAACAATATACGACCCTCCACAATTGCGGTCTACTCTACTTCCGCTGTTGTCAGACGTTATTTTTTTTTTGGACAATTTAAAGACCTAACAGTAATTCAAGCAAAAGCAATAACATTACTACAGTTAAAAACATTGCAAACTTGGCATCAATATTTTAATTTTATCCAAATATTGCATTTCTGTCGAGGATCATCCGCGTTGACTTCAGAAATTGTGTAATCTGTATTGGTTATATATATCTATTGTTAAAAGCACGTAAACTTGGCATCAATGTTCAATCCGATTATTGGGTTTCTACCGCGGACACCACCGTACATTCTTCAAAAATTTTGTAAATAATCCTATCTGTCTTGGTTATATATCTATGGGATTAACAAACATAGCATATATTATATAGCATTTTATTGACAAAAGTATCTAATATTTTAACAATTAAAGGGTCCCGCGTGTAACTGTAGGATTTTGCCCTTACTAGATTATAAAAATCGCCATGCGTTAACGTTTTCGATAATGGTGGGTGGATTTTTCTGGGTTTTCCTCACCTGTAAGTCAAATTGTGTCATCAATATTCTTTAAGTCGCCCCATATAAGTCGCTTAGGCTTCAGGGGTTGAAATTAATCGTAGGGGGGGGTGAATTAGGCAGAGTATTATTATTATTATTATTTCTTTTACAATGGTTCAGAATATAGATAAATTTTTTCCCCTCGTTACCTTCTTCCACTTTTTCCATTGCATTTACTTAATTTTAATTCTCTTCTCCTTAATTCTCTTTTTTTTTATTATTCTCTAAATTTTCTTCACATATAAAAAGGGAAAAACTTAACTCAAAATGGGAATTTTTTACTCCAGTCCAAATTGTGAAAAATGTATGATTTTAAAAATAAATAAAATTAAATTTGTTAAGCTCGACGCAGTATCTAGTTTGTAAATTTATAAGCTGAGACAGAAATAAAATACCTGACTTACTGGACTTCTACATCACTAGAAAAATACCCTGAAACTTTATTAAAATAAAAGAAAACTGATTTAGACTCAGATTATTCCCTGGTGATAATAATACTAATAATCCAAAAAGAAATTAGACCTACATCGTGTAATAAAAAGACAGACTAAGTAAGTTTTAAAGTTGAATTAAATAAAAGAATTTAACTCAGTGCGCTATTAAGAACAAAAGAACAACTAGAGTACGAGCTGGAAAAATTTGTCATTGACAAGCAAAAACGTGGCAATTCATATCCTAGAGAAATTAAAGAAGTACTAAATCGTCATATTCCAGCGAAAAGTCACTAACTGACATCCGCTAAACATACATAAAAAATGAACGAGTTTAAGGATTTTCTAAGGGACCCAATTGTTAGATTTTGACCAAATTTAAATAGGACCACTTATGAAGTACCCCCTTTCTAACAGAAAAAGAATCATTAAAATCGGACACAACGTTAAAGAGTTATCGCATACATAAAAAAAAATTGCGACGAACTGAAAACCTCCGCCTTTTTTGAAGTCGGTTAAAAATAGAAATTTATTTAGTTGTAGTTTGTGAGCGAATTAATTACTAATTACTTTTAGCTCGATTTGTTAATTGCAAAAATTTATTAAATGGTAGTTTTTTTAACTATGACTTTAAAATAAAATAACTGAAACGATTTAACTAAATCAATTATGTAGTTGCTTACCTTGATTTCCAGACACAATTTATTTAGGAATATTTATAGACTCAAAAACCTGATAAATATCTATAAATTTAATACTCTCTAAAGTAATTAAAGGGTATTTAGTAGCTTTCTCTAAAATATGACGAAATAAGAAGAGAAAAGCAAGAAAAAAGGCAAGTCACCAGATTCACCCTAGATGAAGTAATTCTTTACAGACTAACACAACATCTAAAACGAGAAATAATTACTATTAAAAATGAATCAATAGACACATCTCAGAAAACTGACGACGATAAAAATACTCATTACTCTTTTGTGAAAAGCGACTAGGAAAATTAGTCCACATGACGGATAACATTGTCTTAAGGACTCGGTGAACCCGTTCCACAGGAGAATCTTGTGGATGATAGTTCGACAAATAACACAATTTTATTTGATACTCATTCATTTTAGAGACAAACATTTTATTTTTAAATTGAGCGCCATTATCTAAAATGATTCTGGATGGAGCTCCAATGACAAAAATCACTTGCTCCTCCATGACCTAAGCTATCTTCTCACCTGTCGCTGTACGAAGTGGGAAACAAAACAAATTAGGAAAAACTATTACATACAGAGAAAATATAGGTGAATCCTGACGATGTTCTAAGCAATGGGCCAAAAAGGTCAATGGATAGTAGATCCCAAGGTTCTGTAACAGTTGGAGACTGGCTAAGCATTTGACCAGCCGGTTTCTTCTGCAGTGGCTTAGTTCTAAGGCAGATGTTACACTTCCGAATATAACGAGAAACGTCCGTTCTCATTTTTGGACAATAATAGTGGTCTATGATGTGACCAAGTGTCTTAAACAGATCTACATGGCCACAAGTGGGGATATCCTGGTGTTCTTTAATAATTTGGGCCCCCTTTTCTTTTGGGACTACTTCAAACCAACCGTCTGCATCGTCGATTAGACTAGGATAGTTGGTTTTAGTTCTCCTATGAAGACCAATGCCCTGTGATAGCAAGTAATCAAAAAGCAGGCGCATTAAACTTAACGTAACTAAAACAGATTAACTTCACTAATAACAGATCAGTAGAATTGCCACCAGTAATATTAAATAATACTATAATACTATATACTAATTTGGCGAAATACTAAGACATAACATAACATTTTACTTCACAAACTAAATAACTATGGAATACGGGGTTTAGCATTAAGACTCCTGAGGGATTATTTATCTAATAGAATCCAGAGTGTAAAAATTGGCAACGTTCTAAATTAGTAGTAAAGATGGGGGTCCCACAAGGAACAGCATTGGGCCCAATTACACAAATTAATAACTTATCTGGGAATATCATATGCTATGCGGATGATACGGCAATTATTTTCGCTGGAAAGAATGGGAAGAGGTTAAACTCACTGGAGAAACGGCCCTAAGAATGATACGTTTATGGTTAAATAACAATCTACTAACTTTAAATGTTTTGAGAACAAAATGCATTACTTTTAGTGATTTGAATTAGTGATATAAAAGTATGTAAAAACAGAGCATAGTTCGCGTGTTTAGTTGATAGTTCATCAGAACAGAAAGAGGAAGATGGGATTGAGTGAACTCTTAGTTTTAAGCCTCCTAAATTTTTTTCCAAAGATATGAGATATTATAATGTATGAATATTCCATGAAATACTGTCTAAAAATTATTTAATAAAATATTCATAATAATAGTCTACTTCAGTTTCGATTACATATTTTTTATTATTTTTTTGCAGTGTTTGTAAGCTCTTGTTCCGACTACATTCTATTTCAAATTGACTTTTCAGTCTTCGCAGTATTCGATTGATTGACATTTCTAGTTGAAGTATTCCTTTTTTCATTCTTGTTTGAACGTTCTACAAGAATGTAATTTAACAGTTCCATCAAAACGTTACTGCATATACCCTTGTGCAACGTTTTTGTTTTCTTTGTAGTTAACTCGAATTAAATTGGAAATTCTCCAACATTCAGTTGCTTTTCAACGAGAGGCTTGACTTTCATGTCAGTTCATAATAAATTCAATTAAATCCAATGAAATCTGGATTTTAGATACTGACAGTTCAATATATCAGGTTAGAAAATGGCTATTATTTTCTGAATGATGCAAAATTTGGCTTTCTCTCACGGACCGATTGAATTATTTTCAACTATTGTTTGTGCATTGGAGCGGTTGGTATGGAAAATATGTAATAAAGTAGCACCTACGTTTATAAAATTATACTTTGTATAGGTATGTAATATATTACTTACTGGTATAACTTTAACTGAAAGGATGGTATCGCAGATTGACTGAAAGACAGGTTTCTATCGGTGTTTCTGCTCCAATAAAGAAATTATGAACAACTGTATTAAATAATATTGGAAATACTTGTGCGATCCGTAGGGCTGGAATGATTAGTGCTTGGATGAAAACATCACTTTCTAATTATATACATTATTTTAAAACATTCCTGAAACGATGGTAATTTTATTACATGGTGCACTTACAAACTACATACTTTTTACACTATGTACAGACCTTTCTTGGGAAATTCGTTACTTAAGTCATTCTTTTGGTTTTAAAAGTTATATGATGATGGCCGCCGAAAGCGTTGCCGCATTACGAGGTTCTGTGTTTGAAAAGTACTGAAGCTCTGCCGGGAGAGAAGTTGCTCAGCTAGCTTGCAAGTAACGCTTGTCTCCACTGCATTAAGGTATTAGGGAATAAATTGTTGCTTAGTATACTTTGGTATTAATATTCCTGCTGATTCTTCTATGTTTAATAGTTTCTGGTGAACTTTATTTTATGTTAAAAAACGTTTGGCTATTTCTTTACTTCTTTCGTTTTTTCCTTTTACCTCCTACTGACCTCTTTTTATTCTATGTTTGTTGTGAATTTTTTGGTTCTTATCATGTAGATATTTATTGTTTTTCTTGGTTTATTTTAAATAATCCTTTCCTACGCATCTTTTTCCAAGGTCATCAGTTTTTGCTGTTTCTTTTGTCTTGTGCTATGTTATAAGTATACTCTATTATTTGATGGAAAATTGCGTGATAACCTTTGTAATTTCTAGCTTCTACCCTCTTCCCAGGACTATGATAAACAGTGTCGTTTTTCGCTTAAAATGCAAACCATTAAATAGGGAACTTGTTGTCGCTTGTAATTACTTCCATTGTTGATATTCAAAGTTTCTTATAGTTGTTCAAAAATACAGAATCTTTAAAGTAAATGCCTATTTTATAGCGGTTTTTCCACCCTTTTAAATGTATTATTAATTACATTTTGATTTAATTTAGTTTCAATGCTGAATTAGTATCCTAAACAATCAGACTATAAAACGAAGTATCGGTTGCCAACCATTGAAAAAAAAATCCCTTAAAAAAAGAAAAGCAATTTTCGACTCAATCAATCACAAATACATCGTATATTGACAAAGAACATGCTTGATTAGATGGACTTATGCAGGAGAAGTCGTCGCGGGGAAAAGAGGAATCGCCATTGTTAACTACAGATACGGATTTTAATCAAGAGGGTATCTCTTCTCCTCGATTGGTTGATATATATGTGAAATTAAACGTCATTCATGGAACATTGTGCTCGTTTGATATGGTTCTCGTCATCAATGATTAGCTTTCAAATTCTTCAATTTGTAAGTTTCCGGTGCCGTATAATATCGAATAAGTTTGAATGAAAGTCAACTGAGAAAGTTAGATTTTTTTGTTTAATTTAGATTAGAATTTATAAATTTAATTATGGAAATAAAGCATCTCTGTAGTAAAATATTAAAAATGTGAAAGGAAAATATAAAAGATCGATATATTTTTGACCGTAGAGAAACAATTTCTTGGTGTACATATTTTTTTTCGGATGAATTTAAGTCGCTATAAAATTTGTAATGGATATTAGCGTATCTACTCACAGACTACAAAACGAAATAATATATCATTTCGTTTAACTGAACGAATATATTTCATTTCCATTCTAGGTAGTGCGAATACTGCAAAAAAATGAAATCCCAATCACAGTTCATATTTTGGACACCTAACTAGTAATTTGTTAAAATTTTAAATAAATGACAATCCTGTCAAACTAATTGTCAGTATACTTTTTAGTAATTGAGGTTCAATATACATTAAAATTAATTATTTTTTGTGTAGAATCGATAAATAATCGTAAATATTAGCATTTTTATTTTTATTTAAACCATGTTTGGTAAAAAAATAATTTTAATCAAACTATATGTAACTATTTTAATTACGAGTATTATAGCCAAAATCGTAAAAGTGGCCGTAGACGCATGGGTAGTTGAAAAAATATACTGAACTGTATTGTTTCTAAAAAATTAAAATATGGTTTTATATTCCTTTTTTTATGTTTGTTTACGTCTAAAATTTTAATGGCATATTGGCCAACCATGCTAACATAGATAATTACGATTTAAACATGACGTAGTAGTATAATAGGTGTCGTTTCAGACTCGTTTTCAAATCCTCAATTACCTCTATACAGCAGAATATATGAGAAATGCATGGATGCATACTTAGCCAATATCTTTGTCGGTGTGAACGGCGTCTGGCCCGAACTAGTACATCAAATTTCTGTCTAGAAATCTCGACAGTAATTGTCATGGATGGTATAGTGAAAGAGACACTTATAAAGCAAAACATGGATGTCTGGGTTCAAATCCCTAGGCGACAGGCTCTTTTTCAAAGCTCCAAGTTGCCTGCGACGATTCAGACCGTTACACTAGGTGGAATAAAACCCAGGCGGGTTAAAACATTTATTACTTACAATATTTCACGAAAATTGAAGAAAAATTAATAATAAGAAGAATAACAAAGTTCGAAAGGTGACATATTTCTAGGTGTCACCACTATGACCAAATGGAAAAATTGTAGCAGAAAAGAAAGTTAAATATTTAGAGGACATAATGGATCTTATACCAGCTGATTGCTATGATTTTTATAAATGTTTAAAGAGCAATACTAGAATTAAAGCGGATGCGGATGGTTTTAACATTTTGTCGTGCCAGCCATTTTCAACTAGTGCGCCACTGATTTTTGTTTACGTTTTCACCGTTTAGGCGTCTGCCTGTATTCCGCTGTCGCTGATCGATTAAGACAAACACTCCTACATGAAGTTACTATAGAGGTTTCTTTACACTTGTGCCGACATAATTTTCATATAAATAGTGCGACTTTATCGATAGAAGTTCTCATATCAGTCCTAGGAAAACTTGAGCTTCTGCTCAAGGAAAGAATCTGGGAATATTGTGAAGGGAGAAACATCATACCTCAATGCCTACATGGTTTCAGACCCCACCACTCCACTCAGGACGCAATCTCTTCCCTTCACACTATTGCGGTCACAGCAGTAAACTTTAAACAAATCTCTTCAGCCGTTCTATTAGATGTTCAAAAAGCCTTCGACCAAGTCTGGCATGCCGCACAGTCAAAAAGCTTATGAACATAGGTCTCCCACTCAAATCTCCAAACTCATACACTCCTACCTCTCAGACAGAAAAATCACCGTCAAAGTGGACATATTCACCCCACTCGCAGGTGTCCCACAGGGCTCCTTCCTGGCCCTTCTCCTCTACCTCATCTATGTAATCAGGGCAGACCACCCTGAAAAGGAGAATAACTCCTAGCAGGGAAATAGGAAAATAAAATGTCCTAGAAAATGTAAAATACCTAAGAAAAAATCGATAATAAACAAAAAAAATCGATAATAAACAAAAATAAAAACAAACCGATAGAAGTTAAGTTGAAGATAAATATCCGAGTAGTAAAGAAATATTGTTATCATCTTAGTTCTAAGTACTAATAAATCTTGTTATAGTGTTTTAGTGAATATAGTTGTACAAAAATTAAAATAAACAGACGTTATAATAGAGAATCTTGATTTTAACATTGACCACATTGTTTAATTTTAATGAGAAAATAAAACTATTGTTTCTAAATTTTTGTTATAATTTATTCTCTGCAGACCACTATTAACCCCCTTGCACGCATTCTCACACAAGTTTACTAAATCAATCAAGTAGAGTATTTTGAAATATTATGAATCAGCGTTAATCTCGGCAGTGAATTGGTAGATATCAGAAGAATTGTTGTGTTTGTAGGTTTCTTCAAATCTCAGAACGAGTATTACTAGATGCATTTTCACATTAACAAGCTTTCACGAAATCTATGGCTTGGTAGGTTTCTGCACAACTACGTCCAAATGACAATGTGTGCTATCCATTGTGCCTGGAGATTGCTCTCAGAGATATCCTTCTAGTTTGAAGGAAGAACCTTCCTCATTTCATAGTATTATTGGATGGCTATTGTTACTAACATCTCAATGATATTGCCTAGTAAGCAGTATACGACAACACCACTCATTATCAATATCTATTATTAACTCCAGCTATGGTTCATATTTCTTACTCATTAATTTTTTCTTCTATAAGTATTACTTATTTTGTGATAGACACACTAATTCATTCTTAATCATCAGTGTATTTACTGTATCTCAGTTCTCACATTCATCATTTAAACGAATCATTTAAAAATTTCAGAGCTCTTTCATTCATTTATCTATACTTTTGCTTTAATTATTGTGACGAATATCTAATTTATTTAAAGTTTATTTATTTAAAAACACACTATTTACAATTTATTTCAGACGTACTATTTAATTTATATAATATTTGAACACTAACTAACAATTCTAATTTATTTCTTACACTTTTACTTTTCAATACCACGTTCTATATTAAACTAAACTCGGCGCTGATACGTCCTCTATTTATATTAGTCTAACTCCGCTACTGGAAAATGCTAGAGACTTCGCGAAAATGACTAAACGGTAGTCCCCGCCATTCCAGATGTTTCGAGTGAATCAGCGGCAGATATTCGAGAGCGGTTCGGCTGTTTCCACACGTCAGCGTTGCTTTGGTCACGAGTTGATTACGTGCGTATACAGGGTCGGATCGTATTAGGAATATCATGACATTATTTCATCTTTATCTTATTTAATTTGTAAACTATGTACTCATTTTAATTCCTTGATATTTAAGAAATTTAATAACAATTTATTAACTTTGTTGCCAACCTACACTGAGAAAATTATATTTAAAAAGTGTTTTGCTGAGAAATTTGTTGCTACCACAAATAAATGTTTAGATACAATTAAAAAAGTACATTCATATATCGTCGCCCTAATAAGAAAAGTGCCTAACTCAACTTTTTTGCGAAAAGGGGATTTAGATACCATCTATTAGAATAACGTCTAAGCCACCTTCTGACAAAACTAATAGAAATTTGCCGATTTCTGATTTGACAGTTGCCAAAAAGAAATTTGCCTAGCTCCACAATTTTTTTTTTAAAGAGTAACACGTGGGAATGATTTTTTTGTGTGTTACATTCAAAGTTGTATGAGTTAGATGTGAAGAAGAACAGTAATAATGTAATAATGTATTTGTAAAAAAAAAAAACTTATTTTATTTTGTTTGGAAATTGATAATGCGCATGACCCAAATATTTTCTGTTTTAAATGTTCTGGGTTTATATTTATTCTAACCTAAAAATCTAAAATAAGAAATAAGAATTAGTAGAAAAGATGGCCAACTTTTATCTTTTTACCTTTTTTATTTTGTTTGTAAATTGATAATGCGCATGACCTAAAATTTTTATTTGTTGTTGAAAATGCGGCATATTTTAAGATAAATGATATAAATATTTTGGGAGAAATGATGTTGATGTTAGGTACTGCTGTTGGGTTAGGTTTACTACATAAAAAGCGAAAAAGGCGTTTCAAAGTTCACCCCTTGAATAAAGGCAAAAAATTCAGTATTTATAAGAATTTATTGTTACATGCAATTTTTCAAATATACTAGGATGTCTTCAGAGATCATTTATTAAAACTTATTGAACCACATATCAAAAGGGTCATGTCAAAAAAGCTGTGATTTGATTGGTACATTCATATTTCTTTTTTATTTTAGTCATTTGTTGTTTCCCCTTATTTGTTGTTTTATTTTATTTATAATTTTATTTTATTTGCTTTTTAAACCCACCTTAAGTTTTTTTAATGAATTTTGAGTCTTACAAAGGTTTCAGAAGACATTCATTATTTGTTGCATTTAACCTTAGCTTTTAAAACCGTAAACCTTTTAAAACCCTAAAAATAAACATTCTCATTAATACCACTACACACTATTAAAAACTAATTATTTATCAATTAAAACTACCTTTTAAAAATAAAAAAAAATAATATTTTGTAATTGTAAAAAAATACTCAGTATCTACATTTTAAACAAAAAAAAACTACTTTTAATTACAAAAAACTGATTTTAACCACTAAAAACCTAACTTTTAACCACTAAAAACTATTTTTAAAAGATAAAAAATAATTTTTTAACAATTAAAACTACGTGTTAAAGGTAACAAAATACTTTTTATCTTCAAGAAAAATACTTTTTACCTACTAAAAACCTACTTTTTAACTACAAAAACATAATTTTTAGTATGTAAAATTTTACTTTCTAACCACTAAAATTAATAAATACTAATGTATTTTGAAAACTAGAAAGTACTTTGGCTGTCATCTATTTCAATACAGTTTTTTTTTAAGGGTTAATACATGTTTGCTACCACAGCAAAAAATTTCCCTCAGTGTACAATATGTTTTGGCGTTTTTATTTGTTGATTAATATGTCATTAGTTGCACTATCATTGTTTTGCTTTTGTTGTCTTTTAGGTATGATGATGGTCTATTGGTCGAAAATAGTTGACCCATATAATAAATTTAATTCTGCGACTGTGATAGAGATTTGGTGTTTCTTTCCCTCCTTTAAAAATATATTGCCTTCAAAAAAATTATAAAAAAATCATGCCGTGGATTGCTTTGTCGACGTGTAGTACTAAAGAGAAAATTGCAAAAAATACGTGATACATTTCGTTGCTTTTATGCAAGAATAATTTTCTATTTAAAAATGAAGAGACAAAAATAGAGTCGGTGAATGCGCTAGCTGCATTCTTTTCAGAAAATAGCAGCCACAGTTCTTTCTTAGAATGAATCTCTAGAGAACGCGCTCGCTCCCAACAATGCACCTTTTTCTATTTGAAAAAGCTCGTTGTTGTATGACTTTTACGTTTCTTCCTATAGCTTTAAAGAACAAAGCTCATTCTGGAAGCTTTTACGTTATTCAGTTCCGATACTGACGACAATAATGGACGTTTTATATTATGGTCGTATTGAAATCTTTTGTTTGGCTCTATTTTCAGTGGAACTTCTCATTTTCAAATGGTTTCAGTTCTTTTCCTTTTTCTCGATTTTCCTTCGTATATTATTTCGCACATGACTATTTATTACATTTGAATTTTAGTGGCATCGGAATGGCCAATTTTCAATAATTGCAATTCAAAATTTTAACATGTTTATTTCTTTTTTAATAACTTTTGTACTTTTCCACTGATTTTAATTATTCTTTTAATAAATAAATTAAAATTATTACAATTTTGTCAATAGCCTAATAAATTTAAGACAGCTTATTATACCAGGTGGAAAAAAAAACCTTCGATAAAGCCATAGCTATTTTTGAAAGTAAAAAATACCTTATTTTACTGCAAAAATAAAATACTTTACTTACCGCTAATGAATATCAACATAGCCATGAATGCATGACGTTAAACAAAAATCGTTTGTTACTGTTAGGGCTCGAACCGTTAAAGTTTTGGAGTTTTTGAAAATTCTAAAAATGAAAAATATCCCCAAAGTGAACATAAACCGAATAAAAATTGAAAAAGCTGGGAATTAAAAAACAACAAATTCATATAAGACCGGGAATCAAATGTGAAACCTCAGACTTGGGTCGTCCGCACTCTACCAATTGGGCCATCTCATCACATCTCAGCTTTTTAAATTCTTAAAGCCACCCTTCTGACATCATGTAGAAAGACAGTAACTTATCTAATATATTACAACTAAATTTCTAAGATCTTTTATTCGTTCAACAGTTTTCGAGTACGGTACGCCGTAAACGTGAAATTAAAGAAAGTGAAAGTTAAAGTTTTGTTGTGAATTATAAAAAAAATATTTGAAGACATTCGTATACAACTTTGGAAAATCAGAAAAAGTCGTTTGAAATATGTTATATACATTATACACATCAAACATTTACAATAATACATTAATTTATCAAAATATATAGATGTGAAAATTGGTAACTAAATTATCTTTTTAAAATAAAGTAAAACGTGTTTTAACATTGTTCTTCTAAAAGGGCAGTGAAAAGAGAAAAGTATAATTAATTATTTAAAATGTCTGTAACGAATGTTTCAAAAACAAATAAATACGTGCATTACATTTTTTTTAATTATTCAGTTAAGTATTTTAATGATGGGGTGGGTGGCTCTGCATGTGGATCCAAGGGTCCCAAGTTCGAATCCCACCGTTGGCCAGGATTTTTTTAATTAATTTAATTATTTAAAATTAATTCTGATGCCTTGGTAGGATTCCCCACTCGACCATTCACTGTTGGGTTCTAATTAACAGAGCTGTTCCTAAAGTTGCGCTAGGAAACAGTGACAAAGCCTACACAGAACACGAGGCTAATGGCCTTAGTAGTCGATGCCATGCCGATGACACCAAATAAAAAAAGAAAGTATTTTAATATTGATACCAATGATGATACCAATCTATATGTCATAAAATTGTTCCGTTAACACTTCCAAAATCGTCAACTGTATATTTTCTTAAACGGTTTTAAGTCTATAGAAAATTTTGTAACATCTGGGGTGCCGCAAGGATCTGTCATTGCACCTTTGCTTTTTAATATCGTGTTGTGCATTGATGTAAATTTACTTTTATATGCGAATGATTTAAAGATTTTTAATTTCTTTCAATGCTGACTGTGAACGTATGCAACGTAACATAAAAGCAGTTGGAAATTGGTGTCGCCTAAACCTTCTTCCTGTAAATTAAACAAAATGTTTTATAATGTAAATTTAATTAAAAGCTGATTTTATTCAATTACAAGATAAACAAGTTATCTCTACAAAGATCTGAACATTTTGTCGATCTTGGTGTAACTTTTGATCCAAAGCTTTCATTTATATTACTTATAAAAAAATTATATCTGTTGCACCTAAAATGTATGGGTTTGTGTTACGTGTTTCTAAGGAATTTGCAGATATAAAAACTCTTAAAATGCTGAATTTCTCATTCGTTTGGTCTAAACTTGAGTACGGCTAAAAAAACAAAAGAGTAAAGCTACAAAAAAAGAAAGGTTATAAAACAAAATGCCAAGGGTAAAGAAAAACAGAAGGGTAAGACTAAAAAATAATAGGAAGTTAAGGTTACATGGAAGGAGCAAAAATTAAAGAACTTTACAAATTTTTCGACACAACTGATTTACCAGAAAGTATGGATGCACTGCAAGATCCTTTAGATTTCTTTTCATTTTTGTTTCCTGAAGATCTCTTTGACATGATTGTAGATGAATCTAATCTAAAAGCCATACAAAATAATATAAATGAACTTCTAAAACTAACTAAACAAGAACTCGAGCAATTTATTGGAATAACTATGTTCATGTCCCTAATTAAATTACCTTCAACTAGATTATATTGGTCAGCCACAGGTCTATGAGATAATGTCATGGAATAGGTGGGAAGAAATTAAAAGACATTTACATTTTAATGATAACACTAAATTTATACGTCATGGTTTACCTGGGCATGACAAATTATGAAAAGTCCGACCTCTTATCGAAGCAATTGCTCCTCGTACCAAAAAAAGAATTCTTGGCAGTGGATGAACAGATCATACCAACCAAAGCTAGACATACTTTGAAGCAGTTTAATCCTAAAAAGCCAAAAAAATAGGGGTACAAAAATTTAGTACTTTGTGGATCTTCTGGTTTCAGCTACGATTTCGATATGTTTGCTGGTAAACATTGGTGCGAGTGCCAATATAGTGATCAAGCTTATTGACTCAGTGCCACGTCATAAAAATTACAAAATTTTCTTTGACAACTGGTTTAATAGTTTTGGAGTGAGGGTAGCCATATGTGAGTAGTAGGGATTAAGTGTAAAGGTTAAAGAAAAGGTCCTTTATTTCTCACAAGTCAATTTAATTGGCGACCGGTTTCGAAGTTGTCACTTCATCATCAGGCACACCTAAATGGAATGTCAAGGAGTCAGTTGTAATAAAAACAATTATAAAAGCATGAACGGACTTAACATATACAAAATAACAGAAAAAACACAAAAGAAAGTTAAACAATAACCTTGACTCACCTTGACTAATTCCATAAAGGAAGCGCTACAAAAAGTTTAACAGAACGAGTTAAAAAAGTCATGTGTAATAAGTATTTTTTTAAATTTTTTTTTTTTTTTAATGTAGGTTAGGTTAAACCACCAGATGTCTGTTTGAATAAAATAATTAATTAAAACACATTTAAGACAATTATTAACTAAACAACACAAAATAGTTTTACAAGCACAAACAGTTTAAAAATTTTTAAGGATATAATGTTAATTACTGAAAGTAAAAAGTAAAAAAGTAAAAATTATCAGACTGTCAAGACATCTATGTAGATTTTTTAACGAATCAATGCAGTAAACTGTAAATTTTAAATTAGCGGATAAATAGTGTACTAACGGAGGTGTTATTTACTGAAAGTGAGTATAGGTGGCGGTGACAAAATTTATTGAAAGTAAAATATATTAAACTGAGAATGAGAAAGCAAAAAAATTTTATACTAACAAGAAAATTAGAACACTAAACAAGAAAATATGAAAAATATGTAAAAGGGAAATTTGAAGCAGATAATCAAAAGAAAATTACTGTTACAGGAAACGGAAACTAGGTTGACAGTACGAATGTCAAAAAAGAAAAGTCAAATTTTGGCGTATGACAACCACGTGGGAGAATTTGAATAAGCTAAAAAATTTACTAAGATGCGAATGGGCAAAAATTAATGGAAAGAAAATCTAAATTGGGAGAGTTAATTGTGGTAAGTAACTGACTAAAGATCAAATGAGTGGGGGTAAAAGTCTGAAAATAATTTAAATAAGCGCAGAGAACGTTGGGGTACTAATAAATTGAATTTGTGCATTCAGAGAGCAGGAGGGGCCAGATTTAATATTTTTTAAAATTTCCAGGTTCTCAAAGTTATTCAGAAGGAATTTATTAGAAGTCATATGCAAAATGTCGAAGCCAATGCTAGAATCAAAATCGTGACCAGTGTCTAACAAATGAGCAGCAAAGTGAGAAAAACCAGTAGTGTTAGTGTTAAGACAGCGTGTGTGCTCTTTCAGGCGTATTTTAAAAATTACGAAAGGTCCTTCCCACATATGAGCATGGACAGTTCAAACAAGTTAGTTTGTAAACACCAGACTGATTAAAAAATACTTATTACACATGACTTTTTTAACTCGTTCTGTTAAACTTTTTGTAGCGCTTCCTTTATGGAATTAGTCAAGGTGAGTCAAGGTTATTGTTTAACTTTCTTTTGTGTTTTTTCTGTTATTTTGTATATGTTAAGTCCGTTCATGCTTTTATAATTGTTTTTATTACAACTGACTCCTTGACATTCCATTTAGTATGCCTGATGATGAAGTGACAATTTCGAAACCGGTCGCCAATTAAATTGACTTGTGAGAAATAAAGGACCTTTTCTTTAACCTTTACACTTAATGGTTTAATAGTATAAAACTCCAGGTATACCTATCTAAAAATGGTTTACTATTATTAGGAACAGCACGAAGAAACCGGATAACTGATTCCACAATGCCATCCGAAAAGGAATTTAAAAAACGTGATCGTAGCAGTATGACCGAACAGGTAGCTACGGTTGATGGGTTAGACGTTGGATATGTATGCTGGTACGACAATAAGCTTGTAACTATACTTTCGTCTTATGTAGGCTCTTCTCCTGTAACCCAAAGACAAAGATATTTTAGAAAAGATCGCGAATATAGGGATATACCTTACCCTAAAGCTATCTATATAAATATAACAAACACATGGGTGTGTTGACCTACTCGATTCAATGTTGGGTTTGTATCGCATACAAGTCCGTTTCAAAAAGTTGTATAAAAAATATTGTTTTCCACTTACTAGATATGTGCGTTGCAAATGCATGGGTCTTGTGGCGTCGGAAGAGCGGCGAGTATATACCTTTGTTCGATTTCAAACAATATAGCAGGCAAAAGTTTTCAAAAGAAACGAGAACGTCCATCTAATAGTTGTACACCAGTACCGATTCGAGTAGCAACCCCAACATCAAGTAGAGTATCAACCCCAACATTGAGTAGAGTAGCAACCCCAACTTATGATAGTTCTAATATAACCCCTGTCAAAAAAGTTTACCTATGTCTAAATAAAGACAGAAATTGTTTTGCATCATTTCATACATAATCAGTTGTTGTTCGGTTGCATATATGGCTCAGTCTTTATTTTGTATTTTTGATTTTTTTGCATACCAAGCCATATATGGCGGTGACAGTTTTTTTTTAATTTAAGGAAAAATTATGTAATTTTTTGTTTATATCGCTTAATTGCACCAACTAAAACCATGTTTGAAGATATTTTATTTTTTTTATTGAACTAATAATAATTCATGCAGTATAGGGTTAATATTAAATAACTATTTGGATATTGGATCTTTTGTAGTAAACAAAAATATTGTAATAAATCATCAGCATTATACTTTTCCCATATTTAATCGAAGTTTACTTATCTAAAATCCATTTGTAAGGTTTTCTCCATCATAATTATTCATATCCATTTTCCAGAATTCCTATATAGCGTGCCGCAAGCAACCAAAGCAAAGAGGAAGCGAACGTATAGAACCCAATTCAATTTGCACAAGCCCATTCTTTGGAATCCTTGCCTACAACCATCTTAAATGTATGATCCTGCCTATTAATGTCATGACGTAATTTCGAGGTGTGTGTGTATGCTCCATACACCGATTCATCTATTATAACGCGAACATTCGCCCTAAGAAATTTCCCCTGAAAAATACCCCGAGCTCAAGCACTACCGAGCTGACTCGACGTTTCGACACGTCACAAATCTTAATATGTGCATTAATATGTCACCGGGAACGTGAAATCAATTTATTTTCACCTTTCATCGCTAAAATCGTATTATCATTTGGAGTTTGTAGAGAATTTATCATGCAAATGAAATGCTCCCTCTGGTATTTGTGGATCTAAGAATTAGAGCCCCGTATGAGTTTTCACTAAATGCGACCGTGATGTACGTCTTCATAATGAATTTACTATTCATAATATTGTATGAATACACTTCGATCTCGAGTTTATTCCTTTCTATAACAATGATCCGTTAATGGGTTTTTATAGAATAATGATGAAAAGAACTATTAATAAATTTTGCTACAATATATATGATATAAAATCTCAACTATTTAAAATAGAAAAAAATAAAATGTGTGCAAAAAAGTTAATTCAAGACAACTGCGTAAAGCTTATATACAGTGCGTCCATAAAGTAACGCATAAATTCATTATTGGCTAAATGAACAATAAAATTAGGAATTCCCAAAACAGGTCGATTTTTGATTTCAATTTACTATTGTTTCAAATCATAATCTAATATACAGGGTGAACCACTTTCGTGTAATGACGTCATCACCATTTTTTTCAAATGGAACCCCCCTTTTTTTTCAATTTCCAAATTGCCTTTGCTGAGCTGATTCGAAAAATGTATAATATGTTGCTTCAAATTGGTACAGGGTGGGCAAAAATGCAAAAATTTACTTACAAAGTAATGAAAATAACGAATAAACGTAATAAACACATTAAATGAAATTACGTATTGTTATTACAACTACTTTGATAAACTATCAAGAACATACAGCATTATTCTTAATAATTGTATCTTACAGCTTTTATTAGTGATCCAAGCCCCTGGACTATAAAAATCTTTTTGTTTGGCATTATCTTTTACCAGTTTTTTTTATTTGACATACCAGTTTTTTTTATTTGACAACACTGTCAAAAACATTGAAGCACAGTTTCGTATTGTTAACGCTGTAGAGAAGGTACGTTCGTGAACTTTTTTTACAAAATGCCTTTAACCGAAAGTGACAGGATTGAAATATTAATGATGATTGGTATTGGCGATAAGATGCGGACTCAACAAGAGGTATGCCGATTATTCCATGAAATGCACCCAGATCGTGAACCTATTTCACAATCTACGGTAAGTAGAATAGAGCGAAAATACAGAGAATTAGGACATGTGAGGGATGCAGCAAGGCAAGGTAGACCAAAAATTGATGAAAATATTCAACAAGACATAATTTTGTCGGCTGTAGAAAATCCACACTGTACAGTGCGAGGATTATCTAGGGATTTTGGTATTGGAAAGTCTTCAGTATCAAACATTTTCAAAAAGGTAAAATACCATCCTTAACATAAAGTACGTCTCATCCATGAATTGGCTGAAGACGACTTTGACCGAAGAACTGAATTCTGCGAGTATATGATGAACCAAAATAACAATTTCATTGACAACGTTTTATTTTCGGACGAGGCAACGTTTTATTTGAACGGTCATGTTAACCGGCAAAACAGCCGTTATTGGTCTAAAGAAAATCCACACTGGATGCAAGAGTACCATACGCAAAGACCACAAAAAACTAACGTATGGGCTGGTATTGTGAGAAATACAATTATTGGTCCATATTTTTTCGATGAAAACTTAACAGGAGCATTATATCTGGATTTCCTACAAAATACATTAATTCCTGATCTGATCCAGCTTTTTCCTGATATTCAAATACCCACTAATGTAGACCGCAGAATCTGGTTTCAACAGGATGGCGCACCGCCACATTACGCAGTAGCTGTGCGCAATTTTTTAAACACAACTTTTCCACAAAGGTGGATAGGAAGAAGGGGACCAGTGGAATGGCCTGCTAGATCACCTGATCTGAACCCATTAGACTTCTTTTTATGGGGTTATTTAAAATCTAAAGTCTACTTCAACAGACCTGGAAATATCCCTCAACTACAAGACCGAATCAGACAAGAAATACAGAGCATAACACCCGCTATGCTACAGAATGTTAGAGACGAAAGTAATGCCCGGTTCAGTCATTGTTTAACGGTCAATGGAGAACAATTTGAACATTTATTGTAAATTTTCGTTCGTTTGTTTGTTTTTGGAAGTGTATCACATTAATTGCATAACTACATAATTCCATTTAATTTGTTTATTACATTCAGTAACGTATTACTTTCCATAAAAAATTTTCATATTTTTTTTTGCATTTTTGCCCACCCTGTACCAATTTGAAGCAACATATTATACATTTTTGGAATCAGCTCAGCAAAGGCAATTTGGAAATTGAAAAAAAAGGGGGGTTCCATTTGAAAAAAATGGTGATGACGTCATTACACGAAAGTGGTTCACCCTGTATATTAGATTATGATTTGAAACAATAGTAAATTGAAATCAAAAATCGACCTGTTTTGGGAATTCCTAATTTTATTGTTCATTTAGCCAATAATGAATTTATGCGTTACTTTATGGACGCACTGTATAGTGTAACAAAAAACGACTGGCAAAAATGTATTTTATTTGAAACGAATAAATGTATGATTATGAAATTATAGGGTGATGAATTTGATGTCTGCGTTTAACGTACCGGTACCATCTTGATTTTTTTAAATGGCAATGTAGATCGAGTGATGTATCTTTTTTTCAAGAATACTAAAAAAGTACCACATCACTAATATAATACAGTCCCATTCATTACCCTAAAATACCTTGTTATATTTAAGAAGTAAGTATAATATCTTGAATTTTATTTTAAACAAACTCGTTTATGCTGACCTCAGTATCAGCAGAAGTGCAGGTGAAGTTACATTTACCGAATGCTGTTACATGATTAGTTTTTCTGAAGGGAGTTATCGTTTGCAATACGAGTATGTTATATCTGATTATGAAACGCGAATAATAACTCTCCTCTTAATGAAAACGTTGTTGTAGTTGGACGTTTCCTAGGTAGAAGTTTACGAAATGACTGATTCGCTATCTCTTTTGGTGATCCTGGAAGGGAAAAAAGTAAACCAGAGGAAGCCATAATACTGATTCTTCTTGGTTTTCTTCTACCCATGCCGTGTAGGTAAAGCAAGATAGATTAGATTTGAAAGGAGTTGAACAATATTTGTTTTAGTCAACCGTACTTTTTTCAGGTTTATTGTGGGACTAAAAAACCTAGCTGGATTTCTAGCAAGAGTCAGGCCAAAGAGTCCGTCTCCATAGCAACGCAGATATTCTTTCCAGGTGACTTTGTTTAGAACGGCAATGCCAGTACTGTAAAAAGCTGGAAGAGCGAAAGGTGCCGGTGAAAGAAAATAGTTTTCAGGCGACCAGTACCAAGCCGGAGGATGACGAAGACGGAATCACCTTTGAAAGCTTAAGAAAGACTCAAGAGAAAGACACTGACTTGAAGGTTGTCTAGAAGTGGCTAAAAAATGAAGTCAGACCTACTTGGCAAAAGATATAGTGGAACTATTGAAGGGTACTGGACTCAGTGATTTTCTCTGTATCTTTACCATGGCCTATTGCACCGGAAGTGATAGAGCCCCAATGGAGTACTTGCAGTTCGCCAAGTGGTACTGCCGAAATCTTATGTCAGAAGTGTGTTGAAGGAGCTTCATAGCAGTCGTTTAGGAGACATTTTGTTACTAAAAGGACACTGGCACGAGTTCATGAAACATTTTATTAGGTAAATTGCCAGTGGGATGTAGAAGATTGGTGTAGGAAATGTGATCTATGCCATGGCAGAAAAGGGTCCAAAACAAGAAGCCGAGAAAGGCATAGAAGCTTTCCGAAGAGCCTTTCGAACGAATTGCCATATATATTGTCGGACCACTTCCGTTAACAGAAAGGGGAAACACGCGAAGGCAGTAGCAGAAGCATTTATGACGAACGTCATAGCGAGACATGGAGTACCTCTGGAATTGCATTCTGATCATAGACGAAATTTTGAATCCGAATTGTGGCAAGAATTTATGAAAACACGCACTACGACTCTTTATCCACAGTCCGACGGAATGGTAGAAAGACACCATAATATGTCAGTATCTTTTAATTTTCGTCTCTGAGAACCAAAAGAACTGGGACACCTTATTTCTTCTATTTCTGCTAGCCTATTGAAGTTCTGAACATGAATCGACCAGTTATACTCTATCTATGATGATTACTGGAAGGAAACTTCCCCATGATCTTAAAAAGAGGTCCGTACACCTCCTACGTACATACATAACTTAAAAGAGGTTATAAAAGATATACGAATTCGCTCGGCAACGTATAAGTCAATAGCGATAAAGCAAAAGATAGAATCCACATGCACACATTTTGAGAGAAGTGACCCAATATGGCTGTACAATCCTAAGCGCCGAAAAGGACTTTATTCGAAACTACAATGGAACTCGAAAGGCCCTTATACCGTCCTCAAGAAAATTAACGACCTGATATACCGCATTCAGTTGTCAGCGGGAAGTAAACCCAAGGTAGTTCACGTTGAAAAGTTAGCGCCATACTGTTGGCTTCAATCAGGTCCCAGTAATCAAGTTATTCGGAATGAATAATTAGAGAAGAGGGAGCAATGTTACCCTTCTTCTTGCAGTAGCCTGCGGCTGTTATAGGAAACGTGCGAATAAAAAAAGAAGTGAAATATCACCCATCACCCTACCGCGTGCTGCGGTCGTCATGAGTAAACGCACGAGTAAAAGAAGATAAAATAGTTTAGAAATGTCATTCCATGTCAAGAAACATCTGGACGGCTCGAGAAGGTTCTAGAAGGTTCAAGCGAGCTTTAAATTCGATGATTCTGACGTCAGAGTTTAAGTTTCATGCTAGACGTTGTACGTTCACGTTACTAGTTGTATACTTGAATTGTAAAAGTTGAGTTGAAATAAATTGAGTGTAACCGTTTAACAATATGTAATTTATTTATTTTTACTAAGTACTGTCACTAACTACTTTTAATATTTTCATTGCAAAATAAAGGTTCAAGTATAAAATAAGAGTAAAAAAGTCAGTAGACATTCAGAGAAAGCACGGGAATAGTAACGATCGGACCGGTAGGGATAAGCAATGCCAAATGTCAAATCAATCAAATACAAAAATTACCACATATAGTGTGCCTCGTATTCTGTATAGGCTTTGTTACTGTTTCCGAGATATAGTTTACGAACATCCTTTCTAATAATAGTTAAATTTTCAAAAGGGAAATTATACTTAAGTTAGAAATAAATGTTTTTATTAAATACTCTTTTTCTGTAATTGTGTGTATTTATATCAGTATCAGTTAAAAAATAAATGTAATAATATTAATAAGGTATACATTATAAACACTATTAATTTTTAGGAAAATTTAATTTAAAAAACAGTTAAGAAGGTACTAAGCCCTTTTTAGAATTCCTTGCGTCGTCGCGACAATTAATTTAGCAACAAGTGAATATGCAAATTTCCCATTGGTTTATTTACATTGTCGTAGAGACAGGAATATAAAATTTACATAGATCCGACAAACCTTTCCAATTTTCCTTTTTACAGCTCTTCTGTCGTTGGCATGCATTATCCTGATTACGTCTCTAAAGGATTCAATCCCATGGCGCCTTCATAATGGCAACTTATTTTCTCAATACTGTTCATTTCAATCAACGAATACTCTGTTTATGAGAGTAAGTAAATCGATGTTTTTGTGTGGTTAAATGAAAAGGGAGTTCTAAATTTTTCTGATATTAAACTGAAATACTAAAAGAAATTTTATTTTTAATGAAATAGCCATTTGTTGCATTTAAAATCGATAATTTTTTAAATTGTATTGGATAGAAAATTATAATTTAAAATATTTACTGAGTATTAATAAAATGAATATTTTTTTGTGGAGTACTTATTAATAAAAAAGGTATGTCAACTAAAGACAGTTCAATCCAACAAACTATTCGACAGTTCCACCAACATAGAACTTACTGATAATAAAAATTCAAAAATTCAAAGGTTTGACAATTAATATTTGGTAAAGATATATTTTAGGACTTTAAAATTTTTATTTAATAGTATATTACATAACGAGAGTTGTGTACTATACTTTTTCTACGACTATTTTAATTTATAAAAATAAAAAGCATAACAAGTAACTTTATTTAACAAAATTCTGGAACAATTTAAATTAAACATTTATTTGTAATAATTAATTGTAACATTTTGGCAATTATTTATAACTATTCCCTTACGCGGTGAATGGTGGACTGACGTAAACTGTCTTCAACATTTTGGCAATTATTTTTAACTATTCCCTTACGAGGTCAATGGTGGGATGACGTAAACTGTACGGTGTGTTCTTCTTGGACATTGGTATTTTCAGTATATGTAAAGGTTTGTAGATTATTTTCAATTGAATTTATAATTCTATTGGCTGTTGACGTCTTATTATTTATTGACTCATCGACATATCCTTCGGCTGTTGATGAAGATTTCCATCCGCCATGTCGTTTAAGAGCCATTAGATCACCACCGGCATCAACCAAAAGAGTGGCAGAAGTTCGTCTTAAACAGTGACCTGTATACATTTTGGGATCTGGTAACTTTAAATATTCGGCTATTTGTTTAGGAACACCACCTATTTTGTTTAATCCATAAATTGCTGATATACCTTTTTATATCTTCCTTTTGATTTTTCTGGTAATAGGTTATTGGTAGTGTTCGCAGCTAACTGAATAATATTGGGTGGTGTGCTACTAAATTCATCTTCACCATCCGATGAACTCATTTTACTTTTTTCTATTTAAATTATTTGTACATTTACATTGACAGCTTGTATTATTAATTTAATTCTGTCAAAATAATGGCAACTGACTTACAAGGCTTATGTGATACATTATATTTTCATGGAACTGAAGCGTTCATTTAGAAATGTTATCTTCACTTTCTACTGAAGTATTTCTTCAAAGTTTTCGCAGGTTTATTGCACGACGAGGACGACCCAGTATAGTTTACAGGGAGAATGGTTCTAATTTTAAGGGGACAAACAATGCATTTAAAAAATTATATTGGGTTAAAATTAATAAGCGTGGTGGTTTAAAAAGGATGGTCTAGAAGTTTAATCCAGCCACTGCTGCATGGTGGAGTGGTTGGTGGAAGCGTCTGATAAAATTAATGAAACAATTATTACGAATGGTTTTAGGTAGAACTTCTTTAGAATATGAAGAAATGTGTACAGTTTTGTGTGACTGCAAAGCAGTCATTAATGGAAGGCCAATTTCTTATGTGTCACAGTCAGGTAGTGAACTAGCTCCTCTCACTCCTGCAATGTTTATTCAAGACATTAAGGATGTTGGAGTTGTAGATTCTGATATAGTCGACAGTAGACAGTTAAATAGACGTGCAAAATATCGAAAAAGACTATACTATGAATCACGAAAAAGGTTTAGGATAGAATACTTAGGACAGTTGAAGCATAGATGTATAAATAATAAAGAAATAAGGCAACTGCAAGTAGGAGAGATAGTTCTCGTAGGAAGTGAGGATTTTGTATCTCAAGTTGCAATTTTTAGAATAGTTAAAATTGCAAGGTGGGAGTGTGTAACATCCTGTACATGATATTATAGTATTTATGTAGTGTGTTGTTTTTATTTTTTGATAGTTTTTGTTTAAAAAAAAGATTGATTGATGGTCAATTGAATTATATACATGAATGTCATATTTTTTTGAATTGTAAGAATTTTAATAAAGTTTTGCTCTACGATAAACCTAATTTTTTGGACTGGTATTTCACATTTGTTTCGTTTACGTCTGGCCACCCTGTATAAAAAATATCTGCACTTTAATTGTCAATTTCTTTGTTTTAGATGATTTCGATACCGAACAAACCACTACTTAAATAAATATTTATCAATAATTGCAACGTATTGAAAATCATAGAATAACATTTTCTCAAGTGTTCTTCAGTAGTCGTTATTTTTATTTTTGTTATGAAATTGCTCTGTTATTTTTTGCTTTTTCAGTTTATTTTAGGTGCATTTACAAAAATAATTAAAAACAGTTGGTAATTAAGAATTAACCAAAGTCATGAAAAATAATTTTTTTTTTTTTTTTTTTTGGGCTTGGACTTTTGTCATTCAGCCAGTCACTTAATGAATATAAATAATACAATACAAAATAAATGGTAAACAATGGCAACACAAATAATCCATCGGAACAAAATCAATCTGTCGCAACAAAACTAATCTACCGCAACAAAACCAACCTATCACGTCAAACAAAAATTTAAAAGACAATACTTTTCAAAGGAAATAAACAAGGACACTCGTTTCTCGTCCAGGGACCCATCAGGACATTTTTTTTTTCAAGACACACTAGAAATAGGCCACGGAGTGGGTAGGGTATTATAACAAAGGTAATTAGGATATATCAAAAACAAAGGTAACAAATCTACTACTACAATCTTATATCTGCTTTAGACAGAAATTCTATCAAACAATCAAAATTTTCTTTTTTAGATGAAGCCAAAATTGACAATACATTAAACGTAGCAGTTATATTTACGTTGCACAGTTTTTTATATAATTCATTTGACAGATTCTGATGCGTTGTGCATTCAAAGAAAATGTGTTCTAGATCACCTATAACTCCACAGTGTTCACAGTTGTCACTAGGTATAACATTTATACGAGAGAGATGTTGGGGATAACATGCGTGTCCAAATTTGAGTCTAATTATTGTTGTGATAAATCTGCGAGGAATATTAAACTGCTTGTGCCAATATTTTGTGGGTATCGTCGGATGTAACAATGTATATCTTGTTGGGTTAGTGAAAGAAGATTCACTCCATGAATGCGACCACATTAAACGTAGTTTGGTTTTGAGAGTAACAAAGTAATCACCCACGCATAAGTTGTAGTCTGGATGTGGATTTCCAATATTAATACTATCTTTAGCAAGTTTATCGACACGTTCATTTTCTGCTAGGCCTATATGAGCTTTTATCCACAAAAAACGAATTAGTGTACCAGTTAGAGATAACTCTGCGACAAGTTTTTTAATTTTAAAGATGTATGGGTTACAATTAACAGTTGGGAGTTTTGTATCTTCCAAGGCCTTTAAAACAGATAGAGAATCGGAAACTAGCACTGCACTGTTCGACATATAGTAAAGCTTCATATATAGCTACAGCTTCGGCACTAAAAATAGAAAATGAAGAGTTCAGGCTGTGTGATTTCTCTATGTTTCTAGATGGAATATAATAAGCAAAACCTGTTCCAGTGGAGGTTTTAGAAGCATCAGTATATATGATTAGGGCGTTTTCCCAATTAGAAATGTTCTTAATATATTTCTACTTATGCGTACATCAGAGTCATAATATGGTTGAATGATACGATTTTTGTGAAGAAATAGAGGATAGTCAACAAGTTTTGTTAGATCATCAGTTTTATATATGCTTGACAGGTACTAAAATGTAACTTTAAACAAAAACTCAGCATAGGAATTCGTGTCCATTATTGCACTTACGGATTATGGGCACTTAAGCAGACGAAGATAAGGGCTCAGTATGCATCGAAATGCATTTCTCATATACATCGATGCGGCATTGGAGATATTTGTAGATTTGAGCAAGAATCTGAATGTCGTTTGGCTAGAACTAGCACTTTAAATTTCCGTTTAGGAATCTTGACAGTCAATGCCGTTGATAGCCTGACAGCAAGGGATACCTCTGGCAAACGTGGAGGTTTGGGTTTGACTCAAATTATTTAATAGCAAATTTATTTTATTAAAATCAATTTAAATGAGAACACAATTAAAACTTATAATAATATCTCCATAATAACAAAAATTAAGTAAACTTGTTTCCACTTTAGGCTTCCATAACTCCTGAGAAGTACAACTAAATTGCGTTAAATCATCATATTTTGAGGTGCTGAACACGCACATGTCGATGTTTTCCTGTCAGAATAAAAAATAATATTTTATACACAGGAAAAATAAGATTTTATCTTTTGGTGGAAAAAGTACACCTCGAGCTAAATTCATTTTACTTTTTACCTTGTAAAAAATATATTTTTTTATGATTTTAAAATCTTTTTATAATTCCTCAATTAAAACAATTATGTTTCCAAAACATTATGTTTGCACCTTAAATAGAAATTATATGTAACATATTTTCCAGTGAGCAACTTCAACTGACCATTAGTCCATGTAGCCAAGACTATTTTAATAAAACTGATGAATTTTTAATTTTTATAATATAATTATAATAATCGTTATTAAAATTGTACTCAATCGAAACATCCGGAAAACATTAACAGGATATGTGTGACATTGACAATTGCTTTGTTAAAACTAACACCAAATCATTATTAGTATTTCATACAGCATAATAGATTTTAAAAGATTATATTTTAGCACACAACGTCATTGTTGTCATGTAATAGTATTCTTCTCAATTATTAATATAATAATAAAAAGTTGTCAATAGTTTAGACTTTTTTTATATGAAATTAAAAGTGTATTATTCGGTTTATACAATGTATACGAATGAATTTTGGTCAAGTTATATAATAGATTAAATATTTAGTTTTAATATTGACAATAAAATGTTTACATCAAAAATTAATTATTTAAAAAATTTTGGTCAATAGTATGACGAATCAAAGTGCTTGGAAATCATTATATACAGGGTGGTCCTTAAGTAATCATGCATATAAGTATTGTAGATTCATCACTTTAAAATATTACGATTTAAACCAATTTACTTTAATAAAATGTTGCTAATAAGGAATATACAGGGCGATAAAGGTTAAATTTTAAGATTTCTTAACGTTTTTGGATATGTATGCATAAAGATTTGAAAATGGAGGTTTTTGGGCACGAAAAATCGTAATCTGGTATCTACTTCGATGTAATTTGTAGAGTGTTAGTGAAAAATAGTATTATTTTTCTATTATTCTAAAATCCTGTTGCAGCACAGATTTAAAAATTCAAATGTGTAAAAAAATTAAATATAGAGGTATTGTAAAAAACATAAAAATAAAATAAAAGCTGCATAAGAGGCATTTACTTTTTCTTCTGCTACATAGGGATTAAAAAATGTCTAAATGTCTAAATGTCTAAAAGGAGTAAAAATAGACTTTAATTCTTTAAAATAGGAAGTAAAGTAATAAAAATAATTGTTATAGCCTAAGAAAAATAAATTTAATTTGTAAAAAAGCAAAAACAATTAATATAGTCTATCACCAAAACCGTTACTCGTTTTTAAATATGTTGGGTATGTTTTAAAGTTGAAAACTGAAAAATTATAAATAATAATATAATTTTTTAAAATTAATTCTGATGCCTTGGTAGGATTCCCCACTCGACCATTCACTGTTGGGTTCTAATTAACAGTGCTGTTACTTAAGTGGCGCTGGGAAACAGTAACAAAGCCTACACAGAACACGAGGCTAATGGCCCTAGTAGTCGACGCCGATGACACCAAATTAAAAAAAAAATATATAATTTTACTAAATTCGACAAATAATGACAATAGCGATGCCGCGAGACAAGACAAGACGAGAGAGTGGCCTCTCTCGTCTCGTCTCGTAGGGCGAGAGAAAACTGTTTTCTCGTCTCGACGAGAAGGCGCTTCCCTCGCTCGAGTGCATCTCATTATAACAAAAATATAACATCTCTTGAGTTTTACCTCGTTTTTGTTTTGTCATTATCTTTTTTCATTTAGAAGTTAAAATAGAGGAGGAGACAATTTTCGTTTTCACTGTATATAATATATTCGTTTGTATTACCTTTTCTTTGACAATTTTTCGAAAAAAAAACCTAAACATTTTCAACTTATCTTCAAAAGTAACCTCAGAAAAGCAGAATGGATTAAATATAAGAAATGATTGTATAAATTTTAAATATATGAAATGAGAAATATTTTTTCTTATAAATCACTATTTATAATATCCTAATAACACAAGTATCATTTGTTACCATTTAATATATATAGAATAGGTGTGTTATAGGTAACTTTTTGAATATTTTGAAATCTAATATGTTAAAATTTTAAGTAACGATAAGCAATTGAAAATTTTAAATAAGCAAAGAGAAAATTGTTCGAGAGAGCCCGAGAGAGCTCGAGAGAAACGAGAAATTCTCGCGGCATCACTAAATGACAATCAGTTTTTCATTACTCAGTATAATTTTACTAAATTCTGCAAAACTTTTTAGTGTTATAAAATACACTCAACGATGACGTAAGGCATGGGTAAGTAATAACTTTATCCCTTCTAAATGTTACTTAATTGTCCAAACTCTAATTTTTGGTGTTTTTTAAGTAAATCATATATTCTGGTCGAAAACTTTTTGAGATATTCTCACTTTAAATATCTTATTTTAAATCAGGGAATTTTTGGGTATTTTTAATGGGACACCCTATATATAGGTCTTATATGTATGTATAGTAAAACTGACTTCATTTTCTCAGTTTGCTTCTTCTTCTTCTTCTTCTTCTTTCCTTAAAAAATACGTGAATTTATAAAAAATTAATAAATAAATAAAAATCTATTAACATTTAGTATTTTTCGTCCAAATTTGAAATTATTATAATCTTAAAAAATTGTTTACAAAAGACGATTTGTGATTTTTAAACCTTGACATAAGTACCTAAGTACTTAAGTCCCTAAATCCCTAGGTGGCGATGTTTGCAAATATAATTTCTACAAGAAATACAAAGAAGAGAGGTTATAGTATAGCCATTACATTTTAAATAAATATGATATAGACGAGACACTCAAGAATTACCCAAATAATTTATGTAATTATCAGAACAGAGTTTGGTTACAGTGTCGTGTGTATTCGATATTGGAGTAGTGCCATTTCCTGGATGAGGTTGTCATTTCCCCGCATTGTTGTAGATAGATGGCGCTGTTAACAATGCTTACAATTGCATGTGTGGCCTCATTGTCCGCCATTGTGTCCATTGGTCCGACACAGTCCTACTATTGATACAGTCGGGCTATAACAACTATAGATTAACATTCGGTAAACGATACACCTATTACCAATGTAAATTGATTGTTATTCGGTATTGTTGAAGCAACTGTCGTCTATTATCTTTGATGATATCCATTTAAATTGAAGCGTTTCGGGTATGTTGCCAATCTGCTGATAACATACAACGTTTGTTACGTACACAAAACCGTTAAAAACATTGCACTTACGTAATACAACCAATTTCAGATGAAAAGCTCGGTATTTAGTTTATATGTAAATATATTTTAATTAGTTTTGTAATGATTATCAGCCAACGAAATACATTTTATTATAAAGATGATAAATAATATGTAGTTAATACGGTTAATTTTAAAAGATATGAATTGTTGTTTGTTTATATTATGATTCTGATTTGATTTTAATAACTATTTTTATTTAATTCGTATCCATAATTTTTCTAATCGAATATTTGCTTGTATTTTCTTTCTCCCTCCATTTCTCATTCTTTACTGCTATTTATATCTATTTTTTTGCAAAAATTATATTTAGGAGCTTTTATCTATTGTAAAAAAATTAACGAGTTATTTATGTAATTAAATCTACCAACTAAAGGAGATACATTTATTTCAATCAAACCGGCATCTACTGAAAAATATTTTGACGCATTATGATTCCTAAGAAAGGACTAAGAGAAGGATGCAGGGAGAATGTAATTTTGTGATTGTGCGAAATGCGTGGCCAATCCAGAAAGGGAAAGCGTTTTCCGGCAGGATAATTGTTTTGTGCGCATAACAAAGGAAGCACTTCGTTTTGTGCACACACCCCCGAAATTCCACCCTCCGATCATTTCTCTGTGCACCTTCTGGAAAACATCGGCCGGACGAAACACCTCATTCAGATAGAAAAATGGAAAACAGTATAAAAATTTGTAGCGGTCAATGTTTTATAAAATAATGAAAATTAACTGCAATTAATTTACTAGTAATTTATTTTGAATAATTATAAAAATATACAGGGTGTGATGGTATATTCAACCGACAAAGTTCCCTACATTAGATAGCAATCATTAATTAATGAATTTTGATATATGAACATGAACACTTAAAGAGCTTAGTTACCGAGATACAGAGTGTTAAAAGTTTGAAATCAAAATTTGCCATAAATCAAAAACTTCCTTTAAAATATAATTTTTTTTTAAATTTGGTCACCAATATGCTCTTTAAGATAGTAATATTTTGACATAAACTGACTTTTGAAAAATTTAATCAATGGCGCACTAGCAAGATTATTGGCAACTTTTTACGCCAATGAAACAAATTTTTTTGTAATATTTTTGTTTGTTTGTTCATTTGTATTAAAAATGTAAAACCTTTTATGAAATTAAAATGAACGGCGTCGCAAATAATTGTTTCTATACAAAAGTAGAGTCTAGTCAGCAAGTATAGTTCTTCCATTATCAATTGCAGAACATAAAAACTCGTTCGGAACCTTTACCGACAATTTTGTTTGATCTGCCATAGGCGTAGATACCTACCTCATTTTATAAATTTATTTTATAAATACTTTTAATATATATCATATGCAAGAAAGTATTCGTTAAAAGGAAATCGAATCATTATAAATTGGAGGTTATTATACGCCTTGATTTAGACAGATACACTTAATTGTAGTCTTACTTGGACTTAAAATAAATCATTATAGCTTGTTAACTTGCTATAACTAAATATTAAATTATAAAACGTAAAAAAGCGAGTAAAGTGTACCTGCCTGTAAGGGCGTTTGGTTTAAACAAGGTACCAGACGTAAACTGAGCCCTTTTTGTACCCCATTCGTTTTTTTTCTGGAAAACGAAATTTCAATGCAAAAACCATAGGAAAATAACTTCTTTGCAAATAAAACAAAAGAAGAAAAAATCAATTATAAAGTATCTTTATAAATAATCATGGCAGTCTGAATCCTCTGAACTAGAGTCATCATTTAGTTGAATTATGATGGGTTGTAAAGAGGGTAATACTACATACTCATCTTTTTCTTTAATAACATGTTCGACACAGTTTTTCCAAAGCTCTTGGCGGTCTGCTGCTAGAACTTTTTTTACGAGTTCTACAACCTCTTTACTCAGTTCTGGAGAGCAGGGGTCAGGACACTTGGGCCTGGGAACTTTTTTACTGCGCATGCGCGGCCATAGCCACGAAGTTGGCTAACCTACATGTGTCATCTGTCAATGTGTCATCTGTCAATGTGTCATCTGTCAATTCTTCTTCTTTTTTTTATTAGTTGTCAATTCTTCTTCTTTTCGCTGTCAGTTTTTGTTGGCTGTGGAACGCGGGAGAAAAAGGCCATCGACTGCGGCGGCGGCGCCCTCTGGCGGTTGGATTAGAATTTGTCATCTGTCAGGTGTCTGTCATCATCTGTCAGCTGTCCGTGTGTGTGTCATACGGTCGATCCGTCAACTGCCCCGATGAGGATTTCGCCAATGAGCGGCGAACATAACCCCCAGTTTAAACGGTCGTTAGACAGCTGCCCGTGGCCCCGGGGCCCGCCACGAGGCGCGCGCCACGCGGAGTCGCGCCGATGAACATAACCCCACTTTTAACGGTCGACCCGTCAATTGCCCCGATGAGGATTTCCGCCGCCGAGGTGAACATAACCCCCGCTTTGAACGATCGGCTGCCCGGGGGCCCGCCACGCGCCGATGAACATAACCCCCATGGGGGAGTCGTCAATTCCTAACCTCTTTTACGTTGAAAAAAAAATCTATTCGAGATTGTAAATTATGTTGGTTAACCTGTAAAAATAATAACTTGTCGTCGCTTCTGTCAACTATATATATATATATATATATCCTCTTACGTCAAAGCTGTCACTTGCGCTTCGTGGGGTAGTGTGTATTGCCTACAATAAATGTCCCGCAACCCAGATGTCATCTAAAAGTAATATGTGTTGCCTAACATTAATTTTGCTAAACGCTGTCAGTCAACGTTAGTTTGTAACCTCCTACATTTTACGTTAGCCACACAAGGCCCCATCTAGACCCACACCGAACGTCACTACCACTACCGCATTCTTCTTGCTGTCAAGATAAATAGCAAAAATGATGATGTTTACCCCGAGTCGTAAGGGAGCAATATTTATTTAATGAAGTGCCAAAAGGGCCGAGGTGGCGAAGCCACTTTTTCCGCTTAATCTTTAAAGAATACACGGTGCTGCATTACCAAAGGGGCCATAGTTGGTTAGTACAGAAAATGTAATACCAAGGAGACATTACTTTTCTGGGTCTCTGAATACGGAAAGGTAGCAGTCAAAAGTTCAGTATTTGAGAATAAGTCTAAGAAGTCGTATTGTTCGTATTGTAGTCATACATCATCGTCGTTTCCTTATTACTTACAAGTACAATAAAAATACTATACGTTTATTGTCGATGATAAAAAGGTAACAAAATACTCTTCGTCCATTATCGTATGTAAACCTGCGCAGTACGTTATTGTCGTGTCATCGTCTTAATCTTTATTAAAAATAAATACAATTACAATATACCATCTTCGTTTGTACTCGATTATCTTCACATTTAACATTTTCAATCTTAATAATCAAAAACATTTATTATTACCATCTTTTTTTTTTTCAAGCTATCAACCTAAAAAATATCGCAACTATCCAACCATTGTCATCTCTACAGGTTTTCGTATGCCTATTCAATATTCTTTTTAACCTAAAAATATGGCATCTGTCATTTGTCACTATTAAAAACGTGTGTACTCACTTTTTTCGTATATTATTATTTAGTTTCAGTATTTTTGCATCATCTTCTGTCTCGTATGACTCGTTAAATCCAATAAAAAGGCCTCATTTATTTTTAGAAAGTAATTATCGATTGCTTTTATATTTAGCATTTCTATCCTAAAAATATGACATCTGTCATCTGTCACTATTAAAAAACGTTTGTACTCACTTTTTTTCGTATATTATTATTTAGTTTCAGTATTTTTGCATCATCTTCTGTCTCGTATGACTCGTTAAATCCAATAAAAACGCCTCATTCATTTTTAGAAAGTAATTATCGATTGCTTTTATATTTAGCATTTCTATCCTAAAAATATGACATCTGTCATCTGTCACTATTAAAAAACGTTTGTACTCACTTTTTCCGTATATATTTTATTGTTTAGTTTCGGTTTTACATCTTCTATCTTAAAAATTATGGCATCTATCATAAAAATCCAATATAAAAAGCCCCATTCTTAGACATTTAAATACACTTTTTCATTAATTACTGACATTTCAGTATGGTATCTTCGCTTATATTGTATCTTTCATTATCCTAAAAATATGACATCAGTTGTTTTTTCAACCCAAAAAGATAATAGCTATCGTTAAAGACATCTGTAAACCTTTGTACTCACTTTTCCCCTAATTATTGACATTCATTTGTTACGATATTCTTACTTATTTAGTTGCTGTATATTTCTACAAAAATAAGACATCAGTCAGTAAATTCGGTTAGTATTAGCACCACTAGGTTATTTTATACTATCTTCTGTCTATGCTATCTTCATAATATTCTCATTTTTGTTTTTAATTACATCTCTCATTAAATCCATTAGTATTAAAACTTTTGTACTCACACACATTTTCGTTTTCTGTTTTTAAAAGATTTCTATATAATAATTATCGCTGAGACGTTGTTCAAAGCAATATTATCATTTCTTGTGGTTACACATCCTGTAAAAACTCAACATATTGTTAGATATCTACGATGTATTATACGACAAAAATATATATACAGGGAAATATCTATCTAAAAGTATACACAGTGTAATAACAAAATTAATTATAAAGGCTACCGAAAATGTTTTAAATACATACGTTTTGAAAACATCAAAAATAAGAAAAAGAAAAGAAAATATCTATAGGCAATCTGTAGACAGATATCAATACCAATGCTAATAAATGTAAGTTTTCAATCAACAAACTCTTATTTACTTTTTGTACGACTAATTCTAATGTTAGATTTCATTCAAAGTACAACAAGTATAATTTTCTACGTCAAAGCTAAGTTTTCATTCAACAAGCTCATGCAATATGAAGAGTATGAAGGACTTATACGAGAATATTTATAACAAAACATGGAGCTTAAATCATATAAAATGACAGATGCATCTTCAAGTATCATTGTCAAAAAAAAAAGTTTATATTTACTAGAACATTTTTCGCAGGAAGTCATTAACGTAAAACAGAATCCTTCCTGATATAAAATCATCTCAAAACATTAAGTTAAAAGATAAGTTATGGCATTCTACAAATATTAATGACGTCAAAATTTATATTAGCAAAAGTTTTATTTTTGACTTTTATTTTGAGTGGGTAAAAAAAAGCAGAAGTCTTTAGTATTATTATTTTATTCATAAAAAGAAATAATTTTTGTTAACATAGTTTTCAATTGATTCAATATGCTATCATCAGGACATGGTACTCCAAACAGATTCCAGCTAAAGGTTCCTGCTTCTACAACTTTTCTTGTATATTCACTGTATTTATAGTAGGTATTTCGATAGAAAAAGTATATATGTCCATCTATATATCTAAATGCAGAAGTTAGATCTCCAGGAATTCCAGGAAACAGATCTCTTGTTCTTCCACGATTAAGTATTTCTCCAGTTTCATTAAATTCAATGTATATATCATTGTTGTACAACAGGTATATTCGCCCACTGTTTGTTTGAAATAGAGCATTAATAACTTTAATATTTTGAATCGGCAGATTAAAACTATGTTGAATGTTTAGATTAGGAAACGTCACTACGTACACCATTTGTTTACTGATTGTAACCAAGTCTCCAACAGAGTTTTGAAAGATATGTGAAATGTTGTGAGATTTGAGCTCTCTAGGAAGATAATCGACAATAAGTTCTGATGTGAGTGGAATATGCATATCATTTAACTCTAATTTCCACAAAAAACTTTCGTGGCCTACATACATTCGATAACTAGGAAAGCTTTCTGCCGTTGCTAAAAACATGAAGTTAGGTATTTTAATATTGCATAAATTTGTAGACGATTTTTGCGATGGAATGTTGGACAATATATTTGACTCCGTTGTAGCTGTAGTTGTGTGTGATTTAGTGTGGTATTTAGTTGATGTCTCGATGGTGGTTGGTTTTATAGTTGTGGTGCTGGTTGGTTTTTTAGTTGTGGTAGGTTTTGTAGCGGTTTCAGTCATCATTTTAAAAATATTTGGAGGAATTTTAGCAAATTTTTGTCGACTTCCATACAAGGATTCCATGCCTATTACATCATCTTCATCGAGTGGTCTATTTTCTTCTTGATACCAAGGATACATAATTGCATTTTTATTACTACTATGCCCTAAACCAAGTGCATGTCCAATTTCATGAACAAGCACCATAAATAAGTTGTATTGTTCTTCAGGTGTTTTTCCATCTCCTATATACCACGGTTCTTCTTCATCAATATGAATCTCGATGCATGTGTCATTACTAGGAAAATACGAGTGAGCGAGTTCTCCTCCTGGACCATCAAACTTAAATGTACATTCATGATTTCCTTGACAATTAAAGCGAGTGTTATGATTCCTTTTTGTAACGAAAATCGCAATATCTGCGCTTGGATTAGGTATGCGAACATTTTCAAATGTTAGAGTAGTATTCTGCGCCCATATATCAAAAGCCTTCTTAGCTATTTCAAAATACCTTGTATGCCGTCCCGCTTGAGGAAAGTACCACTTTAAATGTTTTTTGTTCCATTTGGAATGTACAGTAAAAGAATTATCGCCCTGAGTACATTTAGGTCTATTTATTAAACGAACGGTTTCTTTGTTTAATTTTCCATCGACCGGAAGATTATTGATTTCTTGAAAATCTATCAATGCACTAGTAATATCAGTAAGACCATTTTCACTTTTATTTATGTAACCGAAATTTTGTAAATATGTCAAAGCATCATCTTGAGTTATAGCAGCAGCAGCAAGAAAGAATAAAGAAAGCACGTCTGTATTCTTAAACATTTTGAATGATAATGAACAATGAATATGAAAATAAAAGAAAACCAGTTTTCAAAAAATCATTTATTTAAATCATTAATTACAGAAATTTTATAAAAATAAATGTACTCTCTAAGAGCGTGGTTTAACAAATCGTTTGGAAGTATTTCACACATTGAAAATAACAATTGTACAAAGTCATCACGTGTTTTACAGAAATCGATAATATTATTATAATATAAGCAGAAATTAAGTTCTTCTAATAAAGCCACTCTATTGGACACCAATTGTTTGTTAATTTCAAGAATTTCCTGCACTTCCTCTTTACACAAATAGTATTCAACGCCATGTTTCTTCACAACCAAGAATTTGATGTCGTCATAAACCAGTTGCGTAATCATACAATAATCGCCACATGAAAATGTTATAGGGTCATACTCGTCTGGATAATATGTAGGCAAGTCTTCCTCGAAAAAATCATCCATCTTTTGTCTGAGAATATTGACAAAAAGAACCCATTCGAAAGTTCCAAAAGATATTTTAGTAGACCTAAAGTGTTGAGCCAAAATGATTGCTGGAGTAAACGATCTCGCTGGACTTATACCGCATCGAATGTCGTATCCTGATAACATATATGAGGTTTGAAGTAGGTAATGCATCTCACGTTTTGCAGCATCTTCATAGGATTGTACAATTTTGTCAAGTTCTACAGAAGGTTTTAGCTTTTCGAAAAATTGATCGAATTCAGCATCAATATCATCCATAATATCACTATCACTATCACTCTCGACTAATACTTCGATACCACTGTCTTGACTGCACATTTTTACTGATCGACTGCAAACAACTGAGAACGTCAAGCTTGATTTCTGCAATTTATACTTTTGCTCTCCCCACTTTTACCTCCTATTCATAGTCTCCCACTTTTACATTCGGTAGATTGTACAAAAAGGCCCGTGACTTGCAGAAATTTGTTCGTGTTTTCCATAAGATCCTATACAAAATCATCGTTTTTGATCCAACTGTTACCTTTTAGCCCCAACCATTTAACGTACATTTTATTTCCTTTGCGTTTAAGAATCTTCTCCACCAAGTAGATATCAGGATTTGCGGTTTTCTGTAATTCTTCTTCGTAGAATGCGCCTTTGATTGGTGCACCCTCCATGTCCTCGAGAAGATACGTAGCGGGATTGGTTATCTTATATTTTGCAACTTTAAATAATTCTGTAGTCCAATTGGGCGTATAGCCTTTTTCAAAAACGTGTTTCGCTTTACTAATGCGTACAATGTCGCCGACTTTAAGTTTTCTAGGCCCTGCAATTTTCAAGTGAGAATATTTTTGTTTCAAAATATATTTTTCGTTTGTCTTGTTTACCTGCGCAGGCTTACATCCAATCGTTCTATGTCTGGTTTCATTATATTCTTTTGTTAGGTTAGGTAAGGCATCAAGCCACTTGTATGTTCCAACTAAACTAAAGTATTTATATAATTTCGATTTTAAAGTTCTTATTGCTCTTTCGGCAATTGCAGCTTTGACAACACTGTATGAATTATAATGATTAATGTTGTATTTTTTCATTAAATTTTGGAATTTTGTATTGAAAAATTCGGTTCCTTGATCTGTTTGTACATTTTTCGGTATTCTTTTGGAGTGAGCGAGAACATCGGCAAACGCTTTCGTTATTTCCTCACCTGTCTTTGTCTTAAGTGGGCGTGTCCACATAAATTTTGAAAAACAGTCTATTATAACCATAATCATTTTGAAATTTTTATTTTGATGCGCATAAGGACGCATTTCAGCCAAATCCATTTGCCATAGATCATCTAAACCTTTAATAATTGTACGACGTCTAGGATAGTTTTTACGAGCAGGTCTATGCAACTCGTTGACAAGCTGGAGCTTGTCCTTCGAAGCCATACTATTGAATAAAAGATTTAATGTTTTATAACGAATTTAAGCATTAGTGAAAAAAATTCTAAGAATGAGTAGTATTGACGATTGCTTTAAAATTTGCATCCAAATCTAAAATCAATTGATTATCTTGCAACAATTGTTCAGTCAAATTATCTATTTTAACAATCATTTCATTGCGAATTGATTTCATATCTATATCATATAACTTGACGAATTTTTCGCTGATACTTTCAAGATCTTTTTGATGTGTTGATACTTGTTGCGTTACATTCGAAAGTTCACGCTTAATGTCAACATCACCTATTTTAATCATATCACCAATTTTTTGTATTTCTAAAGATAATTTATCGTTAATTAGATTAATAGAAGTATTCAAAGCAACGTTCACCTTATCTATATTTCTTTGATGAAGCAAGGTCAATTGTGCAAAATTCTCATTTAATGTTTGTATTTTCAAAAACAAATCATGATTGCTTTTTTTCAACTGATCCTCCAATTTTGCGATATCGCTTCGAAGATATCCTTTATTGGTTTTAATCGCATCATCAACGTATTTTTTGGTTGCCATATGTTTGCCTGCTATAGGTGGATCTCTCGTGATGAATGCCTCAATGTCTCTAGTTTTATCTGCAATACCGTTTACACTGTCATTTAACTTGTCCAGAGTTACTTTGTTTATGCTATAATTATTTTTAAAACTGTTTTCCAACTGCCTTAATTTAAGCAATGGTTCCACCGCCTTAGAACTTTGTCTACGTCCAAACTTATCGAGACTCATGATGAAAATGATTATAATATGTAATGTACTCTAATATATGATATCTGCTTCTCGAAGTTCGTCGATTATGCTAACGATTTCGTTGTTTACCGAAGTATTTCCAGCATTCTTCGAAGCCATCAACAACTTCAATCGATCGCAAAGTTCGTTGGGATCATCCCAATAAACATATTCTATAGGCTTCTTATTGTAAATTAATTGGTTTTTATTTAACATACCTTTACCAGAGTACTTGACGACGACGATCCCTTTACCACCCTGTATAAACATAGGTTTTATTATATTTAAATATTTGTCTCTCCTTGTACCTTTCAAATTTCCTAAAGAATTTCGGTGTACCTTAGACATTTCTAAAAATTGTTTATAGGGGACCAAATCCTCCTTTGTATAACTAGGATCACTGTAGAAAATAAGCTGATATAATCCTGGTGTTCCCTTTGCATAATACCACTTTCCATCAGAATTTAGGATTTTTATACTTCCCATGTTTTTGTCAAAGTCTATACGCTTGTCACCTAAATACCACCAATCGTTTCCAGGTTCATAAATAGGACCATACACGGGATCAATTTTATCATCTTTATTCCAAAAATCTTGAATGTATGGTTGACTCATTGGCGGATACTGTTCAAGGTATTGCTCAACTACTGCTGGTGCCATCCGTTCTTCAGAATGTTCAGGTTCATCAACTTCGCTAAATTCTTCACGGGTACTACCTCCATCATCTTCAACTATAGTGTCTATCGGTATGTTTTTTATTTTTTGGTGTGGCGATGAGGCTGTTTGTGGATTGAAATGAGACAAAGAGAAATCCTGCTGATTTGTTAACTCTGTTTTCGGCTCGATCTTTGACATGTTTAACAAGTTATTTGAATTTTTTTGAATTTTTCTCAGAGGTTCGGCAATTGGTTTAAATAATCTATTAATAGATTCATCCTCCTCCGTTCGACCTAGTTTCAGAGCCAAGTACTTTCTTCGAATAGAACGTCTAAGTTCGGCAATTTTTCGTTTGCGAGCTGCATCCGTCGACATCTTGGCGTCAAGTAATGAGTAACGTATGACACCTACATTTTTATATATTTATCAAAACCCTTACGATATCGGCCATCGTTAAGATCAAAGTCTTTTGCGATTACAAGAGTACCGTATCGATCGTTCCAACATTCAGAACATACCTTTTTGAAATCGTCAAAGGACATGTCAGGCGATACGTGTTCGTCAAAAATATGTTTAAGGTTAATCTCATCCTGTTTAAATACCACAATTACGTTACAGTTATCTCTCACCATCTGTTTTGGAACTTTAGAATAAGTTTGACAGAGATATGCAGCATCGATATCTTTGTGTCGACACATGGAGTAATATTCACGAATTTTCTGCTGCCCATCGCATGCTACATCATCAAATATGAATATTGAATTTGGTTTAGCATCGTTGGGACTTAGAATTTCTTCGTTGTCTTTGAATGGGAAATAACCCACCTCCTTCATACCAGATAAAACTTCTTTCAGCAATTGGTACTTTGGTTGGTACAATGACTTTGAATAAACATAAACATTTTTGAATTTAGCTCCATTCGGATCGTAAAGAAGCGCCATCATTGCGTTCGTTTTCCCGCATCCACTAGGTCCACATATAATAGCACGAAACGAATTAGGTAATAATTTACCATGTTTACTTTCAGTTTTTTCCGTATTAAAATCTAAGTTGCTTATGGGCAACGTCTGAGTCTGTTGAACTACCTTCATCGTTTATCGTAATTTTATTGCGATACCCTATATATAAGCAAATTCACTAAAGTATGCATCATTCTAAATGTTGGTGTACGAGGGACAAGGTGTTCTCAATACTATTATCAACAAGTTACCGTTCGAACTTCATTTTCCGGGCTATAGATACTGTGGACCCGGTACTAAATTACAAAAACGTCTTGCGCGTGGTGATCCTGGCATTAATCCTTTGGATACTGCATGTAAAGCACACGATATTGCATATTCCGAGAATCATTCTTTAGACGAACGCCATAAGGCCGATTGGGAACTTGAAAACAAAGCTTGGGAACGCGTCAAGTCGAAGGACGCGACTTTTGGTGAAAAATCAGCCGCTTGGCTTGTTACTACAGGAATGAAGGCTAAACGTAAAATGGGTGCAGGATTAGGCGACCAAGCTGTTGCTTGGATGCTTAAAGTGGCTAAACGAAAACTTGGGTTAGGAGCGATTACAGGAAAAGTAGGAAAATCTTTGAAGAAGAATCCTTCATCGGATCTGAAAAAGTCAGCCGCTTATGCGTTGAAAGTAGCACGAATGTTAATTAAAAAATCTGGAGGGCGAAAAAGTGTTAGAATTCCTAGGATAATTCCGATTCCAAAGAGCGGAGGATTCCTTCCTTTGATTCCATTATTTGCTGGTCTATCAGCTCTTGGTGCGTTATCAGGAGGCGCGGCCGGCATCGCCAAGACAGTCATCGATGCCAAGAATGCTCAAAAGAAACTTGAAGAAGATCAAAGACATAATAGAGCTATGGAATCTATTGGTAAAGGATTATATTTACGAAAAAACGCAAAAGGAGGATTGGGATTATTTTTAAAGAAACAAAAAAACTACCGTTGAAGCTACCCTCTAGACCTCTATACGATAAAGACTTGATTGCGTATGCTAAACGTTTAAAAATACCATATTTTCGTGGAGTTTTCATGAGAGACACTTTACCAAAGACATCTCACCGAAAAGAATCCGCCATTTTAAATTTAGATACGTCGAGAAATCAAGGAACTCATTGGGTAGCTTATAGAAAGATAAACGATATCGTAGACTATTTTGATTCATTCGGTAATCTAAAGCCGCCGAAAGAACTTGTTCGTTATTTAGGTAAAGCAAAAATATTTTACAACGACGATCCATATCAAACTTATAACCAAATTAATTGTGGACATTTATGTTTAAAGTTTCTATACAATGGAGGCCATACTAGCGTACATAGACGGAAAAAGGACGCTACAATCCCTTAAAGAAGATGAACTAAGCATACTTCCTGTCGACTATTTGATACGGCACGTTAGACCTGGAGAATTGCTGGATGTTTGGCACAAGTTACCTAATGAATATAAATGTAATTTTAATTTACAAATTCGTTTACCTTGTTACGTACATTATAATAGGCCTGACGCTCAAACTCACTTTGATGGGCCTGCAGATCCGCAGGCTGATTGTCACGCTTGTAATTATTATTTAAAAAAAATAAATGAATAAAAATTATAAATGTGTATATATATAAATCCTTACATCACTCATTCTACATCAGTCATGTTGTTAACTTTAACGAGTACCACTAACGAGTTTTCATTCGTTCCGCAGACCCCAATCATATTAAATCCTGAAAATTCATATTTTCTAGGATTGTTGGGGTTCTGTTCGTACAATTCAATACCCAATATTGATGGAGAGAAGTTTTACTATTATGAAAATAATAATCGAAAAAAATTAAAGACCATCGAAATTCCTACGGGGTGCTATGAAATTACGGATATCGAAAAATATATAGAGAAGGAACTGGAGGTGCGAACCAACAGCATTAACGAGTTTTCATTGCAGCCGAATAACAATACTCTCAAATGCGAAATATACTGCCGAAATCACGCTATTTCATTTGTACAGGATGATAGTCTTGGTAATATTTTAGGATTTTCCAAGACAATTCTTGCTCCAGACCGAAAGTATGCATCGGATCTACCTGTAAACATTATAAAAGTATCTAGCATACACTTTGATTGTAACATTACTGAAGGAGCCTTCTACGGAGATAGACCTACGCATTCAATATACGAGTTCCCGATAATCGAAAATCCTGGATATCAGATTATAGAACGTCCACATAATCCGATATACTTACCTGTAAGCAGTAGCAGAGAAATAACAAACATAACTGTTGTGGCGCTTGATCAGCAGCAGAGACCCGTAAACTTTCGCGGTGAACTAAGTACTCTTCATTTGGAGTTACAAGAACGTTAAATGGGTTTAGTTATAAACACTTCTGCATACGTGACGTTGCCAGTACCAACCAGAGCTCCTCAGCGACAAGTCGTTATATCTACACAAAACCTAATATTTCTTAAATCGATTGGATTAAAACCTAAACGAAATGGGAAAACACCAGCATGATGATGATGATGATGGTGATGAACCGGTGATGAAACGTTTTCGATTCGATGAAGGTGATATCGATCCAAAATTCAACCTTTATAAAAAACCACGATTTGATGATACCATTAGAAAAGAAGAATATCGATCCTATAGTCCATACGTTAAATCGTTCAACAACAGCGACGTCATTGAATTTATCATAAATCAATCTGATGCATTTTTCGCAATGCCTGACACTCTATTGGAAATTAAAGGAAAATTGGAAATTACTGGCGGGGGAAAATGTGAATTAGCACCCAATTTTGGAGCGTTTCTTTTCGATAGCTGTTCCTACAGCGAATGCTCTAGAGAAATAGAAGTCGTTAGAGATCCTGGAATCGTAAGCACCGTACGAGCCTTAACATGCTATGGACCGGAATACAGTCGTTTCATGAGTATTGCGGGATGGAATTATCCCGATAACCCGCTTCTGAATGGTTCAAAACATTTCAATTTGCTTATGCCTCTTAAACACATTTTCAACGTTTTCAATGATTATACTATGATTACCTATGGTAGGCAAACATTTCGTTTAGTTCGATCACGTAACGATAATGATTGTGTCATTGTCACAGAGCAGCCTATAACCGGAGGTAGTGGTATGACCTCTACAACCGTTAAATTGATAATTGAAAGTATGGAAGTAAAAATTAAACATATCTTCCCTAATGACGAAATTAAAATTAAACTTATGGAACCCATCAAAAATGATCACCCTATATTGATTCCGTTTAGAAACTGGGAATTAAATGAACTACCATCAATAACTAAAGATTCTAAACGAGAAATTTGGGCCGTAAAAACTAGTGCCGCCGTAGAACGTCCACGATATATATTAGTTTGCTTCCAAACTGACAGGCGGAATAAACTAAGTAGCGACCCCACTAAATTTGATAATGTTAACCTAACCGGTGTTAGAGTATCTCTAAACGGGGAATATTGGCCAAACGAACGAATGCTTTTAGATTTTAAAGAAGACGACTATGCTATTGCTCACTACAACTACACAGAATTTAATGCAAACTATATAACCGGTACACCGAAAACGGCTCTTCTAAACTATGAAGCGTTCAAACGCTACGCATTATTTGTGATTGATTGTTCAAAGCAGGAAGAGACTATGAAATCTTCTACGGTTGACGTAAAATTGGAAATAGAAGCAGATACAGGATTCCCCGCTAATACCAAAGCATATTGCATCATAATTCATGATCGTTTGATGGAATATCATCCTCTTACGGAAGTAGTTAAGAGTATTATATAAGTCTCTCAGTCTCGTTTCTGTCATCATGAGGATCGCATTCGTTGACATCCAAGGCTTCTGCATCGACGGTATTTTTCATCCAAAGGAATTGAGTATCGCAATTGGTTGTAAACAATACCACGTTTTGTTCACACCGCCTACACCTTATTCTAACCTAAATACGCCTGATAGAATTAGCGCTAGATATGTTGAGAAACATATTCATGGGATCAACTATTCCTCTGGAGACGTGGATTATTCCAAGTTAAACTCGATTCTGGAAACATATTTACTAAACCATGTTGATTGTATTTACGTGCGAGGAAGTGAAAAAGCCGAATTTTTACTAAAAAAAGTGTCACGTGTCACGTCCTATAATAGTAGATGTATGCAAGTTCGATGGAACCCCGTGTGCAACAGAAAAATTCAGTAGTGACTCCAAAACCTGCATGTACCACGCCAATGGATCATTTAAATGTACCCAGAAGAACGTCGAAAGTCTACGCCAATGGTTTCTTAATTGCATACCTTTGTAATTTTTGTTATTAATAAATGATTATTAAAGGAAATGTTTTTTAATTGAAACCCCTTATTAATTTCATGCATTTATTTTCGTTTTACAAGAAGAATAAAATTTTTTATTTACAATTTTTACAATAATTTTCAATATTATAAACAAAGTAGATGATAGTGTTATACAACTAACTACATATAATTTAGAATATTTGGGCTCTGACATGTCACTCAAATCGATCGGTGGTGGTGGTGGAGTCGTAACAGCATGCCAATCTTTGAATTCTCCTTCAGTGCCATCATTAAAAATCAATTTTAATTTGTATCTCTTTGCTTCATCGATTGCTATGGAAAACGTATTTAGCTTCATATTATTTACCACCGAGAAATTCATCTTTCGCCATTCCGTTTGATTATCAAAACGTATCGCCATCTGTTGTACGCCCAACGGTACATTGGTATACAGTACGTTGTTTAATATAGCCGTAAGTATAATGAAATTAGCCTTTAAGATGGCCATATTTGCGTCGGTTGGATTCTTCTAAGTGGTCTAGGATAATATCTCTCAAAGCCTTTATCCCAAAGACTTAAATTTGTCAAATCTCTTAAAACTTGTTTTTTATCTTCATATAATTTTATGTCTCTTCTTAGTTTTTGAACTTTCTCTGCAAACTCTTCAATTCTACGTCTATTCTCTTCGCTAGACATTTCAATACTGAATACTATACTTATTTTACTAATATTGTCGGGTGTAGGATACGCCTCCTCTCGGAGATCTAGGTTGTTAACCTTGACGCTCGGCCAACCCAGCTGTAGTAGTAGCAGTAGTTATTGTACCCTCGATACTAGCAGAAACTAACAGTCAAACGTCAAACGTCAAACGTCAAACGTCAAACGTCAAACGTCAAACGTGAAACGTGAAACGTGAAACGTGAAACGTGAAACGTGAAACGTGAAACGTCAAACGTCAAACGTCAAACGTCAAACGTCAAAACGGTAAACGTCAAACGTCAAACGTGAAACGTCAGTCGTTAAACGTCAAACGTCAAACTTTTCGGTGCACATACCTTGCGTGCGTTGCGTGCGTTGCGTGCGTTGCGTACGTGCGTCGCGTCCGTTGCGTGCGGCGTCGTGGCGCTGTCGTATTCGCAGCCTTTCTGGGAACGCAGGACGCCAGGACGTCGGATTCCCAGAACGGTGGATTCCCAGGACGTCGGATTCCTAGACCTTCGGATTCCCAGACCGTCGGATTCCCCGACTGTCGGATTCCCAGACAGTCGGATTCCCAGACCGTCGGATTCCCAGGACGCCAGGGAAAAGACGGATACTCATTCGAATCTGTCGTCACGATTGCTGCCATTAGCTAGGGTCATCTGTCAACCCGTCACCCCGTCATCGGTCGCCTTAGGTCGAAAATGGCGGGAATCCGGTACTCCAGAGATCCGTCAACTGTCGCCTGTCAGATCCTTAGTTCACGTGAACGATGGTCGCCAAGGTTAACCAACATAATTTACAATCTCGAATAGATTTTTTTTCAACGTAAAAGAGGTTAGGAATTGACGACTCCCCCATGGGGGTTATGTTCATCGGCGCGTCTCCGCGTGGCGGGCCCCCGGGCAGCCGATCGTTCAAAGCGGGGGTTATGTTCACCTCGGCGGCGGAAATCCTCATCGGGGCAATTGACGGATCGACCGTTAAAAGTGGGGTTATGTTCATCGGCGCGACTCCGCGTGGCGCGCGCCTCGTGGCGGGCCCCGGGGCCACGGGCAGCTGTCTAACGACCGTTTAAACTGGGGGTTATGTTCGCCGCTCATTGGCGAAATCCTCATCGGGGCAGTTGACGGATCGACCGTATGACACACACACGGACAGCTGACAGATGATGACAGACACCTGACAGATGACAAATTCTAATCCAACCGCCAGAGGGCGCCGCCGCCGCAGCCGATGGCCTTTTTCTCCCGCGTTCCACTGCCAACAAAAACTGACAGCGAAAAGAAGAAGAATTGACAACTAATAAAAAAAAGAAGAAGAATTGACAGATGACACATTGACAGATGACACATTTAGGTTAGCCAACTTCGTGGCTATGGCCGCGCATGCGCAGTAAAAAAGTTCCCAGGCCCAAGTGTCCTGACCCCTGCTCTGGAGACTGATTACATTTTCGTAATTCTGATTTTACGTTTGCCCATATTAACTCTATAGGGTTATATATGCAATAGTAAGGAGGTAGTCTGAGAAGAGTATGACCCTGTTCTTTGCACAACTTGTCAATATAATAAATGTTTTCCAACTTCATGCCTTTAATAACAATTCTTTGTTTGGTGGGCCTTTTTTATGATCACTGGCAGAAAAAGGAATATTTTTTTCAGACATAAACGCTAAAATGTGAGCTTTGTTACTGCTACTATTTGGTATTTTAAGGAGTTGCCGCGAGTGGTAGGATGCGTTGTCCATAACGATTACTGACTGTGGTGGAATGTTAGGTAAAAGCTGTTCATTAAACCATTTATCAAATAATTCTGCTGTCATATCTTCATGATAATCAGCTGCACAGTTTTTAATTTGTTTAGCAGATAATAATAAAGCATTAGGCACGAAACCGTCTTTGCTTCCAGCGTGTACTATTATAATACGTTTCCCTTTAGACCATGGTCCATTCAAACAGCAATTTTTACTACTGTCAACCCAACCGAAATTTACTACATCGTGACTGTCAAACCATGTTTCATCTAGATAAATTATGTGTCTATTAAAACTTCTGTACTCTTTTATAATAATAATAATAATAATATCGTCTTTATTATTTCCAATATAAATTTACAATTTTTTCATAATTTTAACAATTATACAAGAATTATTATTGAAAATAAAGGGCGAAGTTCAGATTTGAGAAGGAGGATCCACCACAAAATCTGCTCTTCCACTTAACCCAAATATAAATAATAAGCATAAGCTAGTACAAAACTAGAATGGTAGGATACATTAAATGAATTTTAATTAATTATTTAATTTTAGTATTTGAGGTGTAATTAATTTTGTTTATTTAACAAAAATAGTTTTAAGCAAGGTTTGAACCTGGTTATATTTAATTTTATTAGGTTATTAGGTAACTGATTGTAAAGATGGCAGATCTGATATCCGAATGATCGACGAAAGAATTCTGTATTGAACGAGAGTATTGACAGTGATCCCTTATCTCTAATATTTATGTTATGTACGTCGGTGCGGTAGGTTATTTTTCTATGAAGATATGGAGGTTTTTTAGTTACAATGATTCTATGAAAAAGACTAAGTGTGTGAAGTAATCTCTTATTCTCCATATTTAACCATTCTATTTCTCTTAATTTATAAGAAATTCTCTGTTGTCGGCGAATACCGTATATTAACCTCAAACATGAGTTTTGTACTTTTTGAATTTTCTTCTTATACTGAATAGTTAGATGTGGACCATCTGACGCAAATAATCTTGTCGCCATTGAACTATCCTTGACGATTTGGTGATTGCCATCCGTTTATTCAATTTTTTGTGTTTAAAACCACATGCTGACAAAACTTGACGCAATGTTTCCAAACTGGTATAAGTGTATCCTGGAAAATCTGCTACCTTTTGCTGTACTTCCAATGTTGGAACCCTGTTCTCCTTATATAAACTATAAATTGTCCTTCGTATAAAATCTTGAGTAGCTCTGTCAACTGATTTCAGTTTTTCTTTACATGTTTTTTGGTTTTGTGAATGATCCACAGCAACCCCTTTTGTGACTACCCGATAAATGGAAAATTTATTTACTTTAGTTAATTCAGCAATTCTTATTACGATCGCATTATCAGACTGCTGAATATTTTCCTTTTTTAAACATTCGAATATATTTAAAATAACTTGTTGTGTTTGTATATCTAAATCCTTATTGTTAAAGTCATACTTGTCTTTAATCTCACTACACTGTGCAATTTCATTTTCTTCATTAGCCCACGGTCTAAAGAACGTCATATTTATATTTATTAAAAGAAATTTAAATTAAACCAACCACAAATACAAAACACACCGCACGACAGTACTCCACTGATATCGCAGACTGTCTTCCAGGAATATTTTCGAATACTCCTGCTCTCCGTAAACATTCGGCCAATACAGTGCATTTAAGTTTACGATTCGATGTTTTTATTGGTAAACAACGGAGATGATGGATTTTGACACATATATATCAAGTACACGTGGACTGACCGTTCGTTTAATATTTACCGCGTTGTATAAGGGGAGTAAAAATTATTTTTCGTTTCTAAATTTGGCATGAGTGCCGTGCGTATATATTAAATATTGATGATTCCGCACAGAACTGTGTTCTGCAATTGATAATGGAAGGACTATACTTAGATAGTTGGTAACGTCTCAATATTACTGAATTTTAAATATCATCTCCATAATATTTAACCTCATTAGTTGAATTGGAGTATCTATATATCGGTGGACAGGGTTGCCAGATCAAAAAAATAAAAGACAAGTGGATGGCAAAAATATACTTTTTCAGCTTTGGTACCAAGTTACCCGGATAAGTGCAAAGTAACCCCACTTTACTGTTAATGTTTTGTAAAATACAGTTTTTCTTTTTTATTATAATTATATAGCTGAATTATATAAAATGTCTACTATATTCTATATTGGAATGCCTTCTGTTTTAGTACAGAATTTATAAATGAAACGGTACTACTGGCACTAGCGAATCGCCTATCTGGTCATGTGCCTGGCAATGTAAATTTCTATAATAATATATTTTTTGGACGATAATTAAAGAATATAATTATGTAGTAAATATACAAAAATATATGGTTGGTAAGTTATAAATAATTGAAGAAATTATTTTTCGAAAAATTTCCCTGTATCCTGGTTATAACGATTGGGAGACTCATTAAATATATCTAGGTTATTTGAAACCAATTCGATGTCCCTTACTTACCCCTAATATATGCCAATTTTCTGATGAAACACCTTATATAAACTAATTTATACGTATCTACTGACCTAATATTTAAATCTTTAAAAAATTCTACGTAGTACATTTCTTTTTAATTTAATTTTAAATACAGAAGCATCCACGTAGAAAATTAGATCTAAATAAAACCATAATTAAAATCTTTTGTGTTCAAGTGTCTCGCCACAGTACGCGTATAATCCATTCTTACCGCACTCCTATAATTTTTCTCACACCGACTAATTGCTTTGAAAAACAAAACCATAATAAGTAATGAACGGCTTTCATAATTAGCAGCACAGGATTAGGACAATGGGGGTAGGATAAGAATAAAAATCTCGAGGAACAACCGACTTGGCCTGCTTTTAATGCAAATAGGAAAAGAATGGCATAGAAACGCGTTAATTAAAAGAAAGGCTTATTTAGACATCTTGATAACTCGGGAGTCAAATGCAGATATTATTTTGTTGTAAAATACGTGAGATTTTAAAAATAATTCTAAGAGAACGCTTTTATTATTTTGAAATTCCATGTTTAGAGAAAAATAAGATCCAACTATTTGAATTAAGAGGACTTTGCTTGTAAGCAGTTTATGCAAATGTTTCATAATATCACGGTATTACATTCTCAAATAATAAATATAAAAAATACATATTATACGAATATGTGCAGATAAATGTTAGATCTATAGCAATATTTCCAAAATAGTTATATTATTAGTTATCGGGTCAAAGTTTTAAGTTTAAAGAGAATCACTCTACAATTCAACAACCCCATAAGGGTGTCAATAAAATTAAAGATAGCATAGAAGGTAGACGAATGTGCATCTCTTTTTTTTTTATGCAATAATTAGAAACTTAGTAGTAAAATATTATGCGGTAAGACAAATTGGATCCAGGATTTAAAGGATTTGAACAAATGGCAAAAATTGGACAACATCGGCAGCCGCTGGAGTTGCATAGTCATGCAATAATATACTTACTGAAATTGGAGAAGATAACAAACTGAGTACTTTCTTATGTGAAATTATTTCTTTGGTACGGTTACTGACGTTTTGAAAGTTGTTTCGAGAAAGTAATTGTCATTATAGATAGAAGTTTATACCAGAAATAAGTTAACATAGCAGACATTTCACATTTATAGCGTTTTCGACTGGTGAAACTGGTGTGCACTTTTTAACACTCGGTGCAACATTTGTTTTCGACTCGCAAGGGCAGTGCGAACCGGGTCAGTTTTTGAATTTTCGGTTGGAATCAATTGAACTCAACAAAATGAACTGGTGCGCACTTTTGTGAACCGAGTGCAGAGACAGGTTTTCAGTTTCAGTTCAGTTGCAACAAATATGGCGATGGCAAATGAAGAGTTGTTTCTAAATTGTGTAAATTTTGTAGAATTTGTAAAGAAATATTGAAAACTTCTTCGTCAATTCAGACAAAGAAGATTTATTTAAGGCCAAGTGTAATAAAACTAAACTGCTAAAAATAAAAGATTACATTGAATCAGTGGTGTGGCACCTGGATGACTCCCAGGTAGGTACCATAAATATTCTTGTAAGTCCTGTATATGCATAGTATACGCTGACATCTTAAGTACTTAGACAAAAGTAAGTTTATGTTAATATATTGAGAAAATATTTTATAATATAATAATATTAAATATATATTTAAAATGAAAGCTTGGTTTGGATCTTGTTTGGAATTTGGAAGGTACTTCTATTTATTACTCAGATGACTGTCAAATATAATACAACGCACTGGTGGTCAACTGCGTTTTCGGTTGAATTAAGTTTGTATTACGTCACTAAATTAAACCAGTGCTGATCAACGAAAACTCGCACTTTACGAGTGTGAACTGAGTGTGACCAGTCGAAAACGCTATTAGTTTTAAAAATTTTGAACTTTACCTAGTGACAGCAATTGTCAAAGAATTTTGTAGTACCTAATTGATATAGAATATAATTTGTAGGTAGGGCAAATTGCTATATTTACAGTTCATCAAATTTCTAGAGGCTTTCGACGGCTAGACAGAGAAAGCACTACTGAGAGGCATCGGTTGGCGGGGAGGACGGATTTACGCAATGAAAGTACACTCTGCGCATCAAGTATTTCACTATTTTATTCAGACGTAAATGTCAGATGTAAATTTCGCTAAAACATTTCTTTTATTTTCGTTTGTGTTTTTTGCTCATTACAGTTTAATAGAACCTAAGTATGGAGTTTAATAGCAAATTAAGAGGCCGCGTGATTAACAGTCAATCTCGCGAAATAATAGCCAATGTTATAGAGTTTATGAGAAGAGAAGGAAACTTTAATTCACCTTCAATACCATTTAAAAATGTAAATGATCGTGTTGCTGCAGCCACAGGAGTATCTAAAAACACTGTCGTCCGCATTTCTGGAGAGCAAAAAAGAATCGATAACCGTGAGATATCGGAATTTTCATCACCAAGGAAAACCATTAAAAAACCAAAAACAGTTAATGATATAGATGAAGCTGACAAAGGTATTTTAAAAATAATTATTCTGTTCATGTTAATCTCGGAAAATATTGTTCCAACAATAAAAACAATTCTGACTAAATTTAGAGAAGCTACAGGGTACAAAGGAAGCTATGAAAGTTTAAGAAAAATAATAAAGTCGCTAGGATTTCGTTGGCGGAAAACAAAAACAAACAGAAAAATATTAACGGAAAGGTTTGATATTCAAAAGCTACGTTTAGACTACCTGATTCGTTTAAAAAGTTATCGAGCAGAGGGCCGTCCAATTGTCTACTTAGATGAAACATACATTCATGCCTCCCACACACACCAGAAAGCTTGGAGTGATAGTTCAAATGAGGGATTAAAGAAACCAATTAATAAAGGTGATAGACTAATTATTGTCGATGCAGGAGGTGAAATGGGCTTTATTCCGAATGCCCGGTTAATTTTCAAATCTGGAACCAAAAGTGGAGACTACCACGATGAAATGAATTTTAATAATTTTTCTAAATGGTTGAAAGAAAAGCTGTTTCCGAACCTCCCTCCAAGAGGCGTCATTATTGTTAATAATGCTCCTTACCATAATGTCCAGGTAAATAAAGCACCAACGTCAACTTCTAAAAAAGCTGACATGCAGGATTGGTTAAGGAATCATAATATTGCTTACGAAGAGGATATGCTCAAAACGCAATTATACAGTTTAGTGCTATTGCATAAGTCACGATTTAAGAGGTATGCAATTGAAGAAATGATAAATGAACATGGTTTTAGTTGTTTGCGTTTGCCACCGTATCATCCCGATCTTAATCCGATCGAATAAGTGTGGGCATCATTGAAACAATATGTAGCTAGTAACAACACTACATTTAAGAGGCAAGACGTACAACTGTTGTGTGAAGACTTTTTTGATACGTTTTCTAAAGAGGAGTGGCAATCTCGTTGTAATAATGCTAAAATGTGGGAATGTAAATTTTATGACAGAGAAGTTACTTTGGATGAGACAACTGATAGATTTATAATTAACTTAGACAGTGACAGTGAGACTGATTTTGAATCTGATATGGAAACTGAAGAAAGTTTTTCGGAAGACCATTAAAATTATATCTGTACCTAAGATCAAAAAAGTATTATCTATTTTTACAACGAAGATGCACAAGAATCAAATTTTATTTTTTTATTATTAGATAGCTATTTTTGTTTCTGAGTTGTGTTCATTTACAGGCTCAAGTTTTTTCCGTTTCTTCTTTTTGATTTTATATGGGGTTTCAAGTTGTTTTTGACTTATTTCGACGTAAATCACAACAACACACTTTTTTAATAAAGCAAACAAGTGTTAAGAGGTATATGTACGTGTAAACTACAATTACAAAAAATTGATATGAAACCCATGAAACCACCAACAAAAATGTAAAGCTAGCTTCCGTACTAGAACATGGTGTCATACGTCGAGATAATTTATCGTTTTGTTTAATAGATCAAGAAATGTAAATATTCCCCTGTTATTTTTTATAAAATTATAAGAGAAATAAATTTTTTTCTAAATAGTATAGTTTATTATTTTGTAGAAAAACAAAATTTCGAAAATTTTAGTAATGTTTCAGAAACAACCGTTATTAATAATAGGTACCATTTTCCTTAATAAGGTAGAAATAAAATATAAACTATTTCCACGATTTACAAAGACCTACAAAAAAATTATAGGTATTTTCTGCTATCCTATAAAATTTATATTTTCTGACTCAATTTCAAAAGGTTGAAGGAATTCCAAAACACCTTTTATGGCATAATAATTATTTTCAATTCTACATACTATCTTTAGCTGCTTTTAAAAACGTTCTAAGAAAGTCCAATCAGACCAATTTAATCCCTAAACTATTCCACACTTTTAAAATTTAATTACCTAAAAATATTAAAAACTATTTAAAATAACTTGTTTAGCAGACTGTACAATAGCTATCTTAGTCACACGTAGCGCGTTCTCTGTCTGGGCGTCGAACACCTCTAGAAATTTGATGAACTGTACTTACGTAAATGGTATATCTCAAATCGATTATCATGTTTGTATAAGAATCGATTTTTGGCATTAATTTAATAGATGTGGATGAGGAAGAATGAATGAATTACAGTAGTAGGTTATTTATTTTAAGTATAACAGGTATATGAGATACCTGAACCAGAAGCAGAATTCGACAAATTATTTGATTTTTATGTTCTATATCAAATCATTAAATGAGGTCTAAAAAAACAATATTTCCTAATCAAAGTCGATTACGAATTGTTTAACTATCCCATAACAGCAGGAGTACTGCGAGACAGCGCTTTGGGGCCTTTACCTCATGCAAACAAAATACGTGAAACAATCGTACCTATCTGTGACAATCTTTGTAACGATAGTAATGATAGTAATGATCATGGTTATTTTCTAATGCGAATTAAATATAGATCTATAGAGCTATATATTCTACAATTTATTTTGCAATAATATAATTTTAAATCATAATTCGTTTTAAAAAGTTCTTCTATAAATATGAAAATAATTTCACCAACTTGACTTTAACATTATTTAGAGAGTATGGGTGGTTTCTCCATTGGTTCATTTGTGCAGTGAACAACCAGGTAAATTTCATGAAAACACATTATTTTAAATTAATATTTTTCTTATTTTCATACATATTAATCTCAATTTTTTTGGTACGCCACTGCGCTCCCGCTGGTCGCATCTTTGTCGGTGCACTATGCTGATTAGACACGAGAAATTTCCGTAAATTCCTGTAGTTAAAAAGAAAGGTCAACAGATCCATGAAACAATATGGGACCGCTTAAAACCACACTATTCTGTGCATTGCACACAAACAAGTCGTGGCGTCAAAAAGTAGTGTGAGGCATACGAACCTTCCCAGTCATCGAAATAGAATAAAGAGGTGATACTAAATGTGGCCGTACTTTTACATTATACTTTCACGTCATATGTGAAACTCGAGCTAGTTGAACTAGTCAGTTTTGGTAAGAATGAAGGCCATTTTTTAAAATAGGTTGATTTAAAGGATATTAAAACTTTTTCATTTCATCAGTCTTCATATATAAAATTAAAAACTTGAAATTAATCAAAATACGACTTTCAGTCGCCATTTATAATTTATAATAAAAATAAAAACATTACCATTATATAATAATGTAGAATTAAAAGGTATTAATAAAAATAATTGGTATATTTGTGATTTTAATTAATATTTTCTTCATTTCTAGTTCGAAAGAACCCATAGAAATTAATACTTAAAACTGGTTTCCTGTCAATAAGTCACCAGATTGCATTTTAGCCATATACAATAATCAATTGCAGAAATCTAATCATTTGCTAAACATTTAAGATTTAAGGGATGTTGAAGAATATCATAAAATAATAATTTATTGTGTATTTAAAACTTCTCTCATGTCTATTATTTCCAGTATTACTGTTATTATTACAAAATAAAGGTTTTTTTCGTTTTCTTATTATACAGCTGTCCATTTATTTCTTTGATTTTTTTGTTGTGTCATCGGCATCAATTGCTACGGTTATTAGCCTCGTGTTCTGTGTAGGCTTTGTTACTGTTTCCCAGCGCCACTTTAAGAACAGCACTGTTAATTAGTACCCAACAGTGAATTGTCGAGTGGGGAATCCTACCAAGGGTTTAGGACATTTGGACGTGGCCGTTTCGGCGTGGCCATTTCGGCGTGGCCATTTGGACGTCAGGCCATTTCGCCGTTGGCCGTTTCGGCGTCGAGAATATTATTTTTAAGTATGTATGTTAAAACCGCTGTAAGTTTTATTATGAAATAAGTAAAGTATTAAAATAAGTGAGGTATTGCATAGGAATGGGATAAATGTTTTAATCTATTTTTCAAGTACCTATCAGAATTAAAATAGTAGTGTAATTAATATTTTATATGAACATTAGTATAATACTAGTGAAGTAAAGAAATTGTTCCAAATTATAATAAATATAAAAATTATTTAAAATTTATAAAAATTATATTGTTAGGTTTGTCAAAACTTCCAACGCCGAAATGGCCAACGTCGAAATGGCCGGCGTCGAAATGGCCGGCGTCGAAATGGCCGGCGTCGAAATGGCTGACGTCCAATCGGCCACGCCAAAACGGCCACGCCAAAACGGCCACGCCAAAACGGCCACGCCAAAACGGCCACGCCAAAACGGCCACGCCAAAACGGCCTCGCCGAAACGTCCCATTCCCTCCTACCAAGGCACCAGAATTAATTTTAAATAATTAAATTAAATGAAAAAATCCCGGCCAATTTCGATTTTGCTACTGAAAATTTAAGCAACTCCGGTTGCTCATTTTATTGTTTTTAACCTATTTTTTTTTAGTAAAAAGTAGAATATATACGTGTATTTGATACGCCAAAATTACAAAATATCGCCCTAAAGTACTCGTATTATCCGCAGCTTGCGCTAGTATCGCTTTTGCTTCCCCTACCATGATATCGCACTGATCGAATAGACCGCAGCCATGTTTTATCATGCCTTAGCGTGCTAAACATTCTTTCGATTAACTCTGACGTTGGTGGAAAAGCAATAAATAATTTTTAAACCACTTTGTATGTCTGGATAAAATTTACAATGTTTGGACGCTATAGCCTTAATGGAGAGCTCATTGTGTGCAGAAAGCTCTTTCGTACTCCAGTTTGGTATTCAGCTTCAAAATTGTTGATTCTAAATATTTCCACTACTTTCATTTCCTAATCGGTAGTGAAAAAAGTATTTTTTTATGTTTTTGAGATCTAACAGGCTTCAGAAAATCGTGACGTAAGCAACGTAAGGGAATCCAGATATGCAATAAATATATTCAACCTATAATATTCTTCAACTATATTAGCCTGAATATTATTATTTCTATGAAATTGTTGTTCGTAATGCATATCTTACGCATTGTTGATTAAGTCCATCTTGCCTCCCCCCTCCCCTCCCAAACGACGCCCATGCTGCATAACCTGATAAATATTCAAAAATAATCACAAAATATAAAGAAAAGTCAGCTGACTATAACTAATAATGTTTACAGATGGTTTTTAACCTATTAAAACCAATTATCACCAATTATCCTATCTTCTTCAATGTAAACAATAGGTTTGTGTGTCTACATGTCGCTATTTTTAAAGGTCCATAGTCACGTATTCTGGACAGCCTTATTGTCATACTCACGTAATGACATAAACCAAAAAGTAATAGATCTATTACAATTGTTATGAAAATATAACTCTGTATATCTTGGTCGGGTCACTTTGACTTTGATCTAACGTTGTAACATTTAGTGGATTTCTATTTTTTTTTTGTTGTTGTTGATTTCAGCTTTTTTTGGCTAGTTTTTATAGAATTTATTTTCTGTAGATTTTAGTAGATTTTTATAAATTAATAAAAAAAGTCCAATTACTCAAATAAAACTTTCTATTTAAATAATCGTGTTGCTAAAAATGATTGCTAAAAATACTAGGTTTGTTGCAAAATGAATTAATTTCATTTTCTAATTTTAAAATATTCGTGCTTTTGTCTCAAATCGCTTATTTCGAAATTTGACTACACCAGCGCTTCATGAACGTAAAATCAGTGAAGCGACCTTGGATCAGAACAGTCAATTAATTGCTTTTATACACTTCGATGTGCCGTGTGTGTCGCCATACTTACTGACGCGAATAATACCACTACGACTGTGTTACATAACTGTCATAATCGGGCCCTATCCTAAATGTGTTTATACCACTGCTACTAGAAATTTGGTACATCCTCCGGTTGAATATACAATATTAAGGTAAGAGAATTTGAGAAACGTTTCCTTTTTTTGACTGTTTCACAACCATCCCCTTTGGGCAGTATTAACTCATTCATTCTAATACAAGGTTATAACTAGGGTTTGGCGATTGTCAAAATAAATAATCAGTGATCTATTATTTAAAATAATCGGTTATTTTTGATTATTCGATTACTTAAAAATAATCTATTTTTTTTTATTATTCGACTCTTTTCAATTAATCTATTATTTTAAAATCGATTATATTTTATTAATCGATTATATATCACTATAGAACACCAAGTTAGTTAACAGTTACAATGTTTGAAAACAGTATATTGATAATAACTACACTTAATACAAACCAAAAAAAAAACAGCAATATTGGCGTTTGTAAAAAGGTTTGAACCGAACTTACAAATAATAAAATTATTGGAAAAAATTGAACACCCCTTTTAAATTACAACAAGCCGCCACTTTTACACATTTCCAGAAATTTTATAGCAATACTTTAGTTAATTATTATTTTACTCACAATCATATGTAATAACTCAATTCTAAACCTTTTAATTTTCAAAAGAGTAGGCTATTTCGAGTTTTAATCATCATCGTGTATATCTAGATTAGAAAATATCGCTTTCTTTATTTGTAGCATATTCTATGTTTTTATTTTTTATTACATTTTAAATGACTTATTTTTTTACAAGTAACAAGAAGTCGATCATCCCGATTATCTTCTTTTCGTGTCTCACAATCTAATCAAACGTCTATTATAAAAAAAAATCGCGTTGATTTCTCGTTATGCATATTGAGCCCAAAAACTCGGCCCCCAATATCAATTAGATGATGATAATAGGATCCAAGGTCTCACCCTCGTCGCTGTCGATATAAATTCAACCTTAGTATGCAGCAGGAACAACAGATCCTCGAGGGATTTCTTATCACGCTCCGGCAGACACATGACACGTACGCTGTCACATTTAACTCAGATAAGCCGTTATAAAACCGGTGTTTTTTTTTGCAGTGATGTTTTCATTACCAACCCATGTAGAATTGAAATTTTTTTTGTATAATAATTAGAACTAGCGCTAAGATTTCACTGAAATCAGAATTTTATGTACTATAAATAATTTCCATACATTTATGAAAAATTAACGAAGCAATGCAGTGTAGGTGTGATGTCTAAAATAAAAATATAAAAAACTTTTAGTCCGTGGGCTCACACATGGTTTTTTGCATTTCATTACATTTATACGGGGTTCCTACTAAATATTTCTGATATTTCTTAAACAGTAACAGATAGAAAGTTGGTTAAATTAGACAAAAGTTGCGCCATTTTGTGCTCATTAAAATAGTGCTAAGATACCTTTGATATCTATAGGGAGTTTCAAAATATCGGACATAAAATTAAAATTGTCATTTCTATAAATGCATTCATGTTTTGTCCGATATTTTGAATATCCCTGTAGATATCAAACGATTTCTGGTACTATTTTAATGAGCACAAAACTTAAGAAATAGCAATACTTTGTTTATGAAATAGTAGAGACCCTGTATACACTTAGTTAAGTGTAGTAGTATGATAGAATTATACCATATAAGTACAGGAATATTTCTTGTTTTCCTGGCCTATTTAATTCAATAATTTTTGTTCCACATCTATTTTATTGGGAAGTATAATATAATAATTGAAAAATGTCTCTCATAACTCATAAAAATAGCCCTATACTAAATTAATTTTATTATAGTTGCTATTAAACCAGTAAATTTTCCCAATTTAATGTCTTGTTTGTTTAACTTAGATTCACGCATTTGAGGATAATAAAATATAATGGGATAATCCATTTTTATTACATTGTGAAATTTATTGCTTTTTGAAAAATATCCTATTACGCTATTAATATAGCATCCAAATGAATGCCGCTTTGTAGTAAAAAGAGTATTCCTTTAACGATAAGAAGAACACATAAAGTTTCTTATGCTTTCTTTTTTACGTAAATCCAAATTTTGACTCAAAATTGTTTTATAAATAATATAAACATTTTTAATGAATATTGTCAATAAATGTGATTTACTCAAATAGTAGGTAGTTTAAAAAACATTAGAAAAAACTGGATTGCTGGGGATAGTAGTTTATGCACCAAGAGTGGATATGGATAATCCACTCAAGTTGAACAGTATATTTTTTCTACGACCCATTAACGAAAATATACAAATTTAAAAAACTATTTTAGGTTATTCAGACAAAAAACTAATTTTAAAATAATTTACAAATTTTATTAATTTATAAAATAAGATAAACATGAAAAAAATATTTAGATTAATTCTCCAGCCCAGATTCGAACACGGGCTTTTCGCGTGGAAGGCAGAAGCGCTGTCCTCACTTCTAGTGCCAATTTTACGATTTTAGTTTTAATACTCGTTATTAAATTAATTTCATGTACAGTTCATCAAATTTCTAGAGGCTTTCGACGGCTAGACAGAGAAAGCACTACTGACAGGCATCCCGACGGATTTACGCAATGAAAGTACACTCTGCGCATTAAGTATTTCACTATTTCATTCAGACGTAAATGTCAGATGTAAATTTCGCTAAAACATTTCTTCTATTTTCGTTTGTGTTTTTTGCTCATTACAGTTTAATAGAACCTAAGTATGGAGTTTAATAGCAAATTAAGAGGCCGCGTGATTAACAGTCAATCTCGCGAAATAATAGCCAATGTTATAGAGTTTATGAGAAGAGAAGGAAACTTTAATTCACCTTCAATACCATTTAAAAATGTAAATGATCGTGTTGCTGCAGCCACAGGAGTATCTAAAAACACTGTCGTCCGCATTTCTGGAGAGAAAAAAAGAATCGATAACCGTGAGATATCGGAATTTTCATCACCAAGAAAAACCATTAAAAAACCAAAAACAGTTAATGATATAGATGAAGCTGCACAAGAATCAAATTTTATTTTTTTATTATTAGATAGCTATTTTTGTTTCTGAGTTGTGTTCATTTACAGGCTCAATTTTTTTCCGTTTCTCCTTTTTGATTTTATATGTGGTTTCAAGTTGTTTTTGACTTATTTCGACGTAAATCACAACAACACACTTTTTTAATAAAGCAAACAAGTGTTAAGAGGTATATGTACGTGTAAACTACAATTACAAAAAATTGATATGAAACCCATGAAACCACCAACAAAAATGTAAAGCTAGCTTCCGTACTAGAACATGGTGTCATTCGTCGAGATAATTTATCGTTTTGTTTAATAGATCAAGAAATGTAAATATTCCCCTGTTTTTTTTTATAAAATTATAAGAGAAATAAATTTTTTTCTAAATAGTATAGTTTATTATTTTGTAGAAAAACAAAATTTCGAAAATTTTAGTAATGTTTCAGAAACAACCGTTATTAATAATAGGTACCATTTTCCTTAATAGGGTAGAAATAAAATATAAACTATTTTCACGATTTACAAAGGCCTACAAAAAAATTATAGGTATTTTCCGCTATCCTATATAATTTATATTTTCTGACTCAATTTCAAAAGATTGAAGGAATTCCAAAACACCTTTTATGGCATAATAATTATTTTCAATTCTACATACTATCTTTAGCTGCTTTTAAAAACGTTCTAAGAAAGTCCAATCAGACCAATTTAATCCCTAAACTATTCCACACTTTTAAAATTTAATTACCAAAAAATATTAAAAACTATTTAAAATAACTTGTTTAGCAGACTGTACAATAGCTATCTTAGTCACACGTAGCGCGTTCTCTGTCTGGGCGTCGAACACCTCTAGAAATTTGATGAACTGTAGTTTGAATAATTTTTTTTAAATTGACCAAATAAAAATAAAAATGCTATTATTTATCGATTTTACAAAAAAATAACTCATTTTATTGTATATTTAATAACAAAATACACTGACAGAATTAGCACTTATTTAAAATTTTAAAAATAATAGTAGTTTGTTGTCCAAAATATGAACTGTGATTGGTGGATTTAATTTTTTTGCAGTGTTCTTACTACCTAGAATGGATATGAAATATATTCGTTCAGTTGAACGCAATAGCATACTTTTTCGTTTTGTAGTCTGTGTGTAGATAACGTGATATCCATATGGGTGTAGAAAAAAGTGTTTTCCTTAGATGTCGATATTAATAATATTAAAAATTAAATCAAAGTGAAAAAAATAAAATAATATTAACTTTTTATCTAACTGCTCTATGAAGGTGTTGATATATTTTTTTACATTAGGTTTCAAAATAAATATTTTTATCTAAAATGTGAACAAATACAAAAATTTACCAGTGGGGTAAAACATAAATCATAATAGTCGTTGAACACGTTGCGCCTATTGGAGCTTTTTTTAACTTTGATATGTATTAGTGTATGAAGTTTCCTTATCTATAAATAATTTTACTCAAGAAAAAGTTCTTTCAACGATTAAACAACTTAAACCCAAAGGAACTACTGGTCCTGTTGATATTCCCGCTTTTGTGATTCACGACTGTGCTTCTTCATTGGCTTATTCATTGATGTTGCTGTTTAATATATATATTCGAACTTGTACTGTACCAGCCAAATGCCCTGCATTATCAGGAGACCCTCAAAGGTCAGTTCTTGGCCCCTTGTTATTCAATGTGTTTATCAATGATATTGTGAATGTCATTATTGTCATTATCTTCTTTACGCAGATGAACTAAAACTTTTTGGCTCAGTCTGTAATCTTGACGATTGTGATCATGTAAATCAGTGGTGTAATATAAACAATTTATCCCTAAATGTATCTAAATGTAACGTCATGTCTTTTTCCATAAAGTCTAACCCCATTTTATTTAATTACGAATTAAATGAGATTAGCCTTCAACGCCCAGCTAGTTTTGTTGATCTTGGAGTCACTTTTCACCCAACGTCTTCATTTATTCCCCATATTGACTCAATTGTCTCTAAAGCGTTTAAAATGTACGGTTTCATTGTAAGAGTCGGTAGAGAATTCTCAAATATTTCGACACTTAAAATTTTGTATCGCGCATTTATTCGCTCCAATTTAGAATACGCAGCAATTATCTGGAGTTCATACTACGCTAAAAATACGAACAAGTCTGAATCTGTTCAGCGACGATTTTTTAAAGTTTCCGAGTTTTAAATTGGATAACAGATACCCTATTATTGGCACTGTGCAGGATGTGCTTTTATCCAGGCATACAGTAGACTCCCGATTATCCGAGCTAATATGGACTGTAGCCAAGATCGGATAATTGGCGGCTCGGATAATCCGATTTTTTTATTCATATTTTATTAACACGGAAAAAATGTGACTAGAAAATTTTACTACAATGTTGTAGTGGTAGACTTGTAGAAAAATACTTAACTTTTTGTAGAAAATTTTACTACAATTTATAGTTAAAAACTATTCATTATTGTAGTAATTGAATTGTCGAATAAAATGCTACAACAATAGGAAAGAAGTCCACAATGTTTAGTATATTTTACTATTGTTTGTAGAAGTAGAAATTTATTACAATCATCGTAATTACTACTACTAACTTCTGTAAAAATTTGTACAAAAATTAATAATTATCTCTACAAAAAATAGTAATTTTCTCTACAAAAAATAGTAATACTTTACATCCCTTCTCATGAAAAAAATTCAATTTTGTTCAAAAATATTCTATAATATTGTAGAAATTCTAAGTCATGTGAATAAAACAGAATTCTGCTATTAGCCAATGTTTTCTGATGTCGATCATAAATGGCCAGACAGCAGTAGCCGTTCGCCATGTTCACAAAACAAAGCATGGTACAATGTAACATTGGTACATATACGAGTACCTATAACACATTATTATAGTATAAGCACCGATGCGTTTGAGAAAATTTTAATAATAACTATTAGTGGTAAGTACATTTATTATTGTTTCTGAATAATTTACCTTTAGATAACTAATTTAAATAACCTTAGTAGATTATTTAAAAAAAAATAGTTGTGGTCAACGATCGAATGTTGTGCCCAACGATCGAATGTTGTTCCAAGTTCAATGATGTTTTTTGTCTTAATTGTGACATACCTACTTTCTCATTTTTGTTAGTTATCTGACTTAGTCATTTAATATCCAAATCAGTGTAAAGGTGATAAATATCCCCGTTTTAAGGGTATGAACATATTAATTTTTATTTCATATTTTTCAGGTGCAGAAAAGCCAACTGAGACTGAGGGCGCTATTATTACTGATATTTATTACATAATGTAATTAAGACTTTGTATCTTTTATATTAAAACAATAAATTGAATATTTTATTAAGGAACATTTTTTCTAGGTTATAATTATAATAATTATAAAATACTACTACGAATTTTATTAAAAATTACTACAATTTGTATGAATTTTTACTATTTATTGTGTAAAATTTTCGTATTTATTTCCATAAAACGCAATACATTTTTAATATAAATTCATACAATGAATAAATTATAACAATTTGTAGAACAATACTTATGATGCATTTGGATATTTTTACTAAATATTGTAGATAATAACTCTACAATACATTCTCTACAAATATTTGGAAATTTTTACTACAAATTTCCCCTGTCCCTATATGTACTATTTATTGTAGAGAAAAAATGTACAATTGTAGAAATTTGTTCTACAATTTTTTTTCCGTGAGTACTCTAAGAATAAATGCCTATTTTAAAATATTTTATTAATAATTTTTACAAACAAAGGAACAACTAAAATAAAATACAAAACCAAATACATATATTATGTATGTACATACTTATGTAAATGTATGTAATAAAATAAAAAAAATAATATGTACAGCAATACAATAATAAAAAAAATATTTTTCCACTACATTAAGATATTTATTAATAAGAGTTTGCTTTTTTTGATAGTTTATCTTTCTTGCTGCAATATCTCTCAATCTTTTTAAAAGCAGAACATCTGATGGCGTGGACTCAGGTTGCTGTTCCACATACTACAAGGCTATTTCTAAAGCAATAAAACCATTTTCATTAGAAATGTCTTCACCAACAAACTTCTGCTCTTCATCTTCGTTTTCAAGCAAGTCTTCCTCTTCAGTTTTTTTAGATGCAACTATTTCTTCTATAGAAAGCTTTTGCTCATGGTCATTAGAACAAATTCATTGGTCAACATCTTGTTCTGTAACATCTTCACATCCCTTTATTTGCTTTATTAAACCAAACAAGGCCATCGTCTTCTGTGTCATCATTCTGGATCAAGATATTGCGCCAGGATTTTTGTATTGTGGATGCTTGTACAGAGTTCCAAGCTTGACTCACCCAGCAGATAATATCTTTTAAGGTAATCGGCTGCAGAGTCGCGGTAAGTTCATTATTTTCTGTCGTATGTAACACATGTTCAAGAAACAAACGTCTGTACTTTTTCTTTAAATTTTCTAGGATACCTTGATCCATGGGTTGAAGAAGTTGAGCGATGAAGTTGGTGATGTTGAGCGGTAAAAACAACAGTAATATCCCCTACCCGAAGATTTTCTCCAGGATGTAGCGGAGCATTATCCATAAGTAACATTGCCTTTCTGGGGCGTTTATTTGTGTCCAAAAAATTCATCACTAATGGAACAAACTGCTCTTTTAACCATGCACTAAATAACTTTGTATTCATCTAGGAACTTTTTTGGTTTGTGTAATAAACTGGAAGGGTATTTGGAGAAATGTTTTTATGGCTCTAGAACGGGCTGATTTTCCTGTAACCATAATGGCAACTTATGTGTACCTCATGCTTTCGCACATGCCATTACAGTAAGCCTTTCTTTACGGCATTTACACCCTGATGTTGCCTTTTCCTCTCTCGATGTTAATGACGAAAGCTATTTTTAGTTTAGGCTAGTTTCTTCGTAATTATAAATTTGATCAAATGTGTAACCCTGACTTTCGTTTAGAACTTTAAAAGTTTGCTTAAAATGTGCAGCAGATTTGTATCTGCAGAAAGTTTTTCTCCACATAAGGCTAACTGGTGCACACCGTATCTTTTCTTGCAACGGGCAAGTCAACTATCACTGGCCGTAAAATAGTTAAAATCGGGAAATTCTCTGCTTATTATTATGTAAAATTTGTCCGGAAACCGGAACACCTTCTTCTCTTTGCACTAAACAACAATTTGTTTATTTTGTTATATTCTGCTCGCTTCATTGATTTTCTCTTAAAAATAGTAGACACTTGCCTTTTGCACCACTGTTCAATAGCCTTCCGATTTCGTTTGCAATCACCCATTGTAACCTTGCCTACTCCATACTCTCTGGATATTACTCCCACGGCCTCACCTGCATCCAACCTTTTTATTGCTTTTAACTTCTCCTCGATTGTTATAACAACTCTTTTTCTTTTATTTTTTTTCCATCTTAAGACTGTGATTCACTGTAATTAAATATGTATGTACCTATGTAACTTTGTAACTTATAAAAACGTACAAACACTGTTCTACAGATAGAAATATAATGAGGGATTCCCCTGTACCCATTCTGGGATTCCCCGTAATTACCCGATCTGTTAGGCCTGATGCTCGAATAACACGGCATCGCACGATTAATACGGATTTTAACGGCAGTATTACTCAACTCGGATAATCCAGCAATCGGAAAATAGAGAGTCGGATAATTGAGAGTCTACTGTAATATGTCCAGTCTGAGTACTAGAAGAAATTGCAATTCTCTTATATTCCTGTACAAATTAATTAGTAACAGATTTGACTGCTCTGATCTTATTCAAAGATTAAATTTTTATGTACCTAGAATTTGTACTGAATTGACATTTTACATCCCTGTACCATTTACAATTATTCTTAAATTCTCGCCTATGTATTTTATGTGTAATCAATGTAATTCGTTAGGAAGGTCATTAGATACATTTTGCTGTCCTGTGTATGGCTTTAAATCATGTTATTATAATTTTAGAAGCTAGGGTGTATGTATTTATTTCATATCATTAATATTGTATTCTTTGTTGTGGTATATTTTGCCTCATGTACATTTTTATTTTTACTAATATTTCATTTGTTGACCTGTTAACTTTATATAAAATGTAACTTTTTAATATGTTTTGTAATTGAGTTCGCCTGTAAAACAGTGTAACTAAATAAATAAAGGTTGCTCATAACATAGCTTGAGTTTATAAATGCCCTAGGACATCACTATTCTTCTATAATGATGTATAGTGCTATTGTCTGCAAGTCTGATTCTTCCGAAACCCTTAAAACGGTTTTTTAAAAGGTACTTTCTACATTAATTATTATAATAGTGAAAACAGAATAAACAACTTAAATTTAAATGAATACTAAACATTTTTATTCGGTCATCGCTTGAGTTACAACTTAAAATCAAATGTCCCATTACTGTAATTTAAAAATATCAAGTTTTTTGTAATTGGACAAGTGTCTTTCATCCTCATTCTAGTGATATATCATTTTCGTTCTTACATATATCATTAGATAATTTTACTAATATGTGTTTTAATTAATTAAACTAAATTTTGATAAATATTTTATGAGCCGTATAATTTTTTTGAACATATAATGCAAATTTGTTGATGTGATGAAATAAATCCAATGGTGTGATAAGGGGTGGTTTCTAGGAGGATGGTTTATTTGATCCCACATACACCAAATTTTTTAAAACTTAGTTATTAGTTGGCCAAACACAAATGAAACATCTGGTATATAATTTGCTATTTAAAATTAACACTGCATGTGTATTTAGGAAACAGCAAGAGTTATGAATTCGATTAAATCAAAAATGGAAATGACACTTTTGAATTTTTCTAAATATATAATAACTTATATTTTTTTTCATTCGAAATCTATGTAGTTATAGATTATAATTTAAATTCTTTATACATTTTGTCCTATTTACAAGACCATTTTTTATGCGACACACTGTATACTAAATTATTTAGAACACTTTTACTATTTGGGAAAGGATATTAGGTTTTACTAATAAGCGACACATTTTAAAAACAATTTATTAATTTTATTATCAAACGCTGTCAAATATGTGGAAAATACAAAGGCAAATTATTACTAGAAGCTAAATCATGATAAGCATATATTGATGCTGCCCTAAGTAACGAATTATGGTGAATACTACCCTGTAAAGAATTATAAGGTGGCAGAGAAGGTAATGATGGTCCAAATTCTCTTTGGTGATGGCTGTTAATATCCATAACCGATGAATATTCGTCTTGCAGTAATCTCTGCTCGGATTTAACAGAATCTGGATAAGTCAATGGTATTCTTTCTGGTGTTGGTAGGCTTAATGATAACGCATACGGTTGGTGTGCCAAATTTAGTTTTGATTCTGTTGTGTTGTAGAGCATTGTGCAGTTTTCTGAAAATATTTTATGTCGACTTAAAAAAGAGGTATAGTACGAACAAGAGATATAGTGTGACTTTAAAGCCAGCCGGCTTTATACAAAAAAACTAAGGATACTGATATATTAAATATAGTAGAAGAGCATTCAAGAGAATGAGTATACTTATTTTATTTTTACTTCCCTCGATAAAAGGAAAATTTAGATTCTTACTTTTTCGGTTTCCTATATTACGAAAAACATGTTTTCCCCATTCTATCGGTCTGTCTGCCTTCCGCCGTCTGTTGTCTGCCGTCTGCCTGTTGGCGCGGTAGCTCAAAAACGGCTTTTGTATACAGGTAAGGCTTCCTCTTGGCTCAAAACTGGTTATACTTCCGGTCAGATATATACAGGGTGAACAATTAAAAAAACATTTATTTTTAAAAGTCAGCAGATTACGACTAAAATTGATTTCTGATAAAATTGTTATCTGATCAAAGATAACAGATCATGAATCACTTTTTAAAAATTCAATTTGTAGTATTGACGAATATTTTTAATTATTTTAATCTAGAACCAAGTGGCTGGCGAGAAAAATACAAGATGCCGTATTAATGTAGAATTGACCAGTCCAATGAGTAAAAATATTAACATAGAAAAATGTCAGTGGCGTACTAATTTTTTTGTAGAAAATATCAGATGACATGTTTGCAGAGATGCCACTGGTAGAGCAATAAAAGAAATTTACTAATTAAAATATGTGGTTTTATATCCTATTATTACATGCCAAAATTGAAAATTATGTCTAATCTATTTTTAGAGATATTAAAAAATATCTCCTTAAGAAACAAATTTTCGACTGCCTGTAGCAAAAAATTAAAGCCGTTGTGAATATATGTTCATATGAATTTTTCTTCATAAAATGACCTGAGGAATCACATACTACAATATTAGCATACAATTAAAAAACACCCTGTATAAATTGTAAAAACAAGGAAGCCATTTTCAATTTTTAAAAAGTAATTTATGATCTTTTATCTTTGATCAGATAACAATTTTATCAGAAACCAAAAAAAAGGTAGGCCACTGACATTTTTCCATGTTGATATTTTTACTTATTAGACTGGTCAATTCTACATCAATACGGTATCTTGTATTTGTCTCGCCAGCCGCTCGGTTCTAGATTAAAAAATTTAAATTAATCGTCAATATTACAAATTGAATTTTTAAAAAGTAATTCATGATCTGTTATCTTTGATCAGATAACAATTTTAGTCGAAATCTGTTGACTTTTAAAAATCTACGTTTTTTAATTGCTCACCCTGTATAGATCTGACCGGAAATATAACCGGTTTTGAGCCAAGAGGAAGCCTTACCTGCATACAAAATTAGAAGTTTTACTCTTAAACCGTTTTTGAGCTACCGCGCCAACAGACAGATGTCAGACAACAGACGGCGGACAAACCGACGGAATAAGGAAAACATGTTTTTCGTAATCTAGGGACCCGAAAACGTGAAAATCTAAATTTTCACGATTACAATACTTCCCTTTTATCGTGAGAAGTAAAAATTATATAAGTATACTCAATATCTTGAATGCTCCTCTACTAATTTAACGTTGATGTATCAGTCTCCTTAGTTTTTTTTTGTATGTTACGGGCTTTAAAGCTTTTTTACACTATATATCTTACTCGTACTATACCTACTAATGTCTAACAAAAGATTTTATAGTCCAAAAATATATTTTAGTAATTATTTTTGTAGTCTGTATTAATATTTAAATTAATATAATGATGGATTCACAGTGGATTAGAATTAATTATAATTGAACATCAGATCCGGCAAAGGGAACTCGTAGGATATCTAATTTTGAAACTAGATCAATTTTGATATAGCAAAAACTGAATTCTTTGATTTGGAAAAAAATACTATCAACGCAAATATTTAAACAAATTTAATTTGACACCTGCACCCGAGAATAACAATCCTGCACTTTAAGTAATTAAGATACAATATAAGTAAATATATTGGTTAAGAGCTACAAAGAAACCCTACTAAAAAAGTCATTTTGATAAAATTCCAAAAACTGATTCAATAATTGGATGTATATCTAACTTTAGAGATTTTACGTAGAACCATCCTGTGAGCTGTCGTGATCTGCGTGAAAGGTCCTGAATGTAAAACTCTCAATGTAATATTCCTATTTAAAATAGGCTATTTTATTTTATAAATTATAATTGAATAATTATAATTTAAAAGTATAAAAAGTATAATTTGATTTTCTATTAATAACAATAATGTTTTTTATTTGTTTAGTTTTTCTTTTGTGACATGTAGGAAAATTATTCCATATATACAGGGTGTCCCAAATTTTTTACCTAGGCTATAACTTCTAAACCATACAAGATAATCGAACCGGACAAAAGTCATCCATTATATAATTGGCGGTGTACTTTGAAACAAATAAAAATTTGACGCCTCCCCCTGGAACAACCCCCTCAAAAATTATTAACTACAGCCTAACTACATTTTTGTAGTCACTACGTTTCACTGTACAACTGTTTTTAATATTTTGTAATCGCTCTATAAATAAGTGAGAAATTAAATATAAAACTGTATGTCAACTTGATGATAAAAAATACTTTATTAGGTGACAAATAATTAAAAAAATACATTGAAACAAGAGAAGGAGAAGACAAGAAATAAATATCAACAAACAAAGAGTAGTAATAAGTGCTCAAATTGCCCACCTCCCACTTCCACACATTTGTCAAACCTTAACAATACATTTTTAGTTCAGGTGTAAATCTGTTACAAGCATGTCTGATTCTATTTTTTAAATCTTCTAAGTGCTCTGGTTTTGTTTTGTATACTACGTCCTTTATATTATCCCAGAAAAAATCTAGAGGAGACAAATCAAGTGACCTAGCCGGTCACTGGATAATTGGAGAATGCGTGGATATAACACGGTTTCCATAAGTGTTTGCCAAATATTGGCTCACAATTTGTGCATTATGAGCTGGTGCACCATCTTGCTGCCACCACATATCACGTCTTTGATTAAGATGAACACCTTCCAACAAATAATATTTTCTTCATTTCTGATCATTCTGTTGTGTCCTCCATTATGTTTACCGTCAGGAAAATGTCCTTATCTAAGACTTTTTTCTAAATTGGAAAACGTTCTAACTGAGAGAATTGTTCTATTCGGAAAACGTTCATATTATAATTGTATTGCTTGTCTGCAATTCTTGCGACATTCGCCGTAAATAATTATCATATCGGTGTACTCGTTGGAACTAAAGACAGTAGACATTTTGAAATAATTTGTTAGGACTTGACAAACTCTAAATTATTGTAAACTTTATCAAGTAAAAACTGCTAATTTTATCGAGTATTGAAGCTGCACTTTCTATTTTACAAGAGACAGATTGATATAGTATTGTTTATAATGAGCTAGAAAACTTACCATGAATTTGACAGCAAGCAACTTGATGAAAATGAAAAAAAAAAAAAAAAACGGATTTTACTTATTTATGGAGCGATTTCAAAATTTTACACCTTATGGGTAAAACAATTTGGGTCACCCTGTATATATCAATTTTATTTCCACGAAATAATATATTATAAATTTTTTAGTAGATATATTTTAAATTCCAACTAAACAAAATGAAGTCTTTTTCTCAAATCTATTACTTAGTTTAAAAAACTTCCATTTCTGAGAATTTAAATATTCATATTATGACATGCATTCTTAAAATAAAAAAAAAAAAAAATAAAAAAACTTACCATTTTGTCCATAAATATTCCTATTTAAAATATTTTGTTCGGCATAATTTGAGACAAAATTTTTCACAAGTTCTTTAGGTTTTCTTCTAGGTCTGTATTTGTAATCAGGATGTTCTAGCATGTGTTGGGTTCTAATTCGTTTTGCTTCGTCTATAAACGGTCTTTTTTCGGATTCCGAAAGAAGTTTCCATTCTACGCCCAAGAGCTTCGATATTTCTGAGTTGTGAAGTCTAGGGTTATCCTGTAAATAAAACAAAAATATTGAATAAAATACTAAATAAAATATTTTACAGAAATGTTATGGTAATAATAGTAGGAATAATTATATCTATTAAATATTAGCCTCATTTGACAGCAAATAACAGTGTGACAATGACAATAGGGCTATATTAATATTTCCTTAATTTATGAAATGATTTGGATCAAATTTGGGACAAAAATCAATACAGAAATAATTTCTAATATGCACTCATACTTAAAACAAACTTTTCCATTTCCAGTGTTACTGGAAATGACATTAATGGCAATCTACAATAGTGTTGTTCAATTTTTTTCTTTTAATATAGATGGTCATGAAATGAGTTGAAAACAAATCCATCAAATAAAAACACATTTTTAAAACTAATTTTTTTCCAAAATCTCACTATTTTAATGTCGCCAATTCATCATTAGATGATAAATTTTTACATTGATTTTGGGTACTGTCAGAATTTCTTTAAATTTAGGAATGTCATTGTTTAGGTCATTAAAAGTATCTTTTCTATGGACTACAAGTTTGTAGCTCTACAGGGTGAGCTGTTTGGGTAAGGAGTGTAGAATTAATATTTTCATATATATCTAATCCACTATTAAGTATTTTCCATAAAACTTATATAATGTGTTATATTATATACAGGGTGTCCGCTATTTAATGGTACCCAGCAAAACTGCAGATTCTTTGGCAAAAAATGTTATTCAACCAGGAGTTGATAATAACCGAAATACAGGGTGTTACAGTTAAAAATTTAAAAATTAGTAATGGCTATAATTTTATACACCTTTCAGCAAAACATCAGTTAAATAAATTTTACCAGTTGTTACTACCATTCCTCTAGGAGAAAACGAGGACTAGTGGGTTCATAATATTCGACAAATATTGGTAGAATGTTGTATTTTTAGGTAAATATAAAAGTAATATAATTTGTTTATATATATCGCCAGGATCCAAAGAAGATAAAGGCTAAATAATGAATTGTACAACTTGATTTTTGAAGCCCGATTAGTACTAATCGTTTACATAGGGTAAGTAAAATTTTATTTAAAACAATATAATATTGTGACGTTTTTCTTTCATATATTTTCTATTTCCTGACTCAGCATATGTTTCAAAATATGTGTCCCCTTGGCAACAATAATTTAAACAATGGAAAGTTCTTACTTTTATTATGATTGAGTCCAGTAGCGTCTCTGGAAGTATTATTCTTTATTACCAATTTTTGTCTTCCTATTAAAGTGGTTCCAGGTATTTTCTAACAATCCCAAGCTTCGCAGGTATATTGGGAGGCAAGCTATTTGGCTATAAATCTAAGCAGAAAGGTCAGAAGCCATGCAGGGAGCTAAGAAGCAAAGCAAGAAACTACTAAGCAGTAAAATACTCCAAATAAATTCACAGGTTACCATAAGAATAAGTACTACCTGTACAGAAAAGCCTAAAACAATAGATTATAATTATTTACTTCCTTTATTAATGATCATGAATTTTGGTTGAGGAAACTTACCATGCGTGGTGAGTGGCTTAGAAGTAGATTAGTTTTAGAAAAAAAAAAGTATATTTTATCCACCAAGTGTATTAGCAACTCTACTTATTACTTTTTTTCAAAACTAATGAAGTAATCTTTCTTTTAGGGCTAATTTAATCCGAAAATTCCGAGAAATAGGGAAGCACATGTTCCAATTCAGTAGCCAAAAAAAAAAGAAAGAGGTAGTGAAAAGAGACAGTTAATCTTACGACAAAATGGAGTAATTCATGACCAATAGGAAAGTAGATATTAACCTTTACTTTAGGACGAGGCCTGAAGGAAAAAGAAGATACGAAAATGAAGAAGAATCTCGAAAGACTGCATTATTGTACAGAGACTAGGTTATGGTAATAATAACAAAAATTAAATAAATGTTGAAATTAAGTTTAATTAGTTTTATTTATTAAGGCAAGTACCAGAAGATTTTCTCTTTTAAAATTAAATTGAATAGTTAGTTAAAATTGCACAAAATCATAACAAACATTACTTAAATGTACTTTTAAATTTAAATTACTTTCAACCCGTAACACAGTGGCATACGACATAGATAAGTAACACCTTCATACCCATTAAATTTTATGCCACCGTCCAAAAACTTATTTGAACTATATTTTTATATTTTTTGATATTTATTAAATTTAAATTCATGTATTCTTATTGGAAATTCAAAGTTGGATATTCACCATTTTAATTTATTTTTAATTTTTTAAATTTGGATTTTGTTATAAATTTCCAACAAGTATAAATGGTTTATTAAAAAAAAAAAAATCAAAAAATTCAAAATTATAGTCCAAATAAGTTTTTGGAGAGTGGCGCAAAATTAAAAAGGGATGGAGTACTTACCAATGCTGTGCGCCACTGTCAAAGCTTATTTAAATTATTTTTTACTGGTAGCTGTATCTTATGGCACCAAAAACGTTTAATTTTATAAAAAAATCCAGAATTACAAAATTAAAAATAAATTAGAATGAAGAATATCCGCCTTTGTGAATGAATATCTCGAAAATCAATAACTTTATTATTTCCCAACAAGAGTACAGGAATTATTAAAAAAAAAAATAAAAAAATGTAAAAGAATAGTTTTTGGACAGTGGCGTAAAATGTAGAGAAGATGAAGGTGTTACTTATCCATGCCGTACTCCACTGGTACTGTTTATTTAACTGTTTTGCTGGTATGTGTTATCTTACAATACTAAAAATGTTTACAGAATTTAGTAAAATTATACTGAGAAATAAAAAAATTGTAGTCAATACCAGTTTTTAAATTTTCAACACCCTGTATTACGGTTATTATCAACTTTTGGACTGAAGTTTGGTTAAATCGAAATATTTTTACTCAAAAAATCTTCAGTTTTGCTGTGTATCATTAATTAGCGGACACCCTTTATAATTAGTTTATGCATACTGGCACTTTGCAAAATGAATTGTGCAGTGTTCACAAAATTAGGAATATCAGTTACTGCACCAAGGTGTATTTTCATGGATTGTTATAATTAGAACATAACTTCTAATCAATTTTTTTTTGTTAAATACTAGATCATTTTTATAAATATATAATGCAGGGTTCAATAAATCTACGTCAATAATTCAGTGGTGTTATGGCAAAAAATGATATCTGTCTTTTTTACAAAATGTACTTTTGCACATTAAACGATCACAAATATAGTTTATTTATTTACAACCATATATGTAATGTTGTCATTACTAACGTCATTGAAGGTTGGGAAGTGTCACATTACACACCTCTACTTCCCGCCCTCATTTCATCTATTCTAGATGAATATTTTTTATATTTAAAAGAAATAACACATTTTTTTTACAAATTTTATAATACCTATTTAATGGCAAACAATAAAAAACAACAATGATCTAAAATATAACAAACTACTTATTGATATTCATTATTCGCGAATTTAATATCCGGCTTTATCTGACATTTATTTATATTGGTGACAGTAACAATATATTTACCTACTTAATTATTCTGAGAAAACCGCGCGCTTGGTAATTTGTCGTTAAATGTAATATTTTAGGTATGTTCAGAACAAAACAGAGATTTATTAACTTTGATCGAAATATGATGGTTGTAAATAAAATAGTATACAAACCTCGGTAGGAAGTTTCATTCCTGTCTCGAGATCATAGCTAACCTCGACGCTTCGCGTCTCGATGATCTAACTAATCTCACGACAGGAATGAAACTCTTCCCACCTCGGTGTGTAATATACTATTTACCAAGTGAATTTAGTTGTCAAAAATAAAATTTGAAAATCACTATTTGCTATTTACAAAATTACAGTCGAAATTAATATGGCAAAATAAGTTGTATGCACATAACATAAAGTGCAATTACACTTTCCAAAATGGTTTGTTATTCTGCCTTACCCTTTATTTGTAATATCTTGATATTTAAAAAACACAATAAATGAAAAATACCGTATTAATTGTTTACTAAACACATTATTTTCACAAAAAAAAAACATAAAAAAAAATTTATGGCGTTAATTTGAATAAAATCGCACGATAAATAACTTGAGCGTGAGTTAGCATAAGTTTTAATTAAAAAAAAACGCGAATAGTGCACTAAAATTTACTCAAAATTGAAATTAAATATGCTCAAAATTTAGACAGAATATAGATATGATCCGTATAGGTTGTGCTATTCTTTATAAATCTCTGAAAATACTACTTTGAACAGTTAAAGATATCTGGTAATAAGAAAAAGTTATTCATAATAAACAGGAAATCCCATAGTTAATAATAAAAAAAAATGTTTTCTAGACCTACATGGACATTAGTTTTTCTACTCACAGGCTACAAAACCAAAAAGTATGTCATTGCGTTTAACTGAACGAATATATTTCATATCCAAACTACCTAGTAAGAACACGCCAAAAAATTTAATTCACCAATCACAGTTCTTATTTTGGTCAGCCGACTAGTAAAATTTTTTTAAATTTTAAAAATGTGACAATTCTGCCAAAATTAATTTTCAGTATATTTTTTAGTTTATTGAAATTAAATCTATATTCATAAATTAACCATAAATTTTAATAAAACTATATGAACTCACTTCAATTACGAGTAATAAAACTAAAATGTTATCTGTGGCAATGGAGCAGTCACTAGGTCATTTTGCTTTCATATAGAGGTCCCGGGTTCAATTCTAGGATTGCAGACGAATTGAATTGAATTTTTTGCTTCGGTAATTTTATTATCAAAATTAGAAAAGTCATAGATTATTTTTAAATTAGTAATTTTATCGTTTTATTTAACTCAGACAAGTTAGCACTCTGCCTACGGTGTCGTGCTCAAACTTCGTCTTTGTGCGACATCCACCCTTACTGTACAAACTACTATTCAAGAATAGTTCTAGTTGAATTAAGTGCGCCAAATCAGTGGATTCTTAATAATGTATGAGATCATTAAACTGTCAAACATTTCAGTTTTACTGACATCCAACAATTTAATTACTTATTTAAGATGGATTACGAACTTTGAAGCGTTAGTGACACTACATCTGAGAATGAAGATTTAGGAAATGTGATAATTTCAAATATTTTACCCGCGAAGTCGTAACAATTGTACGGAAAAAAAACATAAAATCTTTGAATCAAAGTGAATTTTTTTTTTCTGTTAAAGCTATTACGTCGTCTTTAAGATTCGGCTATGCTCTTGAATAGACCGGTGCAGTAAAAAAGTTAAACGTACCTGTGAAATTTTCTTCCTACGCATCCTGGACCACACCATGAAGGCGTTCATCGGCCGCTTAACGTGCTCACTTTGAGGCATGGTTGATGATGGAAATGCAGCGACCAGCAACTTCGACCTGTACAAATTGATTGAAGGGATACTGCCTCATGCGTTTAACGCTATGTAAACACTGATTTAAATCTCTTTGTGTAATTGACAATAACGTATTGTCCATCATCTATTGTCACTCGGAAAAAATGCTTTTGTTCCGAATTGAATTTGTTCAGGATTGTGCATATAGTAGACGAATTTTCAATGCGATAATTATGTAATGTTTATATAGGGTGTATCGAATAAGTACTTATATATGATTACGTAAAAGATTTTATAGTAATGAATGGGTTTGTGTGAAAAAATTATAGATCTATAAAATTCATAAAAAAATTACGTATTTAAATTAATCTTAATTAATGTTATGCTCGGCTAAAGTGTTATATACATTGCATTAAGATCTAATAATACCTGAGTAAAATAACTTATAAAAAAACCAATGGAAACATTTAATATATCCATACTACATAATGAAAGTTTTATTTTCCAGTACGCCACTGCCTTTGGCAGAAAAACGAAAAGTGGAGTTTGACCAAATAACCGAGTGCCAGAAAAAGACTTTCCATCTAAGTCAGAAACATGCTTTTTTCTACAATGTATATAATATTAAAAAACAAAGGAAATACAGGGTATCATCGAAAAACAAAAAATATATTTTATGAACATGTGTATGCATATTTAGGAGATGTAAATCGAGGGGCAAACCACCTTGGAATTATGGTGTACAAATTGATGGAATTCCTGTGGAAGTATGTGGAAGTCCAATGAAAGTATGTGAAAGTCCGTGGAATTTCAGTGCAAGCATTTGGAAGTCCATGGAAATCCAGTGAAAATAGAAAAAATATATAAAGCATTTAAAAGAAATACAGAATGATTTTTAGTTAAATTTTGAAATATTGTGATACATATTTAATTCTGTTTCACTGTTTTTTCTTACATATAGTATGCTTTATTTTTTGTCGGTTTTATTTTTTTCATAATTTGACTGCCCTATATAGATTATCATTACACTCTGTACATATAAAGTAATTCAAAACATCTGACTTTAAAGTAATTGTTCATCAATATATGTAGTATCATGATAACTCCCAAAAAAATAAAAAATCTAGGAATTATCGCTAATATAGAATACATTGAGTACATACTTTATTTATTTGTAACTAGGACATGATATTTACAGAGCAAACTCTGTATCTGTCAAGCGGGTTGATCCATAGCACTTATGTCTCATTGGGTTCATTGTGCATCCTACAAGGGCATATAGCGCCTGCCTCTCAACATATCAAAAACCTGCTGGTTGTCTCTGAGAGCTGAGCCATCTTTCCAGCTCATTAAATCCTGCAGGTCATCAACTCGTCAACGATTTGCTGGTTGTCGCTGGGAGGTGTCTAGAGATAGTCATCTGTCCAACTCAAAAGTTCTGCTGTTTGTCGCTAGGTGGTATCTAAGGATAGCAAACCTCTCAGGTCAAAGTCCTGCAGGTTGATAACGTCGCCGAGAGGTGTCTCCAGGTGCCCTATTTTTGGAAGTGGCCATTTGAGGGCTTTACCGCCCCGATGGTAAATGCCGCCAGGGTGAAGATATTTTGTCCCCCTCCACAAGGCACTACAGAGCATACTATTTTAAACTGACAAATGCTAAACTAGAATGTAAATGTTTCCAGAGTCAGAACATGCGCAAATTCTTTTCATGAAACAACAAGATGACTATGTAAGAAAGATGCAAAATCATTCAAATTTACAGCTTTAAACATAAAACACCGAAATAATGTAAAGGCCATTCTAGTTTTATACCTTTATTTCATTCAAAGGGTCATACCAAGAATATCCAAATAGGGTGTACTATTTTTTTACACTTTTGTAAATTCGAATATATATATATATATATATATATATATATATATATATATATATATATACGAGATGGACCACTAGTAACTGCATAGATTGGTATCTTAAACTGGATATAGGAACAATTTGAAAATTTGGAAACTTCCTAGACGTCTTAAGGTCAATTCAGCTAAAATATTACACCTATATGTTATGTTATGACATTTTTGGATTTTTCTCAAAATTCTAGGCAGATTTTATGTGTTATGTCCTATACCTAAAAGCGTCAAAACTTGCAAACCTCATTTTTAACATAAAAACTTAAATATGTCAAAAACGCTTAGACTCAGGTATAGGACATGATGCATAAAATCTGCCTAGATTTCCAAATTTTTTCTAAATTTTCTGAGATATCGATCGATCCACTTACTGGTGGTTCACCCTGTATAGGGTCTATCTCTATCGTTTTACTTGAGTTTCCACTGTACCTAATAGTGGAATTCGGTGACACATTAATAAAATGACCTGGAATTCAATAATTATATTCAGTGGAATTCCGTATAAGTACGTGGAATTTCTGTGGAAGTATGTTGAATTTCAATGAAAGTACATGGAATTCCTGTGGAAGTACATGGAATTATTTAAGGAAGTGGAATTATTTCCTTCCTCAAGAAATTTCCCTAGACCTGATATGAAAGAGATCGGTCTGTATGAATTTATGGATTTGGGGTTTTTGCCTGGTTTGGGGATCAAAATGGTATTGGCGGATTTCCAGGCAAGTGGAAAATAGGAGAGAAAGAGACAGGAGTTTAGGAGAAGGGTGAGGATGGGAAAGAAGGTTTCACGAAGATGCTTCAGCGTTCTTTTGTGAATGGAATCAGGCCCTGAGGCCCTGTTTTTGCCTGCTTGGCAGGCATAGTGGATGTCTTGGAGCGTGAATGGGGAAGTGAGGGGGTTTTTTGACATCCAAATGTGGGACTGGGGCGGCGAGTGTCTGAAGGACGTATTGTTCGGTCTCGTGTTTGAATTGTTCGTCCAAGTGGGAGTTTTCAGGAATTCTGAAGGTGGTTTCAAGGTGGGTTAGGACTTTTTTGTCAGGGGTTGTGTGGATTTCTCCGTCGATTTGGAGGTGTTTTGTATTTCTGATCCATGACGAGTCGGAATTTGTCCTAAAACTTGAAGCTGTCTGTATGATCCAAATTAGAAGTGGTATTGATCCATAGTTGTTGTTTGTGTAAGTTGGTTTGGAACCTGATCAGGGCGTTAGGGCCGTTATTTTTAGTTTTGATGTGTGTAACATCAAAGGAAGTTGATCAATGGTGATTGTCTCTCCAATGAAGCATCTATCAGCAACCAGTCCTGTATAGGAATCTGTCAAGAGGATGTGGTCAATGATAGATGATTCTTGGTGGGATACAAAGGTCGAAAGTCGGTTTAAGGCTCTGAATATGGGGAAGTCTAAGAACAGATTAGATAGGCGGATACCGTTCTGATTGGAGGCGTGATCTCCGAACATAGCATGTCTGGAGTTCAGGTCTCCACGCAAAATGGCGCGGGGGAGTAATGATAGATATTCTATCAGAGATGTGAAGATGATTTGACCTGGGCGGTTGTAGTGTGATATGATGGTTATTGGATTGTCTACCGGGAAGTCTGTTGCTACATATATTTGCCGCGTTTGAGAATCCACATCGGATGCATTTTTTACATCTCGAGCGTTTTTTTATCCACATCGGACACATCTGTCCCATTACATTTACGTATACTGAATCACGTGATCAAATATTTTTTACATCTCAGATGCATCCGATGTGGATTCTCAAACGCAGCAATTATATCTAATTCTGCTAGATGAACAGGAAATATGTGTAAGTTAAGAAGGATTGCATTTTTAATTACAAGAGCATTCCCAAAGAAGTTTTGGGATTTCAGCTTCTATTGACAAAATCGCGGTATTTATATTAAAATATAATAAAAAAACCAGTTCTGCTAGAAGAATTTTGAAGCGTTCGTGAAGTGCTTCATTACGAATCGGCATTCCAGTAATGTTTCGATCATGAGCCTTGCGGGCAGCGGAAGTGGGAACATAGACGTATTGGCACCAGTAAAGGAAAATAAACTACAGAGTCGGCTTTAGGCGATTGCACGACTATATTGTTGCAGACTGCAATTTTTGTAAATTTCTAAAAATCCTATTCCAAGAAAATTTGACATTTTTAGAATTTTCTTCACATTGTATATCTCAAATTTAGACAATTATGAAATTAGAGAAGATTTGTAAATTGACGTCTTAACTGTGATATCATGTTAAGAACTATAAAAGTTAAGTATAGTTTTTGATCAATCATCTGAAAAGTGTTTTAATACAAAAATCACAGTTTGTTGTAGATCAAAATTTTTAAAACTACTAAGTGAAAATTTTTCGTACCAATTATCTAAAATTAAAAATCATCATACTAAATCATATTAAATAATTAAATACCTATCTGCGTTTCGTTTAAGAAATTACACATATTTCCCCTTTATAGAAGTATATGGACGCTACTGATCCTATTTTCGTATATCAAGTACCTACCTGTATTATAGAAAACTCCAGTGCACATCCAAAAAAAAACCACTTACGTTTGTTTTTTTTAATTGCTGCAACCGTCGTTGCAACATTCACTAATTGATTGCCAAAGTAAATAACGCTCAGAAGATTTCACTTATAAAGTTTCAATTTCAGCCTGAAATGGAAACCTTTCAGGTAATCGCGACAAGTTTTCAGATCAAACGACGCAGATTAAATGTGGCCGCAAATTTCTAAAGAAACCGATCCGTTTTGTAATTAGTAAAGCCCTTGTGTACGATTCGTTGCAGTATATATATAGGGAACGATGTAATTTCCCGAAAAAAAATAATTCGGATTGGATTTTAACGGATTGGAAAAGATTTATATTGTTGATTAAAGAAGGACGAATTACGAACGACATCTACGGTTAACCAAAGCATTTTTTATTCTTAAATTTGTTTTAATGAGTGTAGAAATAGTCCTGAGAACATTGTGATTTGAGAGACGACTATTGTATTTATTTACTCATGTTTATGATTTATAGTAGTTAGCAATAAAAATCATAGCGAACCTTAATAAAACATTTTTATAAGAAAACAGAAAATGTTGTGAGAATAATGTGGAGTTTTAAAAGAAGTCTGTTGTAGTTTTATCTTATAACTGTTGTAAAAGACTCTACTAATGATCAAACAACAGCGATTTGCTGTGGTATCTAAATTGTTATTTAAAAGTGGTTGTAAGAACATTAATAAGATGATGGTTACACACTTATAAACCGTTTTATAAATTAATCTTAAAAAGGTTCATAAAAAACTAATAAAACTACACTTTTGTATTAAAGACAATAATTTTAATATAAAAATTACTTCTTACCTACAAATCCAAATCAGAATCGAAATCAGAAGATGAACTGTCGCAACCAATATTTACAATGAGTGCCTCGATCATTTCATCAGTAATATTGTCCAACTTCCACATTTTCTCTTCTTCTTTAATCGTATGATTTACTGCCTTTTCCCAGTTTTTAGGCTTCACATTATTTACAGCCTCCAAAAACAACTGTTTAACATCACTCATTTTAAAAGAATTATTTTTTCTTGAAACTTCTTCCTTTATCTGTGCCCATATCAGTTCAATCTGGTTTACTTCGCAATGATATGGTGGTGATCTAACCACCGTCATCCCACGATTTTTTGCAATTTCATCAATTTCATATTTTTTGAATTTCTCTTTATGAAGGGAACACAAATGATACAGTTCTTTTCTCACAGAACCGGGATGGAACTTAATATTCTTTGAATTTAGCCAATTCTGTAAATCTTTTTTTAACCACTTGGTTGTGGGCATTTTTTATATAAGTCTCGAGTGATAACTTGCATTATCCATTACTATTATACAGTTCTGAGGAAGAAGATCTATAATTTGTTTGAACCACTCTTTAAAGACATCAGCATTCATGTCCTCATGGTAGTCACCGGTACGAGTAGATTCAAAAGTCAATAAACCACCTTTAACAAATTCGTTTGAACTACCGATGTGTACTATTATTAGTCTGCGCCCCTTTCCTGCTGGTGGATTTAAACCAGTAGATAAATTATTTAAAAAGCCTGTCTTCGACTTGTAACAGTTTCATCTTGCCAAAATTTATTTGGTTTATGTCCCTCGTTGATCCATGTTTCATCTAAATAAAATATATTTCTTCTTTGGTTTCTCATTTCTTTTATAGTCCTTAGGTAATTTCTTCTCCATACTACAATATCGCTTCTTTCTATTAAAATAGACTTTCTGGAATGCTTTTTCCATAGAAAACCTATTTCTTTTAAAAGTTTCCATAGTGTGCTTCGACTCATTTCAGGGTAATCCTTATCATCTCGAACCGTGGCAAGAACTTTGTCTACTGTCGGAAATTCTTTTCTAAAGAATAACGCATGCACTTTCCTTCGAAGCCTTTCTTTCAAAAGATTTTCTAATTGAAATTTTGGTTTTCCTGGAGCTTTACGTGCTGTTTGAAACTCGCCACATTTCTCTTCTTTAACAACTCTGTACATCGTAGATTTCCCAATACCAAGCGTACTACTAACTAATTCCACTGTGTCATCAACACTTTTACATAAATGTTTGTCTGTAAATGATTTAAAACAATTAAATATTAATGTTTTTTCATTAACTGTTAAAGGACCGATTTTTTGTCGTTTACGCGGCCCTTCCAAATTTTCCATGATCACACTAGAATTCACACTGCACCTTGCAAGTTGCAACTAAACGACATTTAGTAAACTGTCAAGAATACACAACTTGGAACTCCTTACTAAATGGAAAACCTACAATCGCATTTTCGGTTAAATTTGTTGGGAAGGTATTTATCTACTTATAATTCGATTACTGTAAGAAATTCGTGGAATTAAAATAAAACAAAATTGGCAAATAGGTACTTATTGAAAATAATCTTAAAATACGGCTATGTACTCTTTAATACACAGGGCCTTTGGCCTGTCCAAACCTTTTTCTATTGTTCTGTACAGCTTATGTTTATAAAGGACCAATAAAAGACCCAAAACTTGTACAGGTACATTTATTACAATTTTAGGAAATATTTAGATTATTCTGTAAAAATATTTAAAATGACCGTACTAAGTAGAAATGCTGTTTTATTACTCTCTCATACATAAAAATAGACTATATTATTAAAAAAAATGTTAATGCTTACCCAACTATAAATTAGAAACTGATTTCTGTGAGCAAAAGCAATAAAATTTACCTCTAACTCCCTTGATACTGTCATGCAAACATAATGTTTTTATTAAACAAAGTTTTTCGGGGTTGGCAAGCTTTCGAAAGAAGGACACAAAGCGATTATATGATTGTCCATTGGGGTGTGTTCACTGTGGCGAATTTCACACCGGTTTCACCCGCTAATTACCAATTTAGAGGATGGCAGGTGAACGCTCCCATTCATTATACAAAATCGTATTGTCACATATTCTGGATAATAACTTAGTTATGTGTTTTGTGTTGTTTTGTGTAAGGCACAAATACTAGACGGGACCTTTTTGAGGAAAATTATCGAAAATTTAATATAAACATAACTAGATTTTAATAAGATACTTTTTTCACCCTTTACTTATTTCTAATAGAGCCAGTCAGTTACAATACGTGGTCAAAGTAAAAAGTGAAAAGAGCTGCTAAAAAAAAATAATAATAATAATAATAATAATAATAATGGGTTGATGCAAAACAAGGATACTTGACTCTCTATAGGATTTTTCAATGCTTTATGTATCATCGGAAGTATTCGGGAAGATGACGTAGTTGCCGGACCAACGAAAGCGCGAATTTAAAAAATGAACACGATTATAAACTGCTCTGGCTTATATTTCGTGTAAAATAAGAATAGCCATAGTGAATGTCATGTAATAAAGGCTTTTTTTTTAATATAAACCGTTTGAGATACCTATTTTGAAATAAATGGGACACGATAAGAAAAATATTTATTATTAGAATTCACATAACAATACATAGGTAGGTATTTGCTTTCAACGACTACGTTACAATACGAGTAATTGTGGGCGGTGATGGCACAATATTTTTCAGAACATTTCTAATAGCACACATATTTAAAAATAATCAATCATATATACGAAAAGTACAAGTATCACAAAATAAAAATATTTTTTTATTATCCTTTATGTACAGGACAAGTCAAAATATTTGAATACAAAAATAAATATACAAACAAAACTTAAACATAATTGACAATTTATATGTACTATCTTCATAATATCATCAGAGTATTAATTACTCCATTTTTACTGCACCGATCATTGAAACGGGCGGAGGTAATTTGCCCACAAAATATTTAAAGCTGCTAATCGTATAGGTAATTTGCCCACAGCAAGTAAAAGGTCATCTTAATCCTGTTGGTATTTTGCTCAAATTTATTTCTAACTGAATAAATCATAATAGATATATCTTTCATTTATTATTTTTTATATATTATCGAAAAGTAAAAACACATTATTAATTAAACTAAACATTATATTAAACACTAATTTTTATTATTATAAAAAAGTAAGTATACATAAGTTATATTATATTTTTTATATATTTATATTTTATTTACATATTTTTCAACTGGGAGGGATAAATGTGATACAAATTTTATATACTCTAATCTGCTGATTTGCTGCAGATCAAATCGCTGTATAAATTTTTCTAAACACTGAATTTTTTGTTTTACACTTTTGTCTTTGATTTTCTTAGGTATACTTAAGCTTTGTATTGTGACATACGTGTCGATTTGAAAGTCTTTAAGCTTTTCTATAAAAATATATACAGAAGGATGTGTACAGTAGAATGAAGAATTAAACCTTGAATGAAACGACTCACAGGCATTTGTAGTTCTTGTAATTGAAGCTGTTTTTTCTGCCCATATACTTGGAGGAAATGTAGAATTTTCTTCAATATATGTTTCTAATAGGTAATCGGCATACCTATCGAGAACGGCATTTTCTGGTTTACTTGCCATTAAGTCAAACACAAAAGTCTCCAACTTCATCGGCGTTTAAATATGTCAACCCAAATGATGTTTTAAGCCATTTTCCGGTATCACTGTTAGTTGTATATTCAGTCATTAATCCCAGAGACTGAATTTTACGATACCACGCTTGATGTAGATGAAATCGGCAGCCATTGATTACAGTATTAGGCCACATATAAATTAACGCCTTATGAATTGCTATTTCAAAATCAACGAACACTTTAGATGGATTCAAAGCAATACTGTAAGTTTCCAAAATTTTATAATGCAATAACGAAAACAAATGTTTGTATATATCGGTAGATTTGTTTGGTAATAAACAATATACCAGGGGCACATAGTGTCCATTACACAGCCCATGAATGGTAAATAATTGTAGGAAAAACTTTGTACAATACGAAAATGTTCCATCCATATACAAGACGTTCATTTTACACAAAGTACGAATATTTGTCTCACATGTAAATACAATAATATTATTTTCTCTGCTATTTATTAAAAGAAAATGTTCACCTTTACTGGTTTTAAATGTATTAGAATATAAGTCAACTGCATCATGCACTTCTTGTATATTTGTAGGTAATGGACCTGGTAGTATTTTGCGACGACTGTTGTATATAGTTTTTCTTATGTAGGACACATCAATTGTAGTTAGTGACTCCGGTAAATTAGTAGCAAGTACTTTACGGATAATTTTAGAAGGTTTTTCCGAAATATCATCAACTGCTTTTCGCTTACACGAATTAGAAATAATTTTCCTGTTTAATTTCGGTTCATTTGCTTCATGGCTATGAATTAGGTTGCCTCTGGATACTAAAAGTTCAGGACCAATTGTAAATACAGTGGCTTTACAAGCATTTGTTTTTCTTTGGGAGCATCTCCAAGAAACTTCTCCACTTTTCATTTCTCTATCTTTGGCAAACGTAAAATTCTCCAAAAGGAGTACATCTTTCCCGCGTGTGCTTTTAATCAATGTAGCTGACATTATAGAAATAATTATTGTTTATAAACACTCGAATTACAATCATCAACGTATAAAAACTGACTGAAATATAAACAGTAAACACCCAAAGTAAGTACCTATTAGAATTATTAATAATCAGGTAGGTACCTATTTGTGGGCGGATGTAATTTGCGGGTTTAGGTACCTGAATGCTACTGTGGGCAAAATACCAGTAAGATTAACGCACCCCTTTACTTACACAGGTAGAAAACAGAGATTTGTGGGCAAAAAGGACCCGCCGATTGAAACATTACTATTGTAGAGGTAAACCACTGGGAAAATTTTGTATCCCAGTACACTTTGTGCCCCAAATAGTGTATGTAGTACATAAAGAGTACACAAATTAAAATTAGGTTGATGGGCTAAAATAAAAGGTGTCACATAAGTCTCGGATATTAAAATTAGGTTGATTATCGAAAAGCAAAGAAGGTAATTTGCACGTATTCCTCAACAAAAAGTTACAAAAACAATCAAAAAAATACTAAACACCATGTACAAACGTATAAACAACACATGCATTTTTAAATATCTGGTCCGGCAATGACGTAACAAAGAATTGTACTTAGTAGATGGGAATGGTCAATCCTAAGACAAGTTAAGTATCCTTGGGTACATAATATATTATTTCATAGGAAGACATATTGCCGTTGCAAAGCCATTGCAAGAACTTTGCGCCATCTATCAGTTTATAGAGCAAGTAATTGATGCAGGATTTTATTTCAAAGGAAACTGTAAATTATCATTTCGAAATTCTGTCTAAAGTTATGGCCATAGATTACTAATGTGAATAGATGGGAAACTCAATGGTAAAATTCTGAGTCGATGTGCTGCCATCTATCAAATTGGAGTGGTACTAAAATTCAATATGGCCGCCATGAGCGGGATTTTTGAAATTTAACTTTGTAGTAGCGCAAAAATGTAATGAAGAAAATCAAATAAAGCAAAAAAAAAATATTTGACTAGTTTCAAATCATAAAACAACTGTTTTGTGATTTGAAACTAGTAAAATATTTTGCCAATTTTTATCTTTATTTGATTTTACTTCATTATATTTTTGCATTAATTTCAAACTTGAAATAAAATGCATTTTTTTTTTTTTTTTTTTTTTTTTTACAGTAAATTAACGCCGCATCATATAATTTGTCTATTTAAACATGGAAATACTCTAAACAAATATGCATTTACACCATTTAAATAATTAAATATTTATAACACAAACCTATCAAAAATGTTTTCTGTAACAAAATCAGCATATATAAGTGCTCAAGACATTTATAAAAGTTTTGCGACTCGGAGTGGAAAATCAGTTTGAAAAAATTGAAGTTGAAGCATCATGGAGGGCCAACATTTTCTTTACAACAATGATCATTTAAAAACTGAAAACAAAAAGAAATTTAAATAACAAACCAATTATTTTAACACTGAATCAAAAACAAGTTTGTACATATTACTTACCGTTGGTACATTTTCTTAAATTATTTGGTTATCCTTAATATAAAGACTGCATATTTAATGTGGTATAAATTGCATCACTACCAATATCTGGGAGTGCTTTATTGTTTGTTGCTGAAATCCATCTTCCCATCTTTTGAAAACATGCTTAAAATTGGAACGTGTTGAAAAATAAATCTAAATTCTAGATGAATCAAAATTCAATACACCTTCAAATGCAATAGCAATTTTCTCCAAGTTTGAAGTTTTGACGAGCTGACATTTCGATACGAGCGCCATCCCGTTAATTGGAGTGGTACTAAATTACCTTCCACATGTTTTTCCATTTGAGTTACCAGCCCCTGGTTATGGCTATGGAGTGTAGAGGTGGGGAGAACTATCTCAACATACAAAAAGTGTCTCTCAAAGAATATACAATTAAGATGACGCTTCTGTACCAGAGGGACGCCGACAGTCGATAATTTAGGTCACACAATGATATTAATGATGTATATAGTTATATATATTGCTCACCAATGTATGGAGTGTATATATGAGGGTGTATATTATGCTCAAAGGGTATAGCCTAAAAACTACATCATGAAAAGCCATCGTGGAAAGCAACTGAGCTTAGAAGCATACATAAATTTTGACAATGAACGACAATAGCCTTTTCGTCGACTGATTTATACATGGGTGAGCTATCTATATAACTATATATCATTGTACGTTTTTTCTTCTAGTACACGAGCGAACTTTTATACATTTTGGGGACACTTTTTGAAATAAACAACAACACTCCATAGATACGGCGTAGCATAATTTTCTTGTTTCCTTGTCTTCTTCTTTAGCTATATAGACTGAGTTTTTCACTAGCACTATTTGAGGTCTACCTGGCTTGCCAAGAAATGCGTGTCAGGGCTCTTATGGCTGATTCTTGTAAAATAAAAACTTTTATAAACACTAGCACTGGGTAGATAGTGAAAAACTAAGCCCATACAACAATGGAGGAAGAGAAGGAAAAAAGAAGCTCCCTATTTATAAAACACGCTTGGCTGAGCACGCCCTTGATTAAAAATTAAAGATTTAGAGATAGTAAAATATCCTTAAATATACTGTATTTCCTCTTTTTATTAAATTTTCAACTGTATACAGAACCATTTTAATAAAAAACAACAGCATCCCATGATTGCATAACACTAACAAAACAAGACAAAATAACTACTATTGATCTTAGAAACCATTTTCATTAATCAATAGGAATTGATCCATACTTCGTGTAGCATTGGAATTATTTGGGAAAATAATTTTATCATTGTAGAACTTACCTGAAATTAAACTAAGTTGTATTTACAAAATGCTCTATATGTAGTTTGTGCAACAAAAGTGGATATGATAGACTACGGCGTCGTGCTCAATCGTCTGAGTGCGATGTGGACAATCCACTCGAGTTGTACAGTATATTTTTTCTACGAACCACTAACGAAAATTTACAAATAAAAAAAAATAAATAACTAATTTTAAATTAAATTATGACTTTTGATAATTTTTAAAATAAAATAAACGAAAAACAAAAAAGAAAAAAAGTTAATTTCATTTTTCCCCATCCGAGAATCTAATTCCAATCCTCTGCGTGGAAGGAAAGAACGCTAACCACAAGACCACAAGACCACCTACTCTTCTATTTTGGTTGCTTTAATACTCGTAATTAAATTGACATCATATAGTTTTATTTATATTAACAAATTATTTATAATTATAGACGAAATAAAAAAAGAAATGCTATTATTTATTGATTCTACACAAGAATAACCCATTTTAATGTATGTTTAATCTCAATAACTAAAAAATATACTGACAATTAGTTTGATAGGATTGTCACTTATTTAAAATTTTAAAAATAATAGTAGTTGAATGTCCAAAATATGAACTGTGATTGGTGGATTTTATTTTTTTGCAGTGTACCTAGAATGGATATGAAATATATTCGTTCAGTTCAACGCAATGATATACTTTTTCGTTTTGTAGTCTGTGCGTTAATAAGCTAATATCCATGTGGGTGTAGAAAAAATATATTAAATAGATGATACATTTACAAATCATATAAAAAAAACTATTTACAAACGTATACATAACGCAATAAAATACTATGGCTCGAAGCTAACGCCCCATACATTTTAAATGGGATGGTCAACCTAGAATAGTGGACCCGATAAGCACATCGCTGTTCTGGTAAAACAATGACGCAAGTGCAAAATTGTCACATTTTGATTTTAACATGTCATTAGTTTAAAAATTAGTCTCTCTATAGGGATCGTGCGTGAAATATAGAGGCAGCACTACTGCCGAAGTTAGCCCTCTCTAGTGTTTAATTTTAGAATTAAATGGGGTAAACATTGCAAGTAAATAATAAAGGATATTTTTTAAAATATTAAATATAGTTAAATATAGATACCGGTCCGTACCAAACAATCGAGTACATGGTCAAAATGATATAAAATGTAAAACATTATTAAAATCTGGACATGTATATACATTTTAAGCAAAAACATTTAAATGACAAAGTGACAATAAATTGTAAAGTTGTACCTCAAACAAGTGTATCCAATGTCAAAATATCGGTATTTAATAACACTGAATTTAAAAGTATTACAATAACATTTAAAAAATGTAAATTAATAAAAAAGATTGGGAATAATAATAATTCTTTTTAGCTTCATGTTAGACGAAATGTCATTCATCCACTGACGTTTATGAGACGCCCAATGATATACATATTATAGATTGCTCACCCATCTATAAAAAATTACGAAAAGTGGGTTGCAATGTGCCTTTCCTAGTGCTCACTAAATAGAGCCGTTCTAGCCCAAATGTGTTTTAATATAAAATTTCCGCATTTTAATCTTTAGAAAAAGAAAATAATTAAAGTTTTACGTCAAGACACGTTATTATGTATTTGGAAAGTTGAGTTTCCATGTAGTTAAATAATATTAAGAGATCTAAACAATTTTTAAAACAGATGGATATAAATAACTTTAGATTACTCTCATTTCAGAAATAACACTACATAAAATACATAATTGCAATATGTAATACAATTTTGAAAAGGAAATGTAAACAACTTTGGCCAGAGTTGTAATTGGGAACATCTATTATTCTGAATAATTTTTAATGGTAATGTCACTTAAAAAAATTTCAAAACTCACTGAATTTTTAATATTTTAAAGTTTGTTGCAATCTCTTCTGACAGCACTTGCAATGTATTATTTATGATTTGTTTATTTTAGTAATAAATGAGAAATAGTTAATAAATTGTAAAGAAGGCTATAATATTTTTGTCAAATTGGACATACTTATTTCATAGTAACATTCTACATTAGTTTTAATCAACAGAATAAACCATTAATTATCTGTAAAATTATATTTATATAAAATGTTCATTTAAATATGTAAAAATCTGAATGACAAGAAAACACTAAAGATTCTAATTTCTAAACCGGTTCTGTAAATGATTTCTTTACAACTAAGTGCTCAAAATTGATACAATCTAGATAAAAAAAAACTTTGCCCAGTGAAATACGTTTTCCGTCGTCTGATTTACATATGGATAAGCAATCTATATAAGTATGTATATCATTGGGTGTGAGACACTAATTCTGCTCTGTGGAAATTTATAAAATTTCTTTACTATCGAAATAAATCCAGGTTTCCAAAGTAATGTGTTCGTACATCCACGGATGCAACAAGTTTTTTCGATAATGATATTACGAAAATAATTCGACTTTATTTAATTAATAAATATTAAACAATAAATGCCGTATAAAATATTAATAAATATCCCCCATAAAGTTCAAATTTTTGTCACCAGTTAGCGTTAAAGGCATGACGCACGGTCCCTATACAGTATAACCGTTGTATGAAGATTATATAGTAGGGTAACCTTATGGACTTATCATTGGAGGACGATGGATATAGAATGTAGATGGCGACACTGTACTTATATCCAAGTCAGGTCTTTAGGTCATGTCTGTGCTTGAGTATGAATTATAATTTAAAATCTTCTTTTTCATTTATACTTGTCTTCGGTAATGTATTTGTATAGTTAATATTTACTATTGCAAATTATTACAAAAGGGTATTTGAAGGTCACATAAAATACCAAAAAAATCAATATAATAAAATAAACCAGTTTTTGTTTGAAAAAGATTGAATGATTTAAGATTGGATGGAATTTTACTATAATAGGGGAACATTTTTTTTTCTATATTGTGGTTTGATTTTGGATTGATCGCTGATGGTTAATTAAAACTTGAATTTTACGCTGTTTATTTTTATTCACTTTTATATAATGGTATCAAATTAAGAATAGGACAAGAACAACTGAAGATTATTGTTCAAAATGAGTCGAATAGACAAAAATAAAAAATGCTTGGATAAAATATTCTGAAATACAGGATGTTAAGTTGAAAATTAAAAAATTAATAATGGGTAAATATAAAGGTGTAGTTATAATTTTTTTAATTCAATATAATTTTACTAAAATCGGCACTGACAAAATTTAACTAACAGTTTTTTTTGCTGTTAGGTAAACTTATAATACCAAACACTTTTAGTGAAATTATACTAAGTAATAAAAACATTTAAGCCACTAATTTTCAGTTTTCAACTTTTATCACCATTTGAAAACGAATCGAGTACCAATTTATGATAGCACAGTAGCACATTTAGGAGTATTATTTTCGAAAGGCAAAATTACAAATTTTTCATTTATTTTTTTGTACATGGAAATACTTTCCTGCATGCCCTACAGTGATGAAGCGCTCAACGAAGGCGTCTTAAAAAATAAATTATAGAAAATGCGAATGTTAGATACCTATTTGATTAGATAATTAACATTGACATAAACCTTCATTGCTCAGGACGTTAAGTGCTCAACTTTGGATTTCATAAAGTTCAGTTACCAACTACTACTATTTTTTCTGAACTGTTATCAAAATACTATAAAATTTAGCAGAAACATTGCATTAATTGTATTTTTTATATTTTTTCCAAAATAAAAAAGAATGTTTTTATCTGTAATTGAATCCGGGTTGGGAAATCCAAACTTGAACGCTTAACGACTTAAGTCTTGAAGGCACTTATATCAAGTTAATTATCTAATCAAATATATGACGTGGCTTTTAAAAATACCATCATTGTGCGCTCCACTGCTGGTGTGTCCATCTTCTACAAGAGAAAAAGAAGGAAACATTTGTAAAGTTGTCTTGCACAAATGTGTACCAAAAATGGGCAACTGGCTCTCATAAGCCTTTTTCGTTTAATCGTCTCATTATTTGAACACTAAACGCCAGCATGAGAAATATATGTTAAAGTTAGTTTTAAGAACTTTTAACATTCAAATAAACAAAAACAATTTATAAATCTATTATTAAAATCCGCGTTGGAACAAAACATGTAAAATTGTTGAATTTGAAAGATATTCTAAAAAGGGAAAGGACTTCGGTCGAGAGCCTATTGGACAGAATATTCAGTTCAATCAATGACAATTATTTATATTACTATTCTTGAATATTTTGATGTTTAATTTACTTGTAAATTTATGTGTGAATATATTTATAAATTACACTGGTCACCAGTGATTTTGTGGACGGGGGTTTAAGAGCGTTTTTGGGCGATCGTTTTACCGATTTCAAATCGCTTCTCCAGCCTATAAATCTTCAATTTAAAAAGAATAAAATAAAGTAGTTCTGTCTAAAACTAAAATAAATTTGCTATCTCGATTATTTCCAAACTTTTCCTTAACGCCTTAGTTATAAGTTTCATATTACATTTTTTTTATTTGCTATTTCTGTGGAATCATTAATTTTCACTTGCGTTCTGGTTCTTCTAAAAAAGCGAAATGTTACTCACGTTTTGCTTGATTGGCTTTAATTTTTTAGATAGTCAACCAGTCGAAATAAAAAAAATTCAAAAAATAATAAGACATATTATTTAATCAGTTTTGTCTGAGCCCCGGTCTGAGCTAACTAAAAGGCTGTATTCTATAAACAATGAAAAATAGTGATTGTTTTTTGAACTACTTAAAACATTTTCACTCAAACTGCGTGCGTGATTCAATTTAAAAATACTTTCCAGAATAAAACCACGTGTTACAGTTTTGACTTTATTACTAAACAGCCCAGTCATATACAAAAACATTAATCCAAAATCTAAATTAAAAGTACCTAATAATAAATTGCCTATCTACTAGGGTCGGTAACCAAATGTATAAACAGAATGGGCGGATTTTGTTCATACTTAACATTACACTCCTCACTGACACTTAACCTGGATTAAATATAACTATAAATACAAATATTTACAAACAAATATACTTTTCCAAACAGTGATAATTTATAAAAAAAATGTTTTTTATAAGATTTTCTTTTAAGTTCAAAGTTAGGACTTTATAATTATTGTGTCGTTCGTAGAATTCTGTACTAAATAAGAGCACTGATTTTGGAAATAAATTTTCACCATTTTGGCAAGTTGTTGAACCTTGTAACATTGCATAATGAAATATAAAGACTAACTGAATATGTCTGCCACAGATAGACCACTTGTAGGTCTATCGATTTCGTCTTGAGCTATTCCTAAAAAGCGGAGCTATTGAAAACTTCCTTTCAACGTGATTTATTTCAACACTCAGAGCCAGCCGAGAGAACATTTTTTCTTATATTCATGGTCAACAGCCAAGATACATTTGGAAGTCGCTAATATATCCCTGTGACTATTTTTTTTAATTTGTTTTCCAGTGTTGATTGTTGATTGATTTTTCCCTGATTAGTGATTTTCTTGTTCCTTAACTCAATACCTTGCAAACTGTTGATAGCTTTAGTAAAATTTTGTAGCAAAGCTTGTTCAAATTTTGAAAACTATAAAAATATTCAGCTATTTTTATGGTTATAAACTTTTCCAACACTTAGTCCAATTAGAGGTACTTAGATTACATGCAACATTTTCAGAAGCTTATTCCTTTTTTGTATTCTACTTGGAACTTTTCAATTTATTTAAAACATTGGACATTGTTATCAGTTGTTATTGTTTATATATTTTGACATAACCGCACATAACCAAAATATTGACCAAAGTCCTTAACCACTTTTTATCACCTTAATCCAAAAATTATATTTGTACGGTTTTGTCAACTGGAATAAATTTTCATTATTATGATGTTTAATTTTTCATATCTTTTATTATGAATTGTTATTTTTAAATAAATAAAGATGTTTTTAACTATAATAGGTAGGTGATAGAGGCCATGTACCTGAACGAAAAGAAGACGTAGATGGCGTATCTGCATAGGATTAAAAATTGACTACTTCATTAAATCGTCACTAGATGCCGCTCGAGATTGCGTCCAACACTTTTTACTGTTGCATTATCCTACTATATAATCTTCATACAACGGTATAACATCGGCGTAATTTTATATCCACTCGTGGCTGCTAGATGGTAGTTGCGTCAGTTTTCAAATATTAATGTTTGCTCCTCCACTTTTTGAAAACAATGACATATTAATCAGTTGTGTCTGCACATTTAAGGGAGACCTTACTTACTCCATGATTAAATGTCGTATTTGCTATAAAGGACAAGTTCTTTGTGATTTATGTTCCCAAATTTGGAAGTAATAATATTCGTTTTTCGTCTCTCCTGAAAAATTTATAATTTTGCATTTTCGTCATTGTTTTACCGGAACAGCGAATGGCAACTTTTATGCATGTTTAAATAGACAAACTTTATGACGCGGCATTAATTTACTATATTAAAAATCTTTAGAAATAAAATAAATTGCATTTTACTTTGAATTTGAAATTAATGCAAAAATCTAATGAAGTCTGAAGTTTGAAGTCATAAAATAGTTAATATGGTTATTTTTTGAAACTAGTTGAAATAAACCAATTTATTTTCGTTTGATTTTCTTCATCACATTTTTGCCCCCCAGCTAGCTGCAAGTTAAATTTCAAAAATCCCGCCAAAGGCGGACATATTAAATTTAGCACCACTCCAATTTGATAGACGGCAGCACATCATCTAGGAATTTTACCATTGAGTTTTCTATCTATTCACACTACTCTAATCTATGGTCTCACCTAAAAATAATTACTATACCCTATACCTATTTATAGGAACCTAGTAATAAACTATTAGGTATTCATGTGAACTTGCACATTACTAAAAAAGTTCATAAAATCAAGATTATTTCTTCATTTCCTATAACATCTACATTCTTCATTTATTCAAAAAGTATCTACCTACTTATTTTGAAACCTCATTGATTTTGAGTTGTAATTTAATTTTTCAAAGACAAAATGGCGTCTTTTCAGCTCCTACCAAGATGCTGCCATCTCTGAACAAGCACTGTAAACTCTCATGACTCCTATTTTTACTTTAATTTTTATAAACATTAACAAAAATCAGCAAGGGGTAGTAATCACCACTTAGTATTATAAAATAAAAGAAATATATTATTAGTTTTACAATAATATATTTTCAATTTAAAATATTTTTGTGAAACTGGACTAAAAATGGCGTCCTAAATATACTCTAACTACCGGATACAAAAATCATTGCATCTATTTTTTTTAGTCTCTCATTACAGACGATTTTATTATTTAAAAATGTTCATATAACATAAAAAAATATGAATATATTAAAAAAAAAATCAAAAAGGATCCAGGTCTAGCTATATTGGTCGGGCTGAGACAGGACTCCTACTCCCAGGCGCGATCCCACTACTGCACGACGCGGGGACTTTTGGCTGCTGGGTTTCCCCCCTGGCCCGGTTCGCCCCTCCTTGGCTAACCTGGCCGTCCCAAACTCCTTCAGGACGCCCATATTGAACGCCGTGCTTAGTGTGGACACCCGGTCAACGTAAGAAACCCTGCACCAGATCTCCCGACCTCAAACCATCCGCTGAATCCGACCTCGAAGTAGCTCGATTACAGGAGACGCCACGCTCCCAGTCGAAAGATGTTGTCCAAATCGGGTTTAAATGCTACAAAACGACCTGATTATTTTTATAATAATAATTTAAAACATTATTTTTGCACAACTCCTTAAGAATTAAAAACAAATTATTACATTACATACTAAAAGTCTAAAAAATATACCTAGCAATAAGTAGAATATTTAGTAAATCCAATACACTTGTGAGTGTATTGTGTGTTGCATAGGGCATATTTGTCAGGATTAATACTTTTTAATAATACATAAAAATGCCACAAAATATGGGTAAATTCTTATCGACAAACTTAATTGAAGTTGCCCTGTCCACTTTGAGGAAAGTAGTTGTAAGATTCCTCTTAAACATAGAAAGAAAAGGAAACTGAATTCCACCAGGTGCACGGGTCTCATTAAGCAAAGAAAATAAATCGGTAATTAAAAATTTTAGCAGATAAAACAGTAGTTTCCTGTCCCAAACAACGGTCCTTTTATATAAGAATAAGATAAATGAGCAGGAAAATTAGTACTCGACAACAATACTATTGAGTTGAGAAAAAAAAGTTGATTTTCTTATATGCCAATATGCCTAGGTATGTTATTTATAAATTATGTAACTAACAACATCAAAGCAATATTGGTAGCATAGATACAATCATTATATTTTTTTAAGTGAGTGAAAACATACTTACATAGGTAATTGATAATTTTACTTTTTTAAATATTTGAAATAGGTAAAACTAGTTGTGTTCATTCAAATAAAATGCCATATTTTTCCAAATATTCTTTTTATAAAATCTTTAATTGGAAGTACAAAAAATTAGTAGTCATTTTCTGCCAAACACAATTTTATAATTTAGTCAAAATTAGAAAAAAAAAATGTATGTAACACGTTATGAAATGCCCTCTTGTGTAACTCATTTTTTTGCGAGACTTCGCTCTGCTTGTCCTGCAAATTTTTATTCGTTACCGTTACATAAAATAAGGCATTTCATAACTGGTTACATAAATAGCTATTATATCGATTATTAACAAGAACCAAATGTTTTAAATAATTTAACTGACTTGAAATAAGTTTGTTCAATTAGTAGGAATTATGGACCAAATACCTAAGTATTTATAGAAAATAATTATTAGCTATTGATTTTCTAAAAATACTATGTCGTTTAATTATAGTTTTCAAAAATCTTTTAGTAAGAGACCGTGTGGCCTAATGGATAAGGCGTCGGACTTCGGATCCGAAGATTGCAGGTTCGAGTCCTGTCACGGTCGAGAAATTCTTTTTACTTTTTTTTTATTGCAAAATACCATAGTAATTTTCTATTAATATTATTATTATAATGTAGATAAAAGTATTTTATTTTTATCTATAACATTATTTTTTTAGATAAGCCAGTATTTTAATAAAACACTACATACTTTGCCATCTATCGACAAACGGAGGAACGGCAAAAATAATCTTAAATTTAACATCCAATTTCGGCAGTTAAGCCACCAAGCACAAGATGGCGCAGTGAAAAATAAGCGTTAAACATGCCTGGTGTCTGTTATTGAAACATCTAATAAATTTGCAGATAACAAAATATCGTTATCTTTATCTGAATTTATAATTAGATCATGAAAATTAGGATCATTATGTAAATTTATTACGGTTTGTTCAGACATTTTTTTATATACATCTAGATTTCTGCTAAATTTTATTATGTAGTTAGAATTTACAAGTATAGGTGTCACCGATAGTCTTAATTTAAAGTATATTTTTCAATCGTTAGATAGGGGAGAGTAGAGCCATTTAATTTGTTGATTTCTCCTAGGATATGCGTGAAGAGATATTGGCTCCGGATTTTGTCCATTAACCACAGATAATTGATTTTAGAAGGATTATAATTAGTTTTAGTAATGACATTAAGGGATAAAACTTATATTTGTTATATTAGCTACTTTTAAGGACTCAATAAATTTGTCACATATAGATTTGCTGTTTAATGCTAAAAAATTTATATTTACCGAAAGATAAATATTGTCTATCCTCTATTATCATTTTTTGAATAAGGGTTTCAGTATGCTGGTTATAATTTTTACAAAAAAAAAAAGATTTAGGTTTGCTTTTACAGTGTTGTTACAATTACAATAAGGACTGGCTACCAAACCGATCAGGGCCTTAATAATAATAGGACGTGGTTTAATTTTAATCATGTCATTATGTTTTGCGATATTCAACCTCAAAAGCAGTAAATATTGAAGATCAAAGAACGCAGTATTTTAAAATAGTTAGGTATATTTAGTAAAATAAAAATATTAAATTGATTTTTATCGCAAGATAATTCTGCAAATTTACTTGAACTTAATGTTCAAATGAAGTAACAAGAGAAAAACAGACTGATCAAGTATTTCATGGAAAGGCTAGCACCGATTCTATGGTATTAGTAATATCCTGGGGTATCGGTGACAGAAAAGTACTTATGTCAGCTTTTAGCCATGAAGGGTATGCAGTTTGAATTCCTGTTACCATCGTGATGCCTATTTTCGTTTAGCCCATATTAACGACCAGTGGCGGCTCGTGGTAATTTGAAATGGGTGTTCACTTTTTCCAATAATTTGATCATTTTTGTAAGTTCAGTCCAAAACTTTGTACAAGAACCAATATCGCTGTTTTTTTATTATTTGAGTTTGTATTAAATGTAGTTATTATCAACATCATACTATTTTCAAGCACTATAACTATTAATAAATGAATATTTTAGTTAGTGGGATATTTGTTTTGTTTTTAATACATTGAAAACCACCTATAAACATTATTAGTTAGTAAACTGACTTTTTTTCATAATTTGAGATTATTTTTAAATATATATAAGGTTATGTAGAAAGCTTGACATTGAATTTTGTGTAAAAAATATTATATGAAACTTTACCTACCATTTTTCAGTTTTTATGGTAAATTTGATCATTTTCACATTTTGTCACAGATTTCAAATAAAAAATATATTTTTTAAATACCTTTTAAAATAATAACTTTTAAATAAAATAAGAACTAAAATGTTTTAAATGTTTATTTTATGAGATCAGTCCCATCAAAATACATACTATTACACAAATACACACTAGAATAAAGATATATAATGCCTGGCATTTTAAATGATACTCTTCGCAGTTTAACAGACTCCCTTAACTACCCATTTTATACCAGATTGTTTTCACAATCAATAGGCATCATCTCCTTGTAGGGCTTGATTTTTACTAAAAATTTCATGTTGATATCGCTTTTCATTTTTGATTTTTTGTTTTAATTTTAACCCCCCTTAAATCCCCCATATTTAATTAGATTTTTTATAATTAAAGGTAGTGGCGGCTCGTTATAATTAACACAATGTCGGGTACAATATTATTTCCTCGATTAATACAGTGCAAGAAAGAAACGTCAAGTTTAAATTATAGAAATAATGCAAAAACATGCTTACCTAATAATCAGTGTCAGGTTTTTGATCGATTCATTGGGTAGTTCAGTAGTTTAATAATACTAATAAGTGTTTTTTAATTTTTGCTGATAAATGAGATAAATCCCTAACACCCATTTTTGTCCTTTCTGATTTAGTATTTTCATTGTTTGCAAATACTAAACAAGGAAAACAAAACAAAGCATGTTGTTTATCACACCCGCACAACCACGAAGTTTTTTTATATTGTTCAATCTTAAAAGTATGTTTAAACTTTCTTTTTCTTATGGCACATTCTTGAACAATGTTTATCTCCGACCGAGGTGGGCCATTCTTTTTTATGAGCACTCGATTCTCGAAATTATGTCTATTTGTTTTTATAAATTTCACTGAATACGATTTCATCGTACATAAACACTAGAAAATTCACACAGAACCTGAGACCAGTACAGCCAACCTCAAAACAACGAAAATTCGGTTCACGGAACACAAAAATCCATAAAACGTATAATTTGTAAAGTGATCTCGTGTATCACTGAGTGTATTCTTACTTTCTTCTTTTATATATCGATAAACAAGGATACAAATATATTCAAGTCCATATTTATAAACAGAACTGAGTCGGAGTTGGGTAAGTCGTCCTTGAACTAAAATCAAAGTTCGGTTACAAGGTCTTTAAAGTTCCAAGTGGTTCCGGTGTCACACTAGAATTTAGAGATGGATATTAGCAAATCTGTAAGTGTTAAGTAGATACATTTACGGATTACTACTCATCTCTAAATTCGCGCGATATAACCGATCCCCAGGTAGACGGAATGACAGTTTGTTTGATTTGGTACAGTGTCGCCAGAACATGTTTTTGTTATGTACCAGGTTTGTCTAAAAAATGTACCAGATTCCTTAAATGAACCAAATTTTTCGAATTCTATTTGCAGTGACATCTAATTTATTGAAGAGGAAAAAAGGGGGTTTTTATAGATAACGAACCCAAACAAGGAACACAATATATTTTACACGTGAACACTGCCTCAAGCAGAATGTACTACATCTAGTACAATTGTGAATTGTACTAGACTGGCAACCTTGTTTGTGAGCGGCGCGCCAATTAATGTGTTCTTTTGACGTTTGAAGGATATGTTGGCGTGTTGTTTTCTCTTTTTAACTTTATGCATTCATCAAATCGTCTCACTCGTGTTAGGCTCACTCACCATAATGCGCCACAGACACAGTATACTTAGGTATTCTGTGCCACAGAGACGCGATCAGCCAGAGGGCAATGATGTATTAAAAAATATAGATTAACACGATTGAAAATAAAAATATTAAAATTAAATTTATATTTTTATGATATTTATGTAATTTTAAAATAATGTGTTTTTATGAAATTTAACTGGGTGTTCACTGCACAAATGAACCAATGGAGGAACCGCCCCTGTTAACGACTCTTTTTTTGCATAGTACCTCTTAATAAGCTTGGAGTTTAGACTGAACTACCTTATTTGACCATTCTTCATTTGGTATGTATCTTTTTTATATTAAGTACAAATAAAACATACTAGATCTCACGAAAACTCTTTTTAAACCTAACATACGTTCTCTTTCCATCAAATACGAGGGTAATCCCAAAAGTAGGGACTGTAATATTTACTTAATTTTAAAGGTTAGACGTTTGTCTATTTTTCTAAATAATCGCTACTTCTATTGATGCATTTTGTAGACGCTGTGTTTACTTATTTTATACCAGCCCTATTTCGTTAAGAATACGTTGAACATCATCTTTTACTCTGACTTTAGGGGCTGAATCGCCTTCTGAAAAAGACGAATGAGCATTCTTCACGACAAAGTTCGCTCACATCTCGCCAATCAAACCGTCGCTCTGCCTCTACAGTTTAAATAAAACATATTCAAAGATCCACCTTTTAGTCCTTACTTGGCACCTGTTCCCTATATTAAAAGAATATTTGATACGGAGGCGATCCAGCTTCGACGACGAGGAGAAAGATGAGGTTCAACGCTTTCTCAAAGACATTGCGGGAAGCTGGTATGAAATGTATCAAAATATATCGACCGACATGTTGATTATATAGAAACAAAACAATTCTTCAACCTTTAAAATGATGTAAATATTATAAATCAATGGATTTTTGTATTTTTAAAAAATAGGGCGATCTTAAGCCATTCTGTCATGTTGTCTTAAGGGAATATAATAACATTACTATACAACGTAAATGTATCGTTTATAAAAGGTTGTTGAGGGAAATCATAACCTTATTTGTTACTTATACACCTATTTAATCTACATGTACCCACGAGAAGGTCTGTAAATATCATATTTTGTGCTTTGATGTAATATTTTAGGACCTGTTCTCAACATAATCAGAAACAGTAAAAAGTAAAACTGTTATCGTCCCCTTCACCAAGAGAAGAAAGCTCGACAAGCTGAGACAGCCTACCTTGGTTGGGAAACCATTCCTTTTGTGGAGGAGGTGAAATATCTGGGGATTATCCTAGATAAGAAACTCACCTGGAACCCCTAATTGGATAAAACCATCAACAAAGCCAGATTATTCCTCTGGACCCTCAGAAGGATATGTGGTAAAGCATGAGGGATCAGTCCTCAACTAATCTACTGAATTTACCAAACAGTGGTAAACGCTCTGTCGTCTGGTGGGGCAAGGGACTTTAACAGACGGCTAGAGCATAGCTGGCTCGAATCTAGCGGCTTGCGTGCCTCGCTATTACTGTTGCAATGTCAACCCTACACCGACGGGAGCCATGGATACCATGCTGGATCTAACCCCTCTCCACATTCTGCTGGAAAGGGAGGCCAGGATGGTCTCCCACGTACTCCTGAAGGTGAGTAGGCAATGCAACGGCGATGGGACAAGAAGGGGCTGATGAATGAGATTAATAACCACCACATCCCCGGCATGGTTTTGGACTCGCTAGTTCTTTGACACCACATAGAAAATCCTTAAAGCGACCCCATTTCAGAGAGAGAAACGTATGGAGCAGGAGAGAAAACCCTCTCCCAGGTGAAATATGCATTGTACACGGGCAACTCCAAAACTGAAAAAGGAGTAGGAGCGGGAGTTTTCGGCCAGATACCAAAGGTTGAGATATCAATAAACATATGCTCTCTGGCCACAATCTTTCAAGTAAAAATGATTGTTCTATAATTGGAAGCGATAGACTACTAATTTTTTCCCGCAAACAAGGCAATAAAGATCTTTTCGGATAGCCAGGAAGTCCTCAAACGAGTTGATTCAAAGCTGGTCTGGGACTGTACAAATATTTCTGAATGTCTTGGTACCCGGAATAAAGTTACGTTGATCTGGGTTCCAGGACACAGCGGTGTGGAGGACAACGAAACAGTCGACGCGCTCGCTAAAAGAGGAACCGAACATAAGTTCATAGGACCAGAACCATTCCTGGGCATTGCAAAGATCACTGCCAAAGAAATTATCTTAAAATGGACAGAGGGTCTAACACCTCAGGGCTAACTAATTCGAAGGCATTTATAACCAACCCTTCTTTGAAAGCCTCTCCTCAGATCCGAAAATGGAGTAGGAAATATTAACAAATTTTCACAAGACTGATGACAAAACACTGCCGTTTGGGTAACCACATGAGAAGAATAGGTCTGCAACAAACACCAGACTGTCAATTCTGCAGTGTAGAAGACGAATCTGCAGAGCACATTTTATGTACCTGCTCTGCTTTGAAAAGAATCAGGTTTCAGATCTTCGGATTTATCCAACTGGAGCCTACCGAATTTAAACAAGTCTAACCCAATTCACCCATGGCCTTCATCAAAAACTGTGTCTTGTACGGTGAACTACAGTCATGAGCCACAATAGATCCATTTGGGTAGCAGTGGAGGGCGATGAGAATCATCCCACTCATTTTCAACCAAACTTACCTATGACAACTAAGATTCTTCCCTAAGCTCCAAATAACCGCGGTAATTTCTGACAGCCAGTTGTTGTTTCTGGTCTATAACTCTAATTGCAGATTTACACATTCGCAAGCGGAACGTATTCATATCTAATTTTTAAGTGCGGAACGTATTCGTCTCTGATTTTAAGTGCGGAACGTAGCATTAGTTTATACCATGACCTAACAAAATTGGTGTTAATTGTTGCTTTTATGTTGCAATCGTCCATTAATATTATTTTCCAATTTAGCTTAGGTATCGTTAACCTGCAATCTTGATAAAAATCTAGTGAACCTTTGAGATATACCTTATTTATTACTATTGTTCAATCGTTCACCATTTTAGCTTCTAATGAACCATTGAGGTATTTTTTATATACTATTTATATCTACTTATGTGCATTCGTTGAGTGTTTTATAGGCGTACACGTGTACAAATTCGTTACTTTTTTAATTTATACCGATACAGGATTTTAGCAGCATTTTGATAATAAATTTATAGAAAATATTTGTTTTATTTAAAATTTACATGTTTCCTTAATAGTTCTATAACCTTCAATTCAAATGTTAAATCAACCTCTTAACATTACGTTACATGAACAACTATATAATACTGTAGAACTATCTCAAATTATACCATTTCTAAACTGTTTCAGAACAATTTTCAGGGAAAAGTACTGTTTTCTGAATTTCTCGTTCTAAACTCTATGAGAGATGTTATAAAAGGTTGCATAGATGTTAGAGTTACATTAAAAAAACATCACAAGATCCCGAAATTTCAGCTCAATATCGTATATAGGATGTTTATGTACTAGCTAGGTACTTTAGAGGTTACCCTCGTATACTGTCTTTTAAATAAGGAGACTGGGAATGCTGTTCACCCTAAACGTGAGGATTAAAGAGTGAAAGGGTGTGCATCAGTTTGTATTAAATTGAATGGTTCTTACTTCACTTGCCAATGTCTTTTTAATATGTAATGTGTCCACCACCAGGACGCATTTATCCTTGATGGCGATCTTCAATAAATCAATCTTAGTAAAGATAATTTGTCTATTACAATATTAATGCTTTGATTAATGTATCTTTGACCAAAATGAACTGTTTTGGAATGTTCTCGTAATTTCAAAATGTTTATTTATTCAAGATTTCCTATATATGGTGCTATCTAGTAGAGGTAAATTTATAATTTTATTATTAATAATGATTGTTAATATAAAACACCTTTTAAGATAGTTACAGTGATTATTTTAAAGCACTGTCTTATTTTTAACCGACTTCAAAAGAGAAGGAGGTACTCAGTTCGTCGATAATTCTTTAATGATTATTTTTATGTTAGAAAGGGGGGTACTTCAGGGGTGGTTCCATATAAATGTAGTCAAAATTTAATAAATGTGTCCATGAGAAAATTCTCAAACTCGTCATTTTTTATGTATGTTTAGCGATAATGCTTTACCACCTTGTCCGATTTATATGATTCTTTTTTTTGTTAGTAAGGGGGTACCTCAAGGGTGGTCCCATCTAAATTTGGTTATGATGTGGTGATGGCATCTGCACGTTTTTAAAGTCGGTTTTTTTTAATTTTTAATTTCCAATACTTGTTAATAAAAAATAACTGTTTTACCCACTGATGCCTTTCACTCAATCCTATTGTCGTTTAGTACCTCAAATAAACCTTCTAGTAGCCAACAGTTCTTGTTAAAACGTGTCATGAGTAATTAGGGTTGGTTTATTCAACAAGGGTTTAAAAAGACCTCGTAGATTTAGAATGAGATAGACATGATACGAGGAATAAAGTAATGACAAAAATTATTGCAACTCAGTTTAGGCTGACTCATTATTATTAGCCTAAATGAAAACCATTTTCCTTAAGAGCTCTTTGGCCACTTTCGCTTACTTGGCATATGTATGCAAATGTTTTCGTTTTAAATTAGCATCTAACCTGAAACAATAAATAGGAGTTTTCTTTTGTTCGCTTACGACCTAAGTTTATGGTTGGTTATATAGTCGGAACAAAGAACCAATTACGACTCACTTTCCTATCAAAGAGTTTTACGTTCAGAGTACGAAATACAATTATCCCAGCTACAAAGTAAACAGGTCACTTTGACACAACTCATCAGCCTCTCTACGTTTCCTTTAACAACTTCCTCCAGCGTAACAGTGGAGCGAAAGTATCACCTAAGGGGACATTTTTTGTTATTTTAGGAAAAGCGGATTATTTTAAGATTGATTGATTGATTGGTACAGGTTTTCCAATCAAGATAATAAGTCATTACGATAAAGGTTACTTTTAGGTGTTCCTTTGTTAAAGAAAAGAAAAATAGTGAGTGAACATTTTGAGTTCGTTATGTTTTGACATTACATTTTAAATTGATAGAGAGATGTCATTATAGATATTGATTTTGACTAAAATATTCACTAGGAACATTATTTTTGCTCGTGTATCTACATAAATAAAATTATTTAGTGAAGTATGACATGTTAATACTTTTAAATTTAAAATACAATATGGAAAATCCAAAAATAACAAATTAAGAAATACTAGTTTGTGCAATAAATGAGAAAAAGGATAATTTTCATTAGAGAAAAAGGTTTTTCTCGCATGTTGGACACTTTATTTTTCTACGACTACTTATTTGTTGAACGATTATTTTCCGTTATTCGTAAATATATCAATAAATTTTTTTAACAAAACAATTTTTTTTATATATTTTATATGCAATTAATATTTTTATTCGATATTGAAATCGTGTTATAAAAAATAAAAAAAAAAACATCGAACCGTAAGATCTAATAAGAAGTTTTTACAAACTGTCTATGGCTATTAAAAAACTATATTGTTGAATCAGAAATGACGTATATTTCCATATTTCATAACCTGATAACACAAAATAACCATTTCCGTATCATATATCCATTTGTCCGAAGTTACATTTCACCATATAATAATAATAATAATAATAATAATGTCTTTATTATTTCTATAAAAATACAAAACAAAATATAATTATTTTATAATAAAACAAAATATAGAAATAACGGGCGAAGTTCATCCTTTGTAAATGTTTGATCATTTACAAAGCATGTTCTACCACTTAACCCTTGTTCTACCACTTAACCCTTAGCATGGGTTTATAGACAAACGGTCAACGGTAACAAATTTAACTGTGATTACCCAATTTATTGCAAATGTATTAGATATATACCGATTTACCGATTTGATAGAGTTAAGCATAGCTTCTAATTTCAAAACTTTCAATGACTGGTTTTTCTAACAGCACTTTAGCTTTATTTAAGTCATATTTAACAAATAGGACACAATTCTTTACTTACAATTGTTTTAAATCAGAATCAATTGCGGTTACATCTGGAGTACCACAAGGTTCAAATCTTGGACCTTTACTATTTTTAATATTTATTAATGATTTATACAATGAAATTAGTTGTAATAAATTGTGTTTTGCGGATGATTTAAAGATTTTCTCAAGTATTAAAAATACAGATCACTGCAATGAGCTCCAGAGAAATTTGAACTGTATTAATAACTGGTGTGAGATAAATATGCTCAAAAATGTATGATACCTAGTTACTTACTCTAGGAAAAGAGAAAATATTGAGTTTCTTATATTCGGTTGGAGAGATGTTCTACTATTAGGGACTTAGGTGTAATTGTTGATGCCAAATTAACCTACTAAAATTATATTCAAGTCAAAGTTTCCGAAGGTTTTAGAATGCATGGATTTATTATTAGAAACTACAAGCAATTTTCAAATGTAACACCCCTTAAATTATTATTTAGTATCCACGTGCATTTTAGGCTGGAATATTGTAGTCTAATCTTGAACTCTTATTACAACTGCTACGTTCTGGATATAAAACGGGTTCAAAAAAATTTTAAAATACCTAGTTTTCAAAATTGATGGAGTATATCCATTCTAGGTAGTGAGAACACTGTAAAATTTAAATCCACCAATCACAGTTCATATTTTTGTCACCCAATTAATATTATTTTTAAAATTTTAAATAAGTTACAATTCTGACAAACTGTCAGTATATTTTTTGTTATTGTGATTAAATATACATTAAAATGAGTTAGTTTTGTATAAAATCGATATATAATAGCTTTTATATTTATATTTGGTATTTAATTTAACAATTTGTAACCATACCTACATCTAACAGTTCGAAGTTCATTTAGGAGTTCAGTTGTTAAAAATTATTTTGGCGCTAACAAGCTACGAGTAAAAAAAAGTTTTTATTTACAACCATATATGTAATGTTGTCATTACTAACGTCATTGAAGGTTGGGAAGTGTCACATTACACACCTCTACTTCCCGCCCTCACTTCCCGCCCTCATTTAATCTATTCTAGATGAATACACATATTTAATGGCAAACAATAAAAAACAACAATGAACTAAAATACAACAAACTACTTAATGATATTTATTATTCGCGAATTTATTATCCGGCTTTATCTGACATTTATTTATATTGGTGACAGTTGTTAACCCCGTAATTACAGTAACAATATATTTACTTGATTCTGAGAAAACCGCGCGCTTGGTATTTTGTCGTTAAATGTAATATTTTAGGTATGTTCAGAACGAAACAAAGATTTATTAACTTTGATCGAAATATGATGGTTGTAAATAAAATAGTATACAAACCTCGGTAGGAAAAAACTCTTCCCACCTCGGTGTGTAATATACTATTATAACAATTTTAGAATAAAGCTTTTACAAAGAGGTACATAATTTTCGGCAAAACAAAATTAAGAAAATGCAATCCTTCTATTTTTTAACTATCCTTGCTGACTACTGCCAAATACCCAAATAGTGTCCAGTTGATTAACGATCCGACCTACTTGGGTCTGGGCTATCTCTTGGACTGAAGGCTTTTGTTTTGTTGTTGTTTTATTGTTTTTTAACTGTCTTAAATTTGTTACGAGTTAAAGTCAACTATTTCCGAAATATCTGTATTGTTTTCCCGACTTCCTTTACAGTGCGAACGAAAAAAAAAACGATTTGGGTGAACGGAGTTTACTTTTAAAATGACAATTACAGAAGCTAGAAAAGAGTAATCAGATTTAAGACAAAATCAGAAAATATATCTTGGTCGATTTTTATTTTGTTATTACACAGTAGTGTTTTTATTTGAGATTTTTTCTAGATTTTGGTAATTTTATTAGATTATTATACAGCATCAGCATACTCTCTTTACAGTGACGTTTCAAATTCAATTAAAATAGTCGAAAGGGATATATTGCGATCTTAAATGAGTTTTTTACTGTGTTAATTATGATATTTTTAATAACAAAATTTATAAATATGGATCACGAGGAATAGATACTTCATGAATGTTTCTTTTATATAAACATATGTTTATATCTGCGGATAAATACAGAATCCAACAAGGATTAATGTAGGACACTTTATTATCTATTCTGTTAGTTACTTCTTACTTTACCGGAATCGTCTATATCTCTAAATGCTGTTGAGTCGAGATTATTATTTAACTCATTAACGCTCAGCTCTATTTATAGATCATAACAAAAAAAAAATACCATTGCAATCAATTTTTTAAAAAATAGAGGTACATATTTAAGTCAACGCCAAGAGTGTAAGACTATCTACTTATTATTTTTCATAACTGAAGTACTTTTTTCCATTTTTTTTTAAATTGGGTAAAAATAGGTTTATTATATTACCAAATAAATTTATTTATTGACGATATAGCTTTTAAAATATAATATTGTAACCTACCGCACCCAGGTACCTTAATAATTTATTAATTCCATTTACTAAATATAATAGTGCATGCTTATTAAATTCAAAATCCTTCATTTAACGAAAATCTCCCAAATAATTAAATTTTATTTACGACACCTAATAAATAATCTATAACCACATCTGTAAAAGATCCAAATTTTGGGCACGTGTCTGGGCACCTAGACCAAGAAACCACCATAAAACATATTAACTCGCTTATCTTTCTAGTTTTGATGTTAAGATCGATTTCGACAATATTTCTATACACAAAGCTCTCAAGGCACATACTAAATCAGCCACCCCCTTTCCACCCAAGATACGCTTTTCGCTGGGAACTAAGACACACAGAGACGTCACAAAATCCATTAAACTTAGTATAAGAAGTCAGACCCAAATGAGCTCAGATTCAGTCATTTTTTATTATTTGATGTACAAGCATTGATTCATTTTTTATTATTTCATGTGCAAGCATTCATTTTATTATTTTACATTTAAGCAATCACTTTATTATTTGTATCCAGTTATATAGTATGTACCTTTTCTAAAACGCTTTTCCTAAACGACGTCTATGCTACAATACCGCCTATCTCCGAAGGTGTCAACGTCTCGACGCCCAACGTCTCACTTTCTACGCTTTCACTTCTAACACAACTTTAATATTTCCTACCATTATTGTATTCATCCCGACACTCAACGTCTCGACGCTCAACGTCCAGACGCCCCACTTTCCTACGTCTCGAACGCTGTCACATTCCGCACCATCTAAGTATTTCCTACCTTACATTCATTCCGACGCCCAACGTCCTATCGCTCTACTTCTCGACGCTTGCTGCTCCTAAATATATCCCTGTCGACACCTTTCGTCACGTCCCGCACCACCTAAATATTTCTACCGTATATCTGTCCCTATGCAGTACCGTATTAAATACCTTCCTCTCCACGATAGACGCCTCGACGCAAGGCGACGCTCAACGCTGCGACGTTCCTAAATCGACGCCGCCACAACGCTAGATGAAATTAGTACATAATCTGTATTTTTAATGATGAATCAAAAGATTTATGTAACTTTCTTTGAGATATCACCGGGATTTCGTTTAAACGAGGGCTTGACATTTTCTGCAAAATATTATCAATGTAACCAATAAACCACATGGCCTTCAGGTCATACACCCTGAAAGGCAGTTAGAATAAACATCGGTTTTCGATGGGTGAATTTTGAGTATTTCAATATTAAGAAATATACAGGGTTGTATTTAATAATTTCAATAGAAATTATAATCAATCTTAAAAAATATACCCAGACAACACACCAAATCTCAGAGATATCCACAGAATATCTTTTGTGGATATCCAATATATCCACAGGATATCAGAATTATCCCGTGGATCTAATATGGATATCCAAATGTCCGTCTATATCCAGAATATAGAAGAAATCCTATGGATATATCCAGCAAAATATCTAATGGGTATCTCCAGACCATACAAGAAATCCCAGAGATATCCATATAATATATTTTGTGGATATCCAATATATCCAGTGGATCTAATATGGATATCCAAATGTCCGTCTATATCCCAGGATATAGAAGATATTCAGCAAAATATTGTATGTTAGTAGAGGTTCATAAGTAACCAATGATTATTGAATAACGTCGAAAGAAAATAGCAGAGATAAAAATATTTACAACACTCAAAATATTTTCAACACTCTGCCTTTGATTTTGCCCACTAAGGAGAAAGTCATCCTTATTAGGACTCTTCAGCAATAAATGGAAATTCTCGACTCCAGTCTCTAATGGAGTCTGATTGGGATAAAAATTTCGATCGAACTCAATTACGGCGGGTTGAGCATGAGCACGAGCGAAAGTGGTATCCCCATCTATACTTAGTAAGCAAAATCAAAAATTACATCTAGTGGATATGCACGATGGTTTGCGTTCGCGCCTAGACTTTGATATATTTAGTGGATGTCCATGGGATATTGAATACACCTTAAAAAAATTAATTATAAATATCTGAACGGTACTATCAGCCACAATGGCGAGCACAATGGCGTAATTTTTTAATAAAATTTGCTATATAATTACTATTATTTATGGACATTTGCATGTCTATAAATTACATTTCATGGATATAGAATAGATATCCACCATGGACTGGACATTCAGTGGATATTGGGATGTCAAGTAGATATCCAAAGGATTTGGTGTGCTGTCTGGGTACAGGGTTCTATTAAGTCATTTCAATAGAAAATATAAAAAACATTATTTTAAAAATATACAGGGATGTGCTATCTTGGATAAATTGTACAAACCAAGATAGGTAAAATTTAACAGTAAGTTAACCAACTGGTGAATAAACTGTCCGTTAGCTCAAGGGAGGACACTTATATGTTAAGCCACCCATCCTACAAGGTTTTTTAAACAAAGTATATGTGAAATCAACATAGTAAGGTAACCATAGCGAATTGGCGCTGTTCGTTACTCCGTTGGTCATCTCTATACTCGTCGAAATATTTACCTACATAAAAGGGTGCAACCTGTGTATATCTAGAATAGAATCAAAGCAACACAGTAGTTACCCAACTGGCGAATTGGCGCTGTTCGTAAACTACGTTGGTCATCAACTTAAATAAGAATATAAACATCAACACAGTAGTTAACCAACTGGCGAATTGACGCTGTTCATTAACTCCGTTGATCGTCAACCTAAATAAAATATGTATTGATAGCAAATGAATATGGTCTGCGTTTGAACGGGACTCAAGTGCGATCTCGGTAAATAGTACCTTGAGTATAATGATAAAATTGATAAAGAAGACAGAGCTTATAAACTTTGACCCCTTATTATAAAAATAAATGAGAAAGTCCAACAATTTGGAATTTTGGTGCTTTGTGGTTCCAATTGGTATTGCTTTAAGTTTATATTTTATACCGGTAAAGAAGGCAAAAATCAAAAACAGTTCTAACTTTAGGGTCAAGAGTGGCAACAGAACTGTTGTCTTGTGTGTCAACTTCAAGTGAGTACATAATCTTTTTTGATAACTTTACGAATCGAGACCTGTTGGTTCACTTAAAAGATATTGGATTTCGTGCTATAGGAACATTACGTGATAATAGAACATATAAAGGCCCAATAAAGTCGGCAAAAGAACTGAGTAAACTATTTCGTGGTTTCTTTAATTATAGGTATGACACCACGTCTGATTGCTTATGGTACGTTGGCATGACAACAAGTGCGTGATAGTGGCAACTAATTATGACTACATAAAACCTTTAGCTAAGGCAAGCCGCTGGAAACGAGAAACTAAGCAAAGGGTTGAAGTGCCGCAACCAAAATTAATTCAAAACTATAATAAACATATGGGTGGTGTTGACTATCATAACTGTCTTATTGATAAATATGGTATCCAGATACGTGGAAAAGAATGGTACTGGCCAATGTTCATTCGCATTATGAATATGGCACTTACAAATGCCTGGATTTTATATAGATACTGTAACCTGCGCCTCGACTCAAGGTGGCAGAATGCTGTTACACGAGGGGGTTAATTTTGACTATTTTATGCCCGGTTTTCAGCTGAGAGTGGCTGGGTACTGTTACAAGAAATAAAACTATTGCATAAAATGTGGTGGTTTAATACTACCCAAGTCGCTGGTGATTATATATTTGACGTGGTATAGTTAATTGAATAATATGCTTAAAAAAAAGTGTTCACAAAAGTAATAGTTATACGGGGGCCAAGAGTATACTTTTGGTTTACAAGTATTTGTGTTATAATGATTTCGCTTTATTATTAAGCAGGTGGTGGCACGAGATAAGCTCTGCTAGAATAACGGTTAATGTTTATACACCTAAGGCTCAACCTAGGACACAAGCTTCATGCAGTACTGGTAGCAAGCTGACGAAGCAACTGGGTGCAGGTAGATGGTCTCAAAAGTAAAATATGGTTTAACCTTACTTGATATACTGATGATGGTTGTCCAGAGTGGGGCTTCTCAGTGACCGATGGGCCAGTGGGTACTTCTGGTAGGGCCTACCACAGATGTACTGCATCCACCGCAAGCATGGGAATCCAGGCTAAGTTATCCAGGCCGATAGTAGGAAGTAGATAAACAGTAGATGAACTTATCAAAGGGGGAAGTTAAAGGTGAAGTTAAAGCACAGTAGAAGTAAATTAGATGCAAAGTAAATTGCCTGAAATAGGAAAAGACTAACATCATGCAGAGTTAGTTACATGGTCGCGAAGCAATAAACTCTCTAGAATTCCGTAGAGCAGTTGCAGTTCCTTATATGAAGCTATCATCGTGTTAAAATAAAAACCAAAGCTATAGTAGCTTCTGTAGATGTGCGTTTTGATGGTCTGAATCATTTTATGCAATATCGTGATGAGCAAAAAAGATGTCAAACAGACTGCAAGAGCAGATCCAAAAGTTTCTGTTTGAAATGTGATGTTACTCTATGTGCAAATTGTTTCCTTCCTTACCATCACAAATAAGTGTTTTCACTATTAGTTACGTTTAGAAGTCGGTTTATGTATTAACAATAAACTTTTAGTTTTATAAATAAGATTGCTGTTTGGAAATTAAATGTGTTTTAAATATATAATGAATTTGCTCAGTGATCTATTCAAAGATCACCACTTTTTTTAAAAACTATTATTTTTTATTAATATTTGGAGTTACATTAAACACAAATACAGAATATTATTAAAAAATTCGTTTTTTTTGTCGTGGGCTTTAATGGGTTTATAACATTCTTCCTGCTTTGTTGTGTTTATTTAAAGCTTCACCTTCGATTGTCGATCTAATAAAACTTAGATATATTGATGACATTCTAAATGCTCTTGAAGATGATGTCTGCTGCATCAGGAACTTTCCACTGCTGGGCAAATAATTCACTACCACGAATATTGAATTTATTTATTTAAATATGCAGTAATTGCTGAGAAATAAACTCAAATAATACATATACCTAAGAAATCTGACACATTAGCCGATACGACACCGACAGGTCATTAAATCAAGTTAGCTTCGGTGGCCACTCTGACCTACAACAGATTCCAATTAACACAAATTCTTAGAAAATTCAATACCGTATAGTAAGCAGATACCTGTAACATAAGACATAGGAAAATTATATAAATTTTTCAATAAGAATGTATTTTAGTCATCTATTTGTCAGATCATTTATCTGCTTAATTTTACTTTATTCTTATAACTGAAGGTTTTACTAGCGAATATCTAATAATTAAAATAAAAATCGTAATTATTTAACGAATTTATTCAACGAAACAATTAATTAAAAATAATACACACCTCACTGTAATTAAATATTAACCATTTTCAGGATATGCACATACATATAATAAATTAAAAATTGCTTCGATTAAAAATCTATGAATATAATATTCTAAATTTAAGAAACAAATTTTCTTTTTAAAATTTACATCGAATTTAAAACATCAACTCTGAATGTCTTCCACATCTTGAAACATCCAGTCTTCATCTTCTACATAAACCTTTTTTCTGACTTTCACCTTCTTATTTACAATTCTCTTTTCCTCGCCATCCCAAGAATCGTCTTCGCTGTCAATATCGGGATGTCTTTGACCAATTGGATCAGGCGAATCCCAATCTTCTGCTTCATCAAAAATTGTTTTATTCACTAATACTGTATGAAAAGATGATGTGTCTTCATCTTTTCCATAAACATCGTCTTTTCCATAATCATCATCACTGCATGTTTTAAAAGAATCTGTTATGTCATCTTCATACCTTAGTTTTTGATTATCTATTCTTATTTCGGTTTTAGTAAATGTATCTCTCAATTTCTTTTTCTTTGCATCATAATTTGGAAAGTCTAATTTACTAATATAATTTTGGTCTAAATCAAAACTATCTAAAGTATCACAGTTTAATTGAACATGTTCTAGTAGATTATCATAGAGATCCAGTGTCTTTAAATTGACCATTTTACTAAAGTCAGGACAAATTTCGATGTTATTAGCACTAGCTAATAAAACTTCTAATAGCTCCAATTTGATTATTGCATCTGGAATGGCTACAAGTGAGTTTTGAGAAATATTTAATACTCGAAGATTCACCATAAATTCAATTCCGTCAGGAAACCAGGATATACAATTTTCGTTTATATGAAGCTCACTTAAACTCTCTAGCCATGGTACACCTTCAGGAAATAAAGACAGTCCTAGATTATTCATTTTAAGTATTTTAAGTTGCTTCCATTTTGGTTTTACAAACAAATTATCTACCTCGTGAAATTTATTGATGAATATATCACCTTTATTACTAATATCCAGGTATTCCAAATTCTTCAAACACTTCAAAAAATCGAAATCATCATCTATCAATTGACTATTTTTTAATTTCAATTTATTTAACTTCATAAAATGCATATTATAGCTATTTCTGTGGTATGTGTACTGAGAGGCTTTGTTAAAACTGAAATTTAGTTCTTCTAGGTTGATGCTTTGGAATGTAACTATCCATTTAGGAATCATATAAAGTAAATTATTATTTAATTTTATAGTTTTAATATGAAGAAGACAACCTGGTGGCATATCAAAAACTTGAATTGAGTTGTGACCTAGATCCAAGTATTCTAAATAATTTAATCCACTGTAAATACATGCAGGAACATTTGAAAGATTGTTGCGTGAGATATTTAAACGTTTTAAATTTAAATTTTCGAATGCTATCGGTAAATCTGTTATTTGGCAGTGTGTTAATTCTAAAACAGTTATTTTTTCCAATTTCGCAAAATTGTCATTATTGAAAAATTCTGATAAAGTGAGAATTTTATCTGTATTTTCTTGGTCATTAGTTTTTTCTGTAACAGCTAAATGTTCTTTGTTTTCCGATATTACAACTGCTTTTGTTGAATAATTTACAAATCCTGAAAGAAAAAAAAAATATTTTAGATAATTCTTAAACCACCAATGCTAGCTGATGGCAGAATAGTATATTACATCACAATAGTAGTAAAGAGCTTGAATAACATAGCCGAGTTTGTAAATTCAAGAATACGTGAGTAATAATTGTTTTACAACGTGAATTATGTCTTGTACATTTTATTCGATAGGAAAAATACAAATGTAAATTTAACATTCATATCTTTAATCTCAAACATAAATATTATAAGAGTTTCCCGGATAGGTATAGCTACAATATATTATAGCTTTATTTAGAAATAATCTTTAAATTCACATACATGTAGAACCTTAATTAAAGAAGCGTCATTATATTAAATAATGTGCTTTGGGCGTTATTTCATGAATTGTTATTTATTTTAACGTAGGTAAAATTATATTCTTTACATGTTTTACTATCGATTTGTTAAATGTTTTTCAGAAAAATGCACCATATAAATCGGCTCACTATAAACGATATTTTTATCTGGAAATTATTCAACTGATAAAAAAATACTATTTGAAAGACAATTTAATATGTTTTGATAGGAGTTCAAGTTTATCAAGTCTTTACCGTTTATATACGTAGCAACCGGTAAACAAATGAAACGTATTTATATGTCGGTTATAAAAAAAATAACAGAAAACGATATATAACAGAACCAGATGACCCCCTCTGTTGTGTCGATATCATTGTGAAATCGTCGCCTAAATTCGGTTAAAGTCAGAGATAACGAAGATATAACCGTTCATTGATAAAATATAATATTCACGATGCCAAGATTAAGTCGACAATCAATAATAAGAGAGGGGATAAAGAAAAGGATTTTATGAATAAATGTGTAAGCGATGTGCGCTTATAATAAACAACGCAACGTTGTAAGCCCTCTTGCCAGTTCCAACTTACCATTCCTACGTTTTGGAACTTAAAAATTTATTACATTAAATTTAGTGAAATTATATCTAATTTAGTTAAATATAATATAACTAACGATTTAAAATTTTTTGAGTTCAGTTGCAATAAAATAGTTTGAATTATTTTAGCTTTTTTAATATATGTAAATAATTTTGTAAACAAAACGAGAATAATGAAATAGGAATATGACAACAGCGGATATTATACCCTTCTGTGCACCTTAGAATATGTCTTATTCAGAACCGCACGATATTTCTAAGTAGTTACATCTCCTGTTATCTCTGTTTAAAGTGCAACAACAGCTCCGTAAAATACGAGGAATGGCTATTAATCAATGGACCTGTAATTGGTCCGAAAATTACCCCAGCTCATCGTCAAGCACGTCTGCGTTTTACTCGGGATCTGGATTGGACTTTGAACAAAAGAAGTCTGTTCTTTTCTGGGCTGAGACCAGCATATGCTTCTATGGTAGCGACCGAAGAAGAAAAGTGTATCGAAAACCAAGAGAGTGATTTTCAGAATGCTGCATTAAAGAGCGGATTGTTTATGAGGGTGGTTTCTGCATAATCTGGGGTGCAATTTCGAGGGGAGTAAGAACCCATCCTGTTTTCACCCGTTGAGAAGACGTTGGTCACGGGAGAGAAGGTTTAACGGGTGTTAGGTACATCGAAAAGATTTAAGCAGTTCATGTGGAACCTTACATAGACTACCTAGACAATGCGAGGGCGCGCACCGCAAGAATCGTTCAAGATTACATTACAGAAGTTGGTTTTCGGGTAATGAAGTGACTAGCATGCAGTTTCATCCTGAACTCGATAGAAAATTTATGGAATGAGCTGAAACGAAAAATGTGTGCTAGACTTTGATCCCAGATATAATTGTTGTAGTAGAAGAATGGCTTAACATCCCACAATAAACTATAGAACTTGATTACATTTATGCCAAATCACATGAGATGTTATTAGGACAATATGGGGGCATACTCAATATTTAAAATTAGGTGTTGATTTAGACAAAAAGTTTGTAAATAAATTTAAACTCAAATCAAAGCATATTAAATTGTCTTTCAAACACCATTTATTATTTATAAAATTCAAAAGTTTACAGTGGGCCGATTTCCATGCACGCAAGTGCATTATGATATTTATTTAGTTATTTATTTAAAGAAACATAACCTCAATTATTAGAATTTGACTAATTAAAGTAACGGGACAAAAGCGAATAAGCCAACTACATAGCGCCTACCATACAAGGCTATTCGCTCCGTGCGCGTCAGCAGCGCCAATTCGTTTTGGTACTAATGGACTATTTCTGCGTATACCGACAAATACAATTTTTATTGGAATTCGTAACTAAAAAGTATATATGTTAGTTTTAATAAAAGTATATGGATTTGTAAAATAATTAAAACATTAATTTATTATTGTCATATATTTTTATCGCTTAAATTAAAGAAAATTATATATAATCAATAAAATTCAATAATAAAATATAGGCAGGAAACAGTATTTACTGGAAAATCTATGAGAAGTTGCGTAAGTCTAATAAGTTGTCATTGAAGAATTAGCTTATTCTGTCAAAATAAAAAAATACCATTTAATAATAGCGTGAAGTTAAAATGTATAAAAAAAGGATCGTTATTTATAGAAGAAAACATAGAATGAATGATTAAATATGGTTTCCCATCAGTAAGTCACAAAATTGCATTCCAGCTACATATAATAATCAAAGGCAGAAATCTTGAAATCTAGTCCTTGCTGAATGAACATTTAAGAATAAAGGGATATTAAAGAACATCGTAACATGATAATTTATTGTTTATTTAACACACCATACACTAAAGTGCTATACGGGTTGACATAGAGTAGGCACCCAATTCTCTAAAATAATCCTTACATAGACCAAGTTTGCTGGTGTTATTGATTTATTAGGTGTCAAGAATATACAGGGTAAAATAAAAAATCAAAAAACAAACTTAGGTCCAATTTTCATGTAACAGTAGGTTTTGCACCAGAAGAAGGCCTATGAGTATCATTATTCCAGCAAGAAAAGCAACTTTGTGCAGGTTCTGTAAAGAAGAAGAAACATCAATCCACGTCCTGTGCCAGTATGAAGAAGGCCTGGCTAGATTGCGGTTTCTAACGCTAGGCGAAGAAAATCCAAACGCATGATCTACATGCGGGACCCACTGTCAAAGCTACTAAGTTTAATAAAAAAGAGCAAGCTAGACGACATACTTTAAAAAATGCAGTCGCACCATAGATCTGAAAAGGTCGCAATGGACAAGGACAAATAATATCCAACTCCTTTTAAAATCTAATCCACCCTAATATAATTAAAGCAACGATTTAAAGTGAAATTGGAAAATCACGCCATCGTATAATTAACTATAATTTTTGTCTGAACTGCCGTTTCTATTAATAACGATTTACATGTAAGTTGCTATTTAAAAATACTTTGTGAATACGGATTAAGGTTTAAGTACTTTTTCAATACTGTATGGTATATCAATTTTAAACTGTATCTCTATCGAAATTATTACAAGCCACACAGTTAAACAAAACATGTATGCATAGCAGCAACATGCTCTATACAGACCCCTATGTTTATACTATAAAATTTGACTTTGTAGCGGTCGGTGAGCCAGACGAGCATATTTTGTATATACCTACTTCATCGATTCTGTGAACCGCCAAAGTTTGTTAACGTGTTAAGTAATTCATTGGCTCAAATAACAAAATAAAAATGGTTATTTAAACAACTATTATATTTTATTAAATGAAACCATAACTACCACAATATAATAACGTAAAAGTAATTGCGACTAGTTTTTGCCTTTTTGGGCCATCTTCAGAACTATAATCGGAGTACAAAATAAAACCCTAATAGGAATACCAAAATTAAATGTTATATTTTATATAAATGCAATGGACCGATGACAATTATAAAATATGAATCCATAAGAACACTGCAGCTTTTATAAAATTGTTAATTTAAATAAAACTATATGAAGTCTATTTAATTACTAGTATTAAAGCGTCAAAATTAAAAGAATAGGTGGTCTTGTGGTAAGCGTTCTTGCCTTACAAGACGAGTTCGATTCTTAATAATCTAAAATATTTTTTTATTTGTAAATTTTCGTTAGTGGGTCGTAGAAAAAATATACTGTACAACAAGAGTGGATTGTCCACATCGCACTCAGAGCACTCAAATTTCGTCTTCGTGCGATATGACCATCATATCCATTCTTGTTGTACAAACTACTATTACCGCGAACGCAGGATAGAACTAATAATTCAGTTTTTTGTTCCGCGAACGCATTTTTATTTGCTGCGCAAGCGAAATTGTTACTGTTATAATTCAGTTCAGGATTCTTACCGCGAACGGAGCTATAAGATGTATAACAATGTGAGGTAACACAAATACTATGTGTAAGTCATTGAAAGGCCGGTAGTAAAAAACATAAATCGATTTAAAATGGTGATCAACAGTATAAAATAGTATATTATGCAACGATCATGTAATAACCATTACATGAGAGTTGCATACGCTATTTTTTCTACACCCGATAAATAATCAAGACCTATAAATATTATATTTATATTGGTATTGAACACAATAACAGTAATTACTCGTATTTCTATAAAAAATTCTACAAAATTGTAATTAATGGTATTACTTCAGGTATTGGTATTTCCCTAGATTTTTGCGGTAAAATATTTTGTACTGTATTTTCTGCTTTCTCCGATATGTGTGGAGGAGTCTTCTATATCGCTAATATCAGACATTTTAATATTATAATTATCGAAGTTTAGCTACCTACGAAAATTTAATACGTTTTGACAACTAAAATAATTACATAGGAACCTAGGACAAACGTCAAACAGCATGCTTGATTGAAAAATTGTAGGTTTCTATTGATTAAAAATCTGTATCGTAATGAAAAATCTGTATCATAATGGGTATCATTATGAAACGGATTATGGGCATATAAGTGCATTATTATAATACGGGTGTAGAAAAAGGTAATAAAAGTACTATAGAGTTCAATGGAGTGAGGAATCCAGACAACTCATCATTTTTGGATTTTAGTGACAGAGAAAGACAAAGAGAGAAGCAAGTACAGAATATTGGTGTACAAAAAGAGATACTAACAATGAATTTGGGTTAAGATAACCCTTGGGGTAAAGAAAACCGTTAAATATCTAACTAATAAGCCTAGGTAAGGAACAGAGCAACTAGAGGACTGTGAGTTGTATCTTATGCCATATTTTTGAACGATTTTAAATCTTTTTTGGTACCATGTTATGCTCCTTGTTTTTCCAAATATACAGTCTTCTGATCTGAGGGTAAACATGTCTATTCATGGTTGGTCTAACGTCCACAACGAGTCTGTAGTTTGCGCCACAAAAACCACTAAAAATGGACAATTGATACATCTGGAAATCCACACACATTATTTAACCGGGATTGCTTGCAATTTAATTTTATCTTGTAAATCTATATGTTAGGGTCAAAGATGATATTTCGGTATTTAACGATATTGGCCGGTTATTGTCGTAAATCTCCTATTTGATTGGTCCAATAACCGGCCAATAACGTAAACATCTGCTTAAATTGGACAATGTTGATAAACTATAAATGACACAGTCTTTTTACAACTCTGCCCGGGCGTTATCGTTAGCGCCCACTTATGTGTAGGCCGCAAACCGCAACGATTTGGATTTGAATAAAATACAGCAAAAATTTACAAGATCTGAATTCAATCTATGTTTGGAAAAGCTTATATTATTGGAAAACCTTAGTGACGCTGTTAAAGAAAAAGAAATCTCACTTAGAGAAGTTGCAACACGAAACACTGTTTTTGGAAAACAAGTATATAAGCGTTGTAACTGTAAGGGTAAGTGCAAGAACAATAAATGCGCTTGTCGCGCCAAGAAAAAAATTTGTAATTCCAAATGTCATGGATCATTATCATGCTCCAATAAAACTCATTAATAGTTATATAATTATAATGTTTTTATATTAATTTTACAGTAGCTTACTGGTAAAGCCTTGAAAATAAAAATTTTAAGTAACAGTACCAACTTAATTCTTTAAAATCAACTTCAACCACTTACTGATAGTCAATGTCATTAATGGCCGGACAAAGATGCAAAAAATAATATATTTTCAACATTGTCCACTCATTGATAGTCGATGTCGTTAATGGCCGGACAAAGATGCACAAAATATTATCAACATTGTCCACGATTAATGGGTATTTTCGCTGTCCAGGTAATAACGATATTGGCCAGCAAATATGGCTGCTGACGTTAGTGTCCAGTCAATATCGTCAATGTCCAATTTACAACAATGCCCGTAACATATATACAAATGTGACGTAAAATATTTCGTAACAGATAATGCAGCAAACATGGCACTTATGGGAAGAAATATATTAAATAAACTAAAAGTAAACTCTAAAATTATAACTTATGGATGCTCAGCTCACCCTTTAAACTTATTATGCAAAGATTTAAAAAATAAGAAATGTCAAAGAACATGTTACACAAATTATTAAGTGCTTCAGACATATTCATCTTTCTAGGGCAAAATACATACAAGCAGGTGGAAAAACATTCCAAGCGACTTATGATGGAATAGTATATCAGATTGTTAAGAGGTATATGCAAGGCAAAGGGAGAACTTTTCAAAAGTATGTGAGAAAATTACAAAAGAAATATATTTAGCATCTTAAAGCATATAGCTGTTAAAAAAAAATGCTTTTCTATCTGACGCAGCAGAAGTGTGGAAAGAATTAGAAAGAAAATTCAAGGACGAACTAGAATTATCGTTGGCTCAAATACAAATTTTTAAAAACCGATATAAACAGGCACTTTCATTTTGTGGGTTATATTTTGGTTACCAAATTTAGTGCAGAAAAAGATTCAGCATTAAATATTATACAAAAAAATCTATGGAAAAAGTGGATTACTATCACATTATAACCATTTTCAACAGTTATATTTTCAGAAGAGGTATTACCCAGTGTTAGTGGGTTTCACAGCAGAATTTTTATGTGCTTTCTTCTCTTCAGCTTCGGTAGAGCGAATATTTTCAACATTTGGAATCGTTCACTCCAATTTACGAAATAAATTAAGAGTGGAGATAGCAGGAAAATTAGTATTTCTGTACAAATACTATAATGAAAATTAGTGTAGAATTTTGAAAATATGTATTTTTTCAATATTTAGAAGTCCTTTTTATTTGCGGTTTGTATTTGTAACAGTTTTCGTTTAATCTTTATTTTGATTAAGTTTTGTAAAACAAATAAATTTTCTGATTTCACATTTACATAGGGCTAACCCTGGAGTATAGTATCCGATTACAATTAGAAGAACACAGCTACGTCATCATTTGGCAAAGTAATTAATTGGTTATCGCCGCCTAATGGAGGTTTAGTGGAGTGTTAATATTATAGGAATATATTAAATATTGTTTTACACCTAACAACTTACTTATAGAGCATTCAATATAAAAACCGATGCACGTCAGAGATGACGTCAGTGACACTCATTGGTACCACACACACTAATAAAAATAATTAAATTTTATTTTGTAAATAAATGAATAAATTTAGACGCATGGACTTCATTTTTATAAAATTGCATATTATCACAGTAGTAAATGTACTGTAGGCAGATTATTAACGGAATACTTTCTAGTGAATTTCATAATAAAAGTTGGCATCAAATGTGTCAGCTTTCAATTTTAATACATTTATGTCAATTGTTATTTGTTTTGTATTATTTTGCACGATTTCTTTTCAACAAATTATTTGTATTTTAGATTAAATTATTAACAAACTGTTCTTTTCAGAACAAATTTATTAGGAATTCAATAGTGGTGTTCGTTTATTGTGTATTTTTTCATTGAAAAATGCCAAAACAATTAAATAGTCGCTTCAAGGAACTAGTGGCTTCTCTAATAAATTATTTTGAGAAAGCACGTGATAATAATGGGCCTTTGTTACCTTTAACAGCTGTAAGAGAAGTGAGTTGAATAATAATGTATCACCGTCAAATTAATATAATTATTTTGTTTCAGCGTGTCGCAGAAGCACTTAATCTCAATTTTTCTACTGTCAGTTCCATTTCACAAGCTGTAAAGAACAGTGAAGTTTTAAAGTCACCACCAAAAAAGCGCCCTAGGCAAAAGAAAGTTACCAACACAAAAATTCTGAATACCAGTGCTATTCGAGATGTTATTTGTAGCATGTACGAGTCTAGTAAGTGTATATGTATATAAATTATTATTAAACAATTACAAATTAATGTATGATTTCAGGAGAGCATGTAAGTTTAGATTCTTGGTTGGTGAAACTTAATGAGAAGGAGTTGTTCAATGGATGTCGCACATTATTGCATACCTCATTATTAGAAATAGGTTTCAAATGGCAGAAAGATGAACCAATGCAAGGTCTTATGGAACTTCCAGATTTTGGCGTAAAACGGGCAGACTTTTTAAGAAAATATACCAAAAAAAAAGAAAGCAAATTTGTACCAGTTTGTTTTTATTGATTATACTTGGATTTTCCAAAATGGCACCATAAACCGTTCTTGGCAAGACAGCAATAAAAGAAGTGTAAAAAGTACAAAAGTTGATGGTAAAAGGTTAATAAAAAAAAACTAATGACTATATACATGTTAACTGTATATTGATCTTTTTTATAGATATATAATTCTTCATGCTGGAAACGAAAATGGATTTATTGATGGTGCCGGGACCTTATTTGCTTCAAAAAGCAATAATTATGATTATAACGGTGAGATGAATAATGAAAATTTTTTAAAATGGTTCGAAGAACAATTGCTTCGAAGACTGCATGAACCATCTTTAATTGTAATGGACAATCTTCATACCATAGCACATTGGCACACAAAACACCGAATAGGAATTCGACTACGGTTCAAATTCAAGAGTGGTTGACGAATCAGAACATACCTTATTTAGTCACCATGTTTAAGGCTGAACTTTTGGACCTTGTTAGACGGTGAGTAATGGAAATCTACTTTTTCTGTATTTTTTAAATGATTTTATTTTTTTAGTAATAAACCACCAAAAATATATGTAGCTGATATGCTGGCTGAACAGTATGGACATAAGGTGTTACATCTTCCTCCTTACCATTGTATTTTTAATTCAATAGAACTGATTTGGGGTATTTCAAAACAATATTTTAACAGGCACATTGGTCGGGATGGAAAAACACGATTGTATAGACATGTGGTCTGAAGCACTCCGAACAATTACTCCACAAATGTGGGCAAACAGTGTAAGACACACTGAAAGAGAAATTTTTAAATTGTGTAAAAGAGAGCATATACTGGACCGATTGGAAATTGCTCCCATTATTATAACACCAAATAGAGATGATTCTGATTTTAGTTCTGATTATTCTGACTGATTTTAGCTTAAATATTATTTAAGTTTTAAAATGTCATGTGTTTTTAAATTGTATTACCTAACTGTTCTAATTATTTTCTTTTAAATATGGATGTTTATAAACTAAATGAACATAATTATTTTTTATTGTAAATTAAATCAAGACTAAATAAAATTTGTTTTTTCATCCTTAACCTAACCTTTTTTTGTCATTTTAAACCTCTTGTGCAAAATTTATTACTATTAAATTCAGTGTTTTCCTAAAACTTCATTTTAAACATTATCAATGACCTTCATTGGCTTTTATATATAATTCATTATACATTTAAAATTAATTGTTCCTAATAACATAGCCAAAAAAACATAACCTCATAGTTTTAATAATTCCTACATTCTTAGACTATTTTGAAGATTGAGCAACACAGCAAGGCTATGACTTCACAACTGATTGATGACGTGTATCGGTTTTTATATTGAATGCTCATTTTTGTTTATTGAAAGTTATAGATAATATGCATTCGAAATTCGAAGTAATAGTTATGACGTAGCTGCGTTCTTCTAATTGTAATCTGACCCTACCAATAAAAAAGCCCTAAAAAATGTAAACATACCTATTTAGAACTAAGTATTAATAAATGTGATTTAAGAAATATTTTATTAATTCTAACGCACCTCCGAATATTGTTAAATATTTAATATAAATTAAAGATTATGTTTTTAATTATTAAACTAATCTTATAATAATTAAATAATTATATACTAATTGTTGAAAACATTTTTTTTAAATAAATACTTAATGTCGAAATGCCACTAGTAAATCTCTTAGTCAAAGATTTAACAGGCAATAAGTTGAAAACCTAATTATAAATGTCATTACCTATTTAATATTTGTATTGAAAGTTATTTCAATAATATTTATAATGGGAATAACTAAGTAAAAAAATAAAATATTCAAGTTTTTTTTTACGAATGTTCGTTATAATCACTTTAAATTATTTACAAACTTTCTTTCCTTTTTTGTCTCATTTTTAATCATTTACATCGATATAACTTGTTATATTTTGTACTAACATTTATGTAGGTAATTATTTTAATAAAATTTTCTTTTTTTTTTTTTCAGATTAATGGCATCCGGCTCTGTGAAAACTCCTCACAAAACACTGGTTAGTATAATTTGGTACTAAAATATAAATTTTACATACTCTTTTTTGCAATAACCATTGATATAATTATATTGGTATTTACTTATCAATTTATTATTCTAATTATAATTTTATTCTTATAGAATTGATACTCCTTACATATTAACATCTTGTTTTTTTTTTTTTTTTCGAAAAAGAGTTTGTGGCTCACACGGTAGTTTTAAACTAGTAATTCCACAATGTAAAAATTGATCATGTCTTATTTTTGTATTGGTTTAACAGGTATATTTTGTGAAGTAGGTACGGTACTTCCCGTGACTTATCAACAAACTATAAAGAACTTTTAAGAAAACTAATGAAAGTATTTAGCACCTTCACAGGCAATTTTGAGAAAAATAGATTTGCTTGGCAAATTTCTCCATCTACCCTTCATATAGAAAATGGTATACATACCTACTCTAGAGTTAGGATGAAACGTAACAATAAGAATAACACAATAATCACGAAAATCAATTCAAATAATCAAATAATTATTAAAACATATTGTCCCGCTTAACCCTACTAATTGGCAATATGGTTTAGTTTCCATATAAAAATAAACAAGGTTAAATATAAACATAGTTAAATAGAAATAAACGCATGCACACATTTAATAAAATAATTATCTGTTATATGTGTGTAATTAATACTAAACAAGGTATATACCTACTTATGTATACAATAACAACAAAAACTTACCCATTTTAGAAGAATTATTTAGAGAAAGTGAATTGATAACATATTATTTAGTTTGTTAACCGTTTAATATTATAAACAACCTCAAAATTGGACCATAAAATAATAAACATTGAAATAGTAAACAGTCATATCATTCGTAAACAATATTCTCACACAATCTTCACTAGTGATGTGAGGTTAGGTTATGCAACGTAAAACGTGAAACGTGAATTAATTTAAGTGACGCTACCGACCTACCCAATGCGTGCAACGAAGTTTAACGAATAATAACGATGTACTATTTTTACTTTTTTTTATTAATCTCGCTAAGATATATATATATAAATAAAACGTTTTCTAAATTAAACAAATTTCATCATTGATGCAATAAAATCCTGTAATTTAAAAAATGTGGTATTTAGTCTAAATGATTTGAGGTAATCATGATCTAAGGAGTTGTCGTTAAACAGGTATGTAGGGGAGACCGGGGCTGATTTTCGTAATGATATATTGACACATGGGTTGGCAGTGTTGAAAAATATCGTGATATTCATTATAAATATAAAAATATCAGATATATACGATATATATCAAATTTAATAATATATCCGTTTACTTTTCATTAAGCTTTTTATAAAATCCTTCTAGAGGTTATTAGGAGTGTACACTCTGGTTGATAAAAAATAAAAAAAACTCTTTAAGGCGTGTAATGATGAAATATTATAACAATATATTTATAGATTTTTAGTTTTTTGAGTGCCTTAGCCATTAAGCCATCATCAGGACACTCTAAAAGATTTAATGTTATTAAAATAATAAAATAATTATATTTTTAATTATTATTACGTCTTTCTTTTCCTTCTTTTTATTTTTGGGCAATGTTTCTATTTTAATTTGCTTCAAATAAAAATATTAATATTATAACAAACAAAATACCTGAAACACATGTAATAAAATATCAGTCTGATTCGCAGTTTTGTTTTCCTGGTTTGGTTTTATTACAGCAGCGGTACCCAAATTTTTGTGGACACGGAACCCTTATGTTATGACGTCGTTAGGACGTTGTTATAATATGTTGGGAATGAGGTGTTAATGCACCTCCACCTAAAATATGCCCCTTCTGTTGCTAACGACCCTTCCAATCCTATCTTCTCAAGGAAGTGTAGGATTTGAAGTGACTTCAAGTAAGGTAAATGTTCTTCTTCTATTTGATATGCTCCTAGGTATAGTGCCCCTGGATTAAATAACTCAGAATGTGAATGGAGGTTTCGTATTCTTCCCCACAAAATTTGCACTCACTATCTTCTATTACTCTTGCTTTACTAAGGAGCCCTTTGAATCGGCATTGCCCAGTATGGATTCATGTTAAATGCGTAGCCTATTCTTGCTCTGGCAGATACAGGTTTTCCATATTTTCTGGTTATATTGACCCAGAATTATCTTAACCTGTCTTAGTCCCAAGAAAGTGTTTCAATTATCGATTCTTTTACGGCCAAATTCTTTTTTAATCTCTCCTAATATTGTGTGGCTCAGGTCCCACAAAAGGTTTTTGAGCCTCTTTCCTTGCACAACTATCTGCAATCTCGTTGCACTTTACCTCTTTATGTCCCGGGTTCCAAGTAAGAGTAACCGTATTCTCCTCGCCTAGCTCATTCAGTTGTTAGGCATTTTCAGACCATTTTTGAGCTGATTATGTAAGAGCTTAGCGCTTCGTTGGTTCCTTGGCTATCGGACATAATGTTAAACTCGATGTTAAACTAGATACACTTCTCAATGGCGTGCATATCCATCTGGAAGATGTTTGGGTATTTTCCCAAACTTTTGGAGTGCCTGGTTCTAGGCCTGTATATTCTTATTTTCCAGTTTCTTCTATGGTTTTAGAACCATCTATATATCACTGAATAGCATGTCTTTTAGTTACAAGCACGATGGATTCTTGGCTCCATTCTTTCTTGCAGCTCAGCTCAGCTCTGCTCTTTCGTTCTTTTTCACAAAACTGTAATTCTTTCTCATTTCATCCTTCAAATTAATAGATTTTCGTTTAATTCTTCCCGTTCCTGATTATTCTACATTGTGTCATATTTTCCACGTTCTCTATCATTAAATTTAGATTTAGATAAGTGAGGTTTAATATCACATTCATTACAGCCGTAGGACAGGTTCTTATTGCACCGGTGAGGCAAACATCTGTCAGTCTTTGTAATTTTGAAATATTAGCTCTCGTAGTAGCTAGTTTTGTTACTCTAGGTCATAGCCCCGTAAGTTATGATTCGTCTCACTATTGCTGTATACATCTATCACTGTATGTTCGGTTTACAATTCCATATTTTACCAGCAATGTTGTTGCATAGCATTATAGCTTTTGTGGCCTTATTTACTACTTCCTTCTCATGTATATTCCAGAGAAGTTTGTTGTCCAAGCCTAGGTATTTGACTATTTTTCCATTCTATATCTATCTCGTCTAATTTGAGTTTGAGTTTTCTTTTCCTTGCATTTCTAGTATTGTCCCACCTCACGGCACTATCTTTTGATGTGTTCTGGTCCTTTTTGGACTATAGCTTACAGAATATGTCCAAATGTACTTGTAGCACATATGACTATGTCGTTGGCATAACCTTGACAAGTTATGCCGAGGTCAGACTATCTTCATAAAAGTTCATCTTCGGTTAGGTTCCACATTAGTGGGGATAGAACTTCTCCTTGTGGACATCCTTTGGTTGTGCAGATGGAGATGATGTCCAGGTAAAAAAAGTCCAAACCTAACCGCTCTGCATGACATTCTTGAAAAATCGGTTAAATTAGGGACGCCGTTACCTGAAAATGGTTACTTAAAGGTCAGTTTACTAACCGCTATATTTTTACGGTTACTATTAAGTCGAATGTCAATGTGTCACAAAACTGACGTAAGTGTCAGCCGTGGTCCAAATGTAACCAAGAATTTAGTTTTTTTTTAGGAACCGTTGTCAAAAAATCCTGGTTACTTGCAGTTAGTAGTCGGTTAATATCGAACCATACCCATAAAGGTTGAAAAAATTGTCAATGTCAGCCGTCAATTATGTTGATGGTAGAACACAGGCGTAAAGATGGGTATAACGTATTTAGTATTGTATATGGTTGTATATTGTATGGAACTTTTATTTGTTAGCAGCAGCATTTTGCATTTGACATAAATATATAAAACCAAATGAAAAAACTGTTTAAAAAAACCAGGAGACACACATAGACAATTAACAATAAAAAAATAAAACGCAATGTTACGCTTATGTCTTGACATTATCGATAGCTGATGTTGACAAAATGCATTTCTTTATAAGCTTATCAGAACATACTTATATAACCAGAGCATTTCTTTATGAAGTTTGATTTCTCTGCTTTGGTTACATGTTACTAAAGCATAAGTTTACTGGAGCAAACTATAATAAACAATAACAAAATCAAAACCACAATACTGTAACCAAGTATGTTATAGTAAGCTTATAAAGAAGTGCCCAAAAGATCTTTAACCTTTAAATGTAAAATACTCTAAAATAAAATAAATATAAATAAATAATAGCAATGATTTAACAAAAGAAATATCGATATCTCAGAAAAATATATCGAGGCGCACCTTCCAATACATCATTTAAACGCAGTACCGATATTTTTACATTTCTGTGCATCCCTATCCCAGACCCCAGGGTTGCGCGATAACCAATTTGGGGCGGGCGCCAATTAGGAACTTTATTACCTCCAGATAAGAATTTAAAATGTTCAAAAAGGTAAATCAAACAAAGGTGGTCCTTAGGATCTCACAAGAGTATTTTATTAAGACCGGTTTCGAGGATCAAATCCTCATCATCAGGTAAGGTCCGTAATTACTCATCTATTTAAGACTAAGCTAATATAATTATCCCAGGGTCGGTGTAAAAACAAGTATGCGAGTATTTTTTAAAATACATAAAAAATATAAAAAAAACAATAGTTGCAACAAAAATATATTTTATATATTATATTATATTTTTTGTTGCAACTATTGTTTTTTTTTTATATTTTTTATGTATTTTAAAAAATACTCGCATACTTGTTTTTACACCGACCCTGGGATAATTCTATTAGCTTAGTCTTAAATAGATGAGTAATTACGGACCTTACCTGATGATGAGGATTTGATCCTCGAAACCGGTCGTAATAAAATACTCTTGTGAGATCCTAAGGACCACCTTTGTTTGATTTACCTTTTTGAACTTATAACTCACACATGGCTACCACCTTCAACTTTAATTTAAAATGTTGCCGTATACTCCAATTGACCACCAAGAAACAACCGGAGCTTTTTATATTGGCCAATTTTGCACTTTAATAATAGTATATTCATTCAAAAAGATTGAAAAAAAAAATTATAACCTGAGCGGCCTAGAGTCATCGCGGGTTGCTTCTTATAAAAATTAGTATTAGTAACAATAGTAGTCATTATCCATAGAAGAAGACGTCATTCACCTGACTTCAAAAAGTGACATGTACTATGTCGTGTAACCTGTCGAATTTAAAGTAATTGTGATCATATATGGTTTTTTTTTATTTTTTTTGCTTTCATTAAAATGATACGTTTCTAGACGTATATAACAATAAAAAAATCATTTTGCAAGCATTTTCTGTCATTCGGTTTTGCTACCTCAAGTTAGTTCGAAATTTCTTTATTGTTGAAGAATTAATTACATTCTTATTCACAAAGATAGATAACACAAAAGTATAAGAAAGCTAAAAACAAAAGTAAAAAATTAAAATTCAAAGAAAAGAAACAAACATAAATATTTAATAAATTACATTTTTTGTTTTTAAAAATGGTTTAAAATTCTAATGTCAAGTCATAAAATATAATATAATGAACAAAAATGTATATACACAACACCAAGTACAAAATGACAATTGACAAATATATACACATAAATTAAAATGACCTACTTAATTCAACCGATCACAGAAAATTTATCCATTTGTGGCAGGTCTTTTTGAGCAAGAGTTTCTTAACTTGCTTTTAAAATATTTTTAATGAGTCAGCACTTCTTATATTAATTGGCAAGTGGTTAAATATTTTCTTCCCGCTATACACAATAGAGCCATATACCAAGCCGGAAGAGGGTATAGGCAAGGGAAGTTAAAAGGTTCTTTGAGTATTGTTGGAATATTACATTTATATTTTTTAAAAACTACAAGTACTGTTTCTAAAATAAACAGACACGTGAGTGTTAGTATATTATGCCTAATAAATAATGGCTTACAAGAGATACTAGCATCAACTTTGCACATATGTATTATGGCCCTCTTCTGTAAGACAAAGACTCTAGTGAATAACTCGGAAGAACAAAAACTTATAGAATATCGCAGATGGGATTCTACCAATGAAAAGTATACACTTTTTGCAACCGAAATACCTAGTTCTTACTGCAAGACATCCAGAGGACAGCTTCCTACACAAACTATTACCATGGATTTCAAATTTTAATTTCTGGTCAATGAATAAGCCTAAGAATTTATTTTCGAGTTTTTTGCAAATTTGTTGCTGTCCAACTGAAATTATAGCGATATCGCTACTGAATGAGACTATATTTGTTTTTGATATATTAAGAGATAAATAATTTGAATTACACCATTCTCCAATCTTAATAATATCTTTATTAATATTATTAGACAACTTTTTAATATTCTCACTCTCCCAGGAGTATCGTTGTATCATCTGAAAATATGGTGAAGTATCCATTAATATTGACATTAATTGACATTGACATAAATTAGGAATAAAACTGGTCCCAGAATGGATCCTTGGGGAATCCCACAATGAATCATAGAAAGCATTGATGTTTCCTTATAGAAAGAAACTCTGTACTCTAGTTTCCAAATAAGACTGGAACCATTTCTGAGCTATTCCTCGAAATCCGTAATTTTTAGCTTGCTCGGCAACATTCTGTGATTTACACAGTCAAAAGCTTTGGATAAATCACAGAACATTGCAGCAGCTACCTTTTATCATTTAAATTAAGGTATCATTTTTTTAGAACAGAAAACATAGCATCGATGGTATTTTTACCCGATTGAAACTCAAACTGAGATGTAGATAGCACTTCTTGTGTAGGAATTTAGGCCACGTGGAGGCATTTTTTTTGGCGATGAAACGGTTGATGGACAAAATAAATTGCAAAAGTGGTTTAATTTCTCTCAAAATGTTTGTATCACTTTCATGCAATTTTCATTCATTAGCTCTACCCCATTCAGGCTTTTGTTTACCCCGGATTCTTGATCAAAAAGTGTAAAAATAGTCTAACTTATAACGAATGGTGTAAAACACCTTAATAAAAAAAAAACAATTATTGTAGGTATCAAATATATTTGGAATATAATATATTATATAAAATATTCTAAAATACTGACACACGATAATATCAAGATATCTCAACCTAACACTTATTTATATTTTAACCTTTTATTAGATGGACATTTTTACTGTTGCAAAGAAAATTTATTTCCATCTAATTCTTTGTTGAAAAAACTCAAACAATTCTTCGGCTAGTGGAAAATTTGTTGGCAAAAACAAGGCCCGAATAAACCACGCTTTATAAAAAGTAAATCACCAACAGCAAAAAGCATTAAAGTAATAAATAATTATAGGAAAAAAGCTAACTTAATTTCATAATTTCAATTATATCTTGATGATGGTGTGCGGTTTATCGTCGGAAAGGAAGCGGAAGTACGAGCTGAGGCCATTACGTAGACCAGACGTTAGTGCATGAAAATGTCTCCCATAAGGATACGAGAGCAATTTAGCGTAGAAAAGCCGTGAGAGCGGGGCCGGGAATTTTTGGTTCCGACGTGATGGACGATGTCGTCCTATGAAATTTGTCATAGTTTGTCCAAAGTTTATAGATTGGATAGTTACCTACAACTAAAGATAAAACTCGTAGCTGAAAGTGTTGAACGTATTATTATTTGTAAAATTATGTTAAGATAGTTTTTCAAAAACCAAACAAAAAAAAAATTTTAAAATATTGTAAATTAAAAAATTATTTACTTTTGGACATATTAATAATGTCACCCAGTACATGAAACACTGTGACAAATATAGAAACAGGAAAAAAGTAATAAATTTAGTAAGAAACAAAATACCAACTTCATTTTAAAAGATAACAAAAATGCAATTTGATTAAATTTGACAACCAGGATTTTGTTCGGACAGTAATAGAATTTTAATATAAAATTAGTTTAAAATTGCAGTTAATTAGTTTTAATAAACCCAGCTTTAATTTATAAAAATGACTTATTTTTAGAAGTAACTAAATCCAGTTTCTTTCTATTGGGCACAAGAAATTTGAACTCTCTAGATGCGATCAAAATGTAAAAAGTTGTTGATTTAACAAATGAAAATCGGGTCTTGGTAGAATTTTAAAAAATAGAAGACATGTAGTTTCTTTGTCATCCTAAAAATTGAAATAGGTAATAAGAAAGTATACCAAATATAATAGCTATAATTTGTTGTAAAATTAGTAATAAGTACTTACTGGTGTAATTGGTACAATAGGTTTTTACCCATATATTGTTTACAATAGTGTAAGTGATCATACATTTTGGATGTGGAAGTATTATAAAAGATTTCTGCCTTTTGTCCTGGAACTCAAAAGTTATTGATGGATACAACGTGGTTTTCTAAGAGTTATTTGGATTTTCAATCTCGCTTATTCACAGTTCTCTGTGAAAAGAAAACGAAGCAAGTGGGACACCATTTATGAACCCTGATGTAGTTGTAAAGGTAAACATTTTTTATATGAACTATAACTTACCATTTCATTTATTTTTTTAACCGACTTCAAAAAAACAGAAGGTTCTCAATTCATCGCGATATTTTTATTATTAATCTGATTCCATTTAATGATTTAAGAATACACACCTTCTCTTTCATAATAAACATAACCTGTAAATCACCTTTTTAAATTCAAAACATATTCAACAAGATATAACGGCAACGGCAATGCCAACGTATAATAAAAAAAAAATTGTCAGAGAAGGTGGGTTATATAAGTCATTGCCACTACTCATTAGGTGGCAGTGGTCGCCAACCTCTCAATGTGTTGAGCTACTTTGTTAATTGTGGAATAAACAGCGAGCTACCCACACGGAAGCCACGTAACGCAACGTAAATGAAATAATCCACAGTTAATTTATCATTATATATATTTATTTTACTATTTAACTGGTAATACATAATACATAAGTACTAATAATAAACTAATAACAAAATAACTAATATTACTAGTACGTACTTGTTCATAGCTACATTCCTACCTACCAAACGAAGGTGTTTGAAAAATAAACACAAACTTTTATCCAGCCACAACAGCATGTCACGTAAGATTTAAAAATGGTTAATAATAACAACAAAAAAGTAACGCACTATCATGAACATAAACATTGAAAAATAAAAAAAGCACGTTCAATGAGAAGGCTGACACTCAGACTCATCGATAATTTTTTTAATGTTTGCAGTATAATTTGATACAGCTATTCGAATACAATTATCCAAATGTTCATCTGTAAGTCGATTGCGATATTTGTTCTTAATAAACTTCATATTGGAAAAAGAAAATTCACACAAATAGGTTGAACTGAATAATGCTTTCACTTTCAAGGCAACACGGCATAGAACTGAATATTTGTCTTTACATACAATAGGCCAGATACATTTGGTAGTTGAGACTAACGATTTTAAGGCTAAATCATTTTGAAACAATTACTTCCATTTCTGTTGCAGCGATGTCTTCGCCAAAGTTCTGCATAACACAAGTTGCAAACTGTTGGATATCAATTTCCATAAAGGGTGAAACAACAAACTGTGCTACTAAAGCCATTTCGTTGAAATCCTTAAAACGATTTTTGAAGTTATTCTTCAGAGTAGAAACTATTTTTACATGATATTTGCTGTCATAGGGTTCTAATGGATTTTGAGATATTTTTTCTGAAAGAATAGGAAAATGCTTGGCATCGCTGGTAATTAGGTTTTGTTCCCAAAACTCCAGCTTTTTGATAAATGCTTTTATATCAGAAATCATTTCCGCTAGTTCTTTGTCTCTCCCCTGAAGCTGCAAATTAAGTTCGTTTAATTTCTTTGTAATATCCACGAGAAAACCAAAATCTCTAAGCCAGATTGAATTTTCTAGTTCCAGAGTCCGTTCATCGCGTTGTTTGAAAAATTGAACTATGCCAGATAGGACATCATTAAAACGTTTCAGCACTCGTCCTCTACTTAACCATCGGACTTCAGAGTGAAGGAGTAGGTCCCCGTATTGACAGTCAACTTCATCGGCCAAGGTTTTGAATAATCTTCTTTGTAACGCTTGAGCTCTAATCTTGTTCACAATTTTTACCACCAGTTTCATAACGTTGTTTAGTTTCAGGAAATTTCCACATAATGCTTGCTGATGGATAATGCAGTGGTAACAGAGAAATTGCGAAAAAGTTTCATCTTTACGACATAACGCCACCAGACCCTTACCACAACCCACCATAGCTGGAGCGCCATCGGTTGTCAAGCCTACCATTTTCGATATTGGAATTTTCTCGGAAGAAATAATATTTTTTAAATGAGAAAACAACTCCTGTCCAGTAGTGTGTCCTTTCAGTGGAATAAACTTCAAAAGATCTTCTTTAATCGTAAAATAACTAAAGACCATCCTGACGAACACGGCCATCTGGGCAGTGTCAACGACATCTGTTGATTCATCCAGTTGAAGTAAAAAATAAACACAGTTATCTAAGTCAGTTCTTAACTGTAAAAAAATATCATTGCTCATTACTTCTATACGTCTCATCACTGTATTAGCAGAAAGTTGCATAGATTTTATAGCTGAAACTATCTCGTCTTTATTTCTAAAGTTGGCAAATAACGAATCAGAAGCTTCTAAAAACGCCTGTTTTATCATTTCCCCGTCTTCATAAGGTTTTTTTTTGTGCTATTATCTGGGACATACGGTACGATGCTTCAGTTACAGCCTTATTTTTGTCGACTGTTCTTAAAAATATTGATTGTTGTCCAATTAATTGCTTTTTTAACTGTTTCAGTTTCTCCTTTGTGGCGGCAGAATGTAGTGGGAATGATTTTTCAAAATTAGAATGTACATTTTCATGATGTCTCTCAATATTTCCTTTTTTAGCAACGGAGACCGAAGTATTACATAACAAACACACATTTTTATCTTTAACTTCAGTAAAAAAGTATTGTTCTTCCCATTCCGAATGAAAGTGGTATGTCTTATCTTCTTACAACTGCTTGCCATAATATTATTTTTTGTTGTTCTCTACTAACCCAACCGCTGGACGTTGGTTACGCGTTCAGTTTTAAACTAAGCGCAATGTCGCCGCGCCGTGCGTATGTATCCCGTTCAAAGCAATCCTCATCGTTCTCGAACACTAACGCGTTGGTCCGGCTGGTCGATTCTAGCTTGATGGCGTCAGCGGCAGATCGCTCACCGCAACGTTGCCGCTGTTTATGTTTAATATTATGACAATTAGATTTTTTGTGGAATTTTCACCTTGTCTGATTTATATGATTCTTTTTTTGTTAGTAAGGGGTTATGTTATGTTGATAATGGGGTGTTAATACACTGCGACCTAAAAGATCTATTGTGCCCCCTTCTGTCGCCACTGCATTAAGGAAATGTCTCAATGCCTATAGCGACCCTTCCAATCCTATTTTCTCAAGGAAGTGTAGGATTTGAAGTGGCTTCAAGTTAGGTAAGTAGTAAGGGGTTACCTCAGGGGTGGTCCCATATAAATTTGGTTAAGATGTGATGATGGCATCTGCACGTTTTTGAAGTCGGTTTTTTTTAATTTTTAATTTCTAATACTTGTTACTTTTTCTTTCCAATTTCGGCATCACAAGGATCTAAGATAGGGCTCTAATTGGGTGTTGCGATTTATTTTGTGATTATGTTTGGAAATACACTAAAATAAAAGAAAATGTTATAAATATATAAATATTACTTTGATTTTAAAAATCACAGCACGTTCTTACGAAGGTTAATGAATGAACAGCAGTTATTTGTATCGTCTTATTATAAGAAATTAAAAAAAAAGGACAATCATAATTATAATTAAACAACTAAAGAGCAAAAATATATATGCCTGCCAACAAATTACCTATTTATAAAAATAAATTTCAGTGTTTTGACAAAAGGCCGTAAGCGACAAAATTTGTCATATTAAGATATTTATACGATATTTAACCTGACAGTATTCCACATGATAACACAAAAAAAACTGCCAAAAATTTCGATCGCAAAATATTTAAGTTTTAAATATTGTAAGCAAGCCTTAATCTCGTTTCAAGGTTAGTAAGTGTCAGAGCGTCCTTAAGCCAATATTAGTTTTATTCCGGGAGCTTGAAAAGTGGCAAAAATGTTTTTGTAAGTTATATATAACTATAACTATGGTTAGCACGCGGTCGTTAAGGTGATATTGACTAAGGCGCAAGTTGGAAATAATCCATGGAAAAGTAATTCTCATTTACATTTAAATATCAAGGCTGATATTTTCATAAAGTTATCATGAAAGTATTAAAAAATATAATAACTATCCTAAAGTGGCCGTATTAACGCGTGTCCCAAAAGTTTTGGGAAAAAAATTAAAGACAAAAAAATATTTTAAAAATTTATTTATTCCTCATAATACTACGTACAAAGTGATTCCTTAACAATAAATAAAAACTACTACAGCACCGCTAGGGGTCCATTTTCTTCGATATGTCGCAGTTTTGTCCTGACGCGTCTCATTAGGGTTTGGCACTCTTCAACGTCAAGCTCCCTAATTTTTTGGAATAGCCTACACTGCAGCTGCTGCTCGATTTAAGCTTCCAGCCATTTTCATAAACTTTGCTTGACAATCATGCCCAAAATGTCTCTATTTGTCTTGCTTGGGGAACGTTCGGGGGGTTGTCCTGCTTAGACAAAAATGGCACATTTTGAGATTCTAACCGACACTAAGTCCGGCCAAAACATGATAAGACGCCATTATGCTTACAGACGGATAGCAACTGGGCTGTCAACCAAGTAAACAAAACACAGGGCAACGTTTATTACCATGGCTAACTAGATAAATTTGATTTAATACTCCGCAGAGCACAGACAAACTTTTTCCCAAAACTTTTGGGACACCCGTTATATATTTTATATAAAAAGAGTTCCTAATAAATCTCTTAATAAATCTTCTTGTATTGCCCTTGTATAAGAAATCTGCTTACATATTTTTGCCAAATAAAATCTCAGAATTTTGTGTATTAATGAAAAAGGATTCCTATAATTTATTCTGGAAAAAGGCGAGATACGTACCTACATATTTAATGAAATTAGGATTATTATAGCAAATTTCACCAGATGCTTCTTATTAATTTATCAGCACCTACCAAGAAAAGAAACCTAAATAATAAATTAAATTTTTTTGTCATTGCACAGTGGTTCTAAAAGAAAAGCATAACCGTCAAAATTAAAAAAAAAAAAAAACTCAAGGTTAATACCTCAAGAAGTGGGATTTTTTTCATAACAATTTGTTGTTTTTTTATTTTGAAAATTAGGTATCTATATTTAACGAAACAAAATCCTCGTTCAGTCGACTTGTATTTCGGTAGGATTTTGATAAATTTGTAAAGAAACGAAATGTTTTCAAAAAAATATTTTTACTACTCGTGGTATTTGGAAAGATTATTTAACAATATAAACAGAACTTTTATAAGCAACATTTGCTTTATTTCCCTAAAATGAAGTCAAAAGTGAAATTATTTCTTTAATTATGATGTAAATTTGAACAATAAAAGCTATTTTTGTCCATTTTTCATCACTTTTTTGACAAATTTTACATTAACGTTTCTCATGATTGAGTGAACTTGCAATATTCATTGTTTTAAGATACAGTTTGTTTTGGAATGAAATAAGGTTATCACTGGTTGATATATTATAAGTCAAAGAGCTTAGAGATGGTAAAGGTAATATAGAAAGCATTTGCCACTGCGCGAATTATGCCAGAACCAAAAAAACTCGGTGGAAGGAGTAGGGATATATTTTGGGCCAGACTAAAATATTTGTATTGTAGTACCTGATTTTGATAACTTTTAAAGGATGAAAAATTATGAGAAATAGTTTGACTTCATTTGTTAGCACGATTCATTTAAAATGAGTGCAATAACATTTTATCGGTAGCTACTAGTTAGGTTAAAGTTTATTGTGTCAAAAATAACTTAATATATCTTACCTCTCAAAATTTGTGAAATATAAAAACATTGAAATTAATGTTATTAATACACATTATTTTTATTATTAACCGGTTTTATAAATTATTAAGTAAAATTTTAATATTTACGTTAAAATAAAATTAAATATTTAAGACAAATTAGTCTTAAGGCCCCTCTTCACGTTGGCCAATGCGCAGGCAAATATTATTGGCAATATTCATGACCAGCACGTAGGTAACTTTATGTTTCCTACTTTAAAAAATATTAATTTACTTCCTCGAATTCTGGTTTTACAACATTTATCATTATCCTACTGTTTAATTAAATATGCAAGATTTGAAGTAATATATCCGTATCGACCAATTTTTTGTAATCCATGGCCCACTGTGTGCCGAGAAAAGTATATTTGAGGAAACCACTCGAAATACGGAAAACAAATTTATTTTGTTTTGTGCCTCCCGATATTCCCAGTTCTTTTTACGCCCCATTATGTGATGTGATGAGCATTTTTGCGGATTCTTTTTATCCTGGCGCTCGTTATAACAGCGTTAAGAGAATTATTTTTGTGATAAATCGTTTTCTTCGCGCCGCGCCGGCCGACCAACACTTTTTATTATTAAATCTCGAGTATTGCTGTTTACACAAAGCCGTACCTTGAGATCTGCTAGAGGCTCTCAACCAGAGATAACAGATAACTACAAACAAATATCGTGCTGTAGTGAATAAGACATATTTTAAGGGACACAGGAGGGTATAATATCCGCTGTTGTCATGAATATTTCATTCTTTTCGGTTTGTTTACAAAATTCTTTACATATCTTAACACTCTCACCGCCAGTGTTACATTAATGTACATCCCTGTACACAAACAATTTTTTGTTGCAAGCTGCAGTGTAACATTGTTATTAAACCTACCGTTGACTTTATATGGGGGATTGATTTTAGTGGCGTAGGGCTACATCTTAAAATATAGAACTTTACCCTCTAACGATTCTTAATAGTTTAGGATTTAGGGATATGATAAAAACAGTAATTTAGCCGTGTTTTGATTTGTTTTTTATAAACCTCTAAATGATCACAAACAGTAACTGCAAAATTATGATAAATATTTATAAATGCCTGAAAAATACTAAACTAAATATTTCACCAAACTGTAACAAAAATATATGGTGTAACGTGATGTCTAGTCCTTGTATAATGTGTTTGAGATCAATTGATTGGGCGTGGGTTAGGTTATTAAATAACTCGAATAACTTTGAAAAAGAAGTTGGGCACCACTATATTTAAAGCTTATTATACTTAACTTTAGATTAGTCATAAAAATGTAGAAAATCACTAACCACTAACAAATTATATTTAAACCATGCTTTAGATAAGGTAGTAGCAAATTCTAATTCACATAGTTTTACTAAATTTAAATTTAAGATGATTTATTCAATAGCACTTATCTTTTGTTAAAAGGAGGTAATATAAGGAATATTTTAACGCATGGTATATCCTCAGACAACTTTTTCAAAGGGATTCGGAATCCTTATTCGTAATTCTACAATGTGAATGATCTCGTGATATTTGGTATTCTAACTTAAACTCGAAACTGTCTAGATCTTCTAGAGATGAATAAAACCACGCACTTCAGATTGTACCAAAACCAAAAAAAACTTCTAGGTATAAAAACCATAAAACATCTTGATAGGAATTCAAAACGACTTGAGAGGAATTCAAAACCGTCTTGCTAGGAATTCAAAACCGTCTTGAGAGGAATTCAAAACATCTAGATATAAATCCAAATAAACCGTCTAGATATAGCCATGCTAAAAAAAGGGTTAAAATGTTAAGACAGGAAATAGGAACTTTGAACAGGATTTAGATAAAATGCTTTAACTATTAAATGAACAATTTAAAACTATTAGAGACTAAAATTAATATGAAAAGGAAAAATCTTATTTAATACATTTAAACATAGTAAAGCATATTTTATCAAAAAAAAAAAAAAAATTTAAACATGTGTGTTACTTATTGTTGGTAGGATTTTAGGTTATGTTCGGAACTTGACAATTTAATTAAGAAATCCTTGTACAAAATTTATATTTTCAACAATATATCATTATTAAAACTTACCTTATAAAATCAGACGGCCCATAAGAATATTAAAAATCATCTAATACATAGGATGCCCTAGATATATTGAAATTCAAATCAAGTTGATTCGTTTGACATCCAAGTCAAAAATAATTCTCACAATACGAATCAAGGAAGAAGAAAACGACAAATGACATTTAAGAGGTGAAAGGTGGTTGTGACGATATAATGGTTCCAACCGTTACAATGGGGAAAAACGAAAATATGAACTCTGTGAGAAAACTGTATATGAAGGCACAACGAATGCTTCTCATTAAAACAGGATTTGCAGTTATGTGGATTGCCTTCACATTGTTTTCCATTTCAATGACCGGTGTACTTAAATGTTACACCTGTCGGTCAAAGTGTTAAAAAAGCTAAAATAATTTAATCTATTTTATTGCAACTGAATGGACAAAATTGGTGAGGTACATTTCATTGAATATTCCTTTTTATTTTAGAAATTTTCCATAATTTTTAGACACAAACTATATTTAACAGGAAGAATATTTTTAAGACTTTTCTTTTAATTTAAGTTCTGTGGTCTAGGTTATCATAGTATACTTCGATTTAATTTTTAAATATAACTTATCTGAAGGTCGGTATATGAATCCTATTTTTACTTACGTTTTCACACAAAAGTGACACTTACTGAGAAATTTCAAAATAATTATTTATAAAATCATTAACAATTCATAACATAACCTAAACATATTTCTAGAAATATTTATTTTCATTTTCAAACCACTGACTAGCTGACATCTAGTGATAGATATGTGTATAACTGGTTGCATAGTTTATGGGGAACTGACAAAAGTTTTGTGCACTTTTAAGTTACACAAAGGTAATTTAAAATATAAATAATTATTTTTTGCAAAATCTAATAATCTTTTTGTGACTATAGTTTAATTTATTTATAGTTTATTTATTTAAAACACACTATTTACAATTTATTTATGACCTACTAATTAATTTATATAATAGTTAGGCACTAACTCACAATTCTAATTTATTTATTACAATTTATCTTTTCAGTCCAATACTTTATTCTAAACTACTCGTTAGTCGACGAACTTGCGCTATTTCCACAAAGACTACTATGTACTCGTAGTTTCTAGACGCTTTCGAATGTTACCCGAAAATTCCATCTCTATGACTCAACGGCCACTCGTTGCTTTTTCTGATAGATTTGAAAAGCGGTCTGTCTCGATACGTCAGTGATGTTTCGATCCTGTCAGGTGGCAAGCTTCAAGGTCGCGCTCTACAGGGACGGCTTAGGCATTCCCATGACATTTTTCCCTCCTTAAGAAATAGTTCCTCCTGGAACTAAACCTGAATGACTGTTTTTGCAACTGAATCCTCTTTTACAATTTTCAGTGGCATGGAAGTAACAAGGTATAATCTGAACACTAGGAAAATGGCTGCAGGCCAGTATTTCAACCTGGGTATCTTGGAAGATTACTTCCACCATGGTTCTAATGATCCTCCAATTCAGCTGGTTTCTCTCTATCTTTGGCGTAGCTATTTTCTGTACATTGGACTCCAGTACATGCTCCCTCAGACTGAGTAATGCTTTCCATAGATCATGATAGGTGGATCGATCTCGAAAGGTGTTCATTGTTACTAAATAGAAAAGATAATGCGATCCATCTTGAAGTTTCAATGCTTTTCCAGGGGTTGGTAACTGATCTTGAAGTTCTGGCAGTAGACCAAACTTCTTCTAGAATACAAATGCCAGACCTCGAGCGTCGTCGATGTTTGCCAAAATACCATGGACCAGCGAGTATTCTTTAGGAACCGTGAGGAGGTCTTGTTGTTGCTTGGTTGTAACACCATGTCTTACTTTTCCGTTACCTCCATATGCACCTATAAATTCTTCAAAGTCAAGGTAAGGTGATTTTCGAAAGTGGTTTACTTCTTCCTCCTCGTCATGGTTACCCTCAAATGGAGCCAGCCGGTTTTGGTGAACTACCTTCAGTTTGCCGTTCGGGATCTTACATATACCTCAATTACATAATTAATTTTATTTTTGATGACTTACGGAACTTTCCAAGACCTTTGAAGCTTCGGAGAATAACCCTTTTGTCTTTTTGGGTCATGAAGCCAGACTTTTTCGCCATTCTTGAAACATCCCTCTGTATCTTGGGTATCGTACCGTTTTTTCATCCTGTCGCTGCGGACCAATTCATGCATATCATAAATTCTTCGTCGTAACTGGATCACATAATCTTCACCAGTTACATCTTCTCCCGATAGGCATCCAAACTCGAGGTCGCACGATAGTCTCATCTCACGCCCAAACAGGTTCTTTGCAGGTGTTTGGCCTGTCTATTCATTGACAGCGGATCTATAAGCCATTGCAAAGAGCGAAAGATACTGATCCCAATCTCGCTAATGGTTTGAAACCACTTTGGACAGATATTTGCCAATGGTCTGATTCATTCACTCAACCATTCCATCGGATGATGGGTGCAATGCTGTGGTTTTGGTTTTCTTCACGCCTAGTAAGTCACAGATTCCACGGAAGAGTTGGCTTTTAAAATTTCTGCCTTGGTCACTGTGGATCTCCAAGGGTACTCAAAATTTACAGATAAACTATTTTAATAACACATCTGCAACAGTTGCGGCCTCTTGATTTGAAATGACGTAGACTTTCACCCACTTTGTGAAATAATCCATAACCACCATCATGTATTTATTACCATTCTCGGTCATGGGGAATGGTCCAGCATCTAAGGCGATAAGCTTTTCAATTCAGCTAATAAGGCAATTCGAAGTTTCAAAAGAACACCCTAGGTTAATCAAGTATAGAGAGAGATACAATGGGACATGGTTCTTTGCAGTTGTGATGGATAGAAAACCTATCGTTCTCAAAAATTTTGAGAAAAACAGCTAATTTCTTCTTCCAGAAATATCTTATGCAGGTAAAACCTATACTCATTGTACTGTTAGTTTGACTATTAAATTTTTCTTATTCGCTCCAGGTCCAATACCAATTTCGGCGGAAAAATTTGCCAATTTGCAGAATGTGAAAAAGTTCTGTGGAAAAGAAGCTCAAGATTATTTTTTCTCACTGGTGCATAATTGACTGGAAATATAAAGGACTTCTTCCGTATAAAGAAACTTTCAAGTTAAACACAAAAAAACTGTTAATTTTCTTACACCAATGGAACTTTTAATTTTTCATTTGAATTTAGTTAAAGTTCAGGTTCACTATATTAGTTATGCAGACATAAAGCTACTTTTTGATTGAAAAAAACGTTTTTTTTTTTAATTTCAGGGGAAAAACGGGCTAAGTCACGATCAATTATCAATAAATTATTGATTTTTCAATCAAAAAGTTTTTTGAATGCTTTCAGTTTACGACCCAAAGATCCTAGATAGTTAGGAAACATAGGTATTGGTAAAAAAAATTCTGTAAATGCAAATACTTTAGATTTTGTAGCGTTTTGAAATATATAACTGATTTATTTCAAAATAATTAAATTTAAAGCCCGTTTTTTCCCTGTGCCCACCTTACCAATCTAATCATTGGTTCCTATAGTTTTAATAACTATAATTATTGTTCCCAACTAAAAAAAAATCGGGGCCGACCTTGCATTTAACACTTTTTTCAAATAAATCTCTTCTACACTATTTCTATTTACAGTTGTGTGTACTTTCGAGTAGAAAATTACGCGGCGTCAGCTGCGGCAATTTTCTAATTCAGTAATTTGCAGAATTACGAGAAAATACACGGGCTCCATCATCGTCGAGGAGGATTTAACAAAGTTAGATCCAGACGGAAAAATGAATAGTTTTTCTGTAGCGCAACCAAAACAAATCCGGTTTTTATTAAAACAAAGAAGAAATTACGGAAAATTCATGTCTTGTTTAGAAGCCTGCTCAAAGCAGTTGCTCGAATTACAAAAAAGTTGAAAACAAAAGCGAGACGAAAAGATTCTTCTGAGCAAGGTTAACGGAGAATTTGAAATTTAGTTTTTAAGTAGAAACAATTAAAATGCCATGTACAACTTTATTAGATTTTTTACTTACTGAATCCTAGTAAATTACTTTTTGTATAATTGTCATTAAAAGTAACACTTTTAGCAACGTTTTTCTAAAAGAAGCGTGTTGCTACATGAAAATGTTTTTATTTCATACTGTCCGGAAAAAGTCACTTTACATTACTTTAAGTCCGTCAATACTTTACTTTTCAGTACGCATTTTAATTTCTTCTAACTGATATCTGTATCTGTAACGTGTGGAGGGAGGGTTACATCCACGACACTTAGGCCTCATTAGGTCCATTGTGCATCCTTCTAAGATGATAGGCACCTCCTAGCTTGTGAGCCAGCTTGCAAATTTATGTAGTTGACAACGTCGCCAAGAGGTGCCTCTATTATATCGGCCGGTGAACACAAATCTTCTAATAAATGTGAGCGTCGAGCAATCGTAAAGGATATGCTCGATAGTCTCATCTTCTTGTTCTAAACTTATAACTGATACAAGATTATTTATTCATAATAATGCCTGAGATTTTTCTAACATTGAAATTAATTGACAAAATGTTGACAGGTAAAAATCCAAATTATACGAAGCAATGTCATTGGTTAATTTATGAAAAAGGAATATTGATATATTTACAGAGAAATTGAGTATTGAGTTAATGTCACCATTTAATATCATGTGCAATATAAAACCACTTATTTAAATATACTTAATAAAATTATAATATAAACATTTAAACTTTTAAAGTAATGATAGATGATGTCATAAATTAAAACTATTTCTATTGGCTCATAAATCTAGACATGGACAAAGGGACATTTTTGTCTATAGCAATCTCCAGTTACGAGATAGGTAGTGCGAGTAGTGTGACTGAACGGAGGCAGGTCATGCTGGCAGGCAATTCAGATCCTCCTGATAAAATGTGTCGTTATTGTGGAAAATTAGCTTCAACAAAGGATATTAAATGCATCAAAGTGCGACAATTGATATAAAGTGTGTAGATGCGATTTTAAGAGTTGTTGATATTGATAAAAACTGTTTTCGTTGCCACAAGTGTCTTTAGGAATATAATTGTGAACTAAAATCTAAAGGAAAATGTGAGTCCAACAGCGATACAACGTCATTAAATAAAGAAATTGAATGTTTAACTAAAGAAAAACAAATATTAGAAAAGTTGAAAATCAAAAGTTCCGGTAAGTGCTACTGCATTATCACAAACCAGTTCTTTTTTGCCGCAAAGTGATAAGAATACAAAAAGTTACTCAGCTGCTGCTAAAATTAAGGTAAATTCCGATTCGCAGTTATTGGTCAGGTCAATAAACTAAAATATTAAAAATATACAGGTGGAAGCAGATATTAAATCCAAGGTGAATCCTCGTGCTACAAATGCGAATGTGGAAGGGACAAAGCTTATCAAGAATGATATTATTATAAATTGTAGTGATTCTGCATCTCTAGATACTTTAAAATGATGTATTAACTCTAAAGTAGGAAACGCATACACCGTTACTGAACCAAAGAAGATTAGGCCAAGACTTATAATTCATAAGACCCACAAATAAAAAAAAGCGTTCAGACTTGGCGGTCGGACACATGTATTCCCATGTATTTTTCGACGCTGAATACGATCCTGAACTCAGAAATGACCTCTATATGGCCTGAAAGGTGGAAAAGTCATGACTGGCCCAAATCGAGTTCCTGAGGGTTTTCGAGGTCGCTGACCACGATTATGATGTTCAAATTGAACCACAGATGACCTGGATCTTAGGAACGCTGATGAACGTTATCTACGGGGACTATCCCAAAATTCGTGTAAGGAGAGAAACTTGGCGCTCGGTGGTTTTTTGGGTTGCTGAATTCAAATATAACATCAGCGAACACCCCCTGGACACCTGGTGTGCTGCAACCAGCACGTGTACGTCATCTCCGAAAAGTTTCTTGCCAAGATTGCCAAAACAAGCCAAAAAACCTTGTAAAGGTATGTTTTGGGGCCCTTGATCCAGATTTCAAAAACGATCTCCGAACACCTAGTGCACCGAAACGTCGTCTTTGAGGGTTCTCCAGACATAATTGCTAAAGACAAACCGAAAATCGTCATGGGGGTTTCTAGGTACGCGGAATCAAAATTCCATCACATAAACGTACCTCCGGAGACCTGGTCTACCGGAACTCCGGCCTGAACGTCATTTGAGAGGGTTTTCCTCACATAATCGAGACTATTATGTCTTATTAGAGATCCCGTATACCTCACTGTATGTATATACTTCCGTATGAGGAAGTAAAGTCGGGGACTATATACAATCGAGTGTAGAGGAATACATGGGTAAAGAATTGACGCATTTGAATCGGTGGATGGGGCATCTGGGATCTTTAAGATAGGATTAATTCATTAATTAAGGCCGCAACCGAGCGTGACGAAACCTTCATGACGTCAAATCTATTCGCAGAGTAGAAGAATATTGGCTTCACTCAATTTTCATGAGAAAAGCACTCGATTACTACGTCCCAAACACGACTTTCCCAGTCCCAAAGGGGGAGTTCCAGTTGGCCATAAACTTTTCGAACACAGTCTGAGTTCGAGAACTAGGACATAAATAAGGAAATAAAAATGCAACGTCCGGCCCCTGCCGGTTTATTTTCCCGGTCCATTTGCAAGGTCCCTACCGGGCCATTTTCCCGACCTGCACGGGGAATTCCAGTTGTCCGTGAACTTTTCGACCACAAACATAATTTTGGAATCTACCTTTCAGGTCATATAGAGGCCTTTTTTGGCCCCTGGGGCCAATTCCAGACGTGAAGGGCCATTTCTAAGCTCGGGATCGGATTCAGCCTCAAAAAATACATGGGAATACATATGTCCGACCGCCAAGTCTGAACACTTTTTTTTTGTGGGGCTGTGTAATGTAAGTTCATTATCTGTGGAGCAACCAAATTTAATAAATGAACTTATAAAAGCCAATCAACTAAATGTGACTATAAATGATTTAAAAATTAATACCAAAATGAAGTTTAAGGATGTTTTTAATGTGGTAATAGAGACATTACCTCAACTCTTTCGTGAAATCCTTAAAAAAGGTTTTCTTCATATGTCTGTGCTTCTTACATAACACACATTGTAAATGTCTGTTTAGAAGTTGGTTACTTTTCTGACAGCTGGAAGTGTTCCTTAATCAAGCCTTTCTCAAAATCAAATAAGCCTGAAACATTTAGCGACCAATGGATGAAGCAAAAGCTACAGCAGTTACTCTGCTTGATTTTTCTAAATCGTTTTTTTGTACCAAACTCAAATATTTTGATTTCGATGAAACTTCACTAAGATTTTTCAAATTTTAGTTAACTTACCGCCACCCAAAAGTAAAGTTAGAGAAATCATCTAATTTCATGTGTGGAACATCACGAGTACTCCAAGGCTCCGTCCTTGGTCCCCTTTTGTTTTCTATGTATATTTCAGATCTTTATATTATTGGAGCATGTAAATATACACTCTTTTGCTGACGACACGCAACTATATTATTCCTTTGACCCATGTGAAGTAGATATATATTTTCTATGAATCACAATCTTAATCTTAATGTCAGTAAATGTCATACAATATTATTTTGTCCTACAAGTATAGAACATAATGTTATTTATTCAAAATGAACCTCTATAATCATGTAGAAGTGCCAAAAACTTAGGCATTATCTATGACTACAAACTAAGGTTTTAGGACTATGTTTCGCTTCTAGTCAAAAAATCGTATCTGATTATTCGTCAATTATACAGGAATCGAGGTATTTTGTGTTTCAAATTACGTAAGTAGCTCTCTGAAAGTCTTGTATTGTCCATCCTAAATTATGGACTTTTAATTTACTATCCGTGTTTGGATCAAATAACCAAATACAGACTACAAAAGATTCAAAAATCTTGTTGTCGTTTTGTATTTGGTATAAAAAAGTATTATAGAATATCAAATAAAATTACATATAGTAAATTTATTTAAATATCAGATGGCGGCCACGGTATTTCGATTTCTTTTAACCTTAACTCTTATGTATTTAAAAAATAAATTGATATATCGGAAAGATCTGCACAGTTTACATTTGAGATATCTACATAACTTAACGATTTCGAGTTACCGATTATTATTTTTAAAAGATCTTTCACATATAAAGTCGTTTCATTATATAACAGTCTACCTAGGGAAATTAGGACACGTTCTCTGACATTTTTAAAACCAAATTATAAAACCTTGCTATTGAGCAATGAATACAGTGCTTACTTTAATATAGTATTATTTTCAAACATTTTTCCTTATTTAATTGTATTTTAAGTTCCATACATTTTTCTTGTTTTTATAAGTTTTAAAATTAACCGATTTTAGCACCTAAATTGATTTCAGTTTAAATTAAATACAGGTTAAACATTATTTAATCATAAATTAATTGTGTAATAATTGGCATTATTATTAATTGAAAAATCTAAAGAATTTACCAAAAATTCTAAACAAGTATTTAATGTTTAAATTAAATAATTAAAAAGACACTTATGACAATGAAACAAACCTTCATTTTATTAATTTACATTGAACGTGACATTGTAAAATACAATCAACAGTCACATAAATTTTGGTTTATATAGAAAGGATCACTTGGGGGAAAGGCTCAGTCGGGTTCGGACTAAGGTCCAGAACTTTCGCCCCTCGGGCGAAACCCTGGTTTTTTATTGTAAAGTAATGTGTAAAGTTTTTTGTGTACGATGTGAATTATGGGTAAATATTTTAACTTAATTTTGTTTAATAATAATTGATTAATTGATTTACATATAAATGCCAATTTTACATTTTCGTCCCGAATTATATTTTATGCTTATCTTTATTACTATTAGTTATAGTGCATTATTCTCTAAATGGAATTTTATTCATTTTTTCTGAAGACTATTTGTCAAGTTTTTTATTTATTGTTAATATACATTTGTTAATGTTTTAATACTTATTATTAATCTCTCCTCCTTTCCCGAACCAGCAAAATATTCCGAGCATGTTAAGCCTCGGCGTTCCTACCCTTAAGGACTTGAGAGTCTTAAGTCAGTTGCCAAAACCGCTCGACATATGCTATTAAGGGATGTTTTTTTTTGTATTTTTATTATTTTCTTTTATTATTTTATTTTGCCACTGGCGAATGGATGTTCCTTCAGGACTCCAGGACCCTTTGGCTGGTGACAGGCGCTGCCTTTATCCCTTAATAGTATTAACAACAGTAGCTAAAGACCTATCAGTAGTTACAAATGGTCTTTAGACATAACTGGTTGTTACATTTGGTTTTTAGGCTAACCGGTTGTTACAATTGTATATTAAATAAATGATGGATATCCTTTGATTATAATATTAAAGGCCTTATATTATTAATATTATTATTATAACAACGGGAAGTTTCTATTTTGTGTTAAAAAAACAACACAAAACACATAATATCACAAAACATATTCCCACTTAAAATAAACTTAAACCAAAATATGTGTAAGTTTTATTTCATAATGTAGTTTTAAACATGTTATTTATCAATGTTTTACATCAAAAACATTTGTAAGCAAAAAAGTCCTAAACCACAAAATCACGAAACATTCTTTTCAAATTCTAGTTTTTTTTTTAAAGGAAACTGTATTCGTTCTTTTCAAGAAACGTTAAAAAAGGCATTAATATCGCCGGAATGTTCCACAAGATATATTCTTTTTTCAACTTCATACATTCTCTTAATGATAAAAGCCATTATACCCATACGCGTTCTTGGCTTGACACAGTTGGCAGAAGTGAAGAAAAAAACCTTTCATCACAAGTATTAGCAGTTTCTGTCACGTCGGGTAACTTATCATTTTCAAAGTTGAGTGGTATTATATCATAAAATAGAAATAGTTTTATACAGAGCCATTGCAAGAAATCTGAAATAAAATAATTAACGGATTTAATTCGGATTTTCTTTTAAATTAAGCTGTTTTTGAGTTCGGATGAAAATTTATTTGATATTAAGAATTTTATTGGTGAAATATATCAATCGATCGTATACATCTGTAACATTTTTAAAGTTCTCTCCATTATATTTTCTGGCAATTTAGCAATGTATTAGCAGGTAGTAGCTGTCACAATAACCATTGCAAAGTAATTAATTTATGATACTAATGAGATTGAACTTTTAGGTCACGAATAAAAAAAAAATCTACTAGAATGCTCTGTGGATTACAGACAAAATAAACTTTTACAAAATATTCGTAATAAAGCTTTGAGAAAATTTAGAACACAGACTCTCCAACATTGGTCTTACTATAAACAGCTCAAAAATTATGCTACAACTGCTAATAATACAGAAAAAGAAGCCTATCTTGAGTTTAAATTCCTTAATTGTAATACAAAAGAAAAATGGACAGAACTAAATTTAATAATCAGAGATTTCAAAGAAATAACTTCTAAGAAAAAAGGGACACCCAGTATAGTTAAAATTCGTTTTATCAAATATATTTCAAAACAATTTTTATGTAAGGTAATAAGACGTGGTTACAAGCATGTGCAAAAATGCTAAGTCAGGAGTTTAATGAAATACAATGTATTTATCAATGATAGAACGGAAGTTGGTATCATATTTGTTTATATAGAGACGCAATTATATTTTATAACCTACATACAAGGCATCTAGCTGACACAGAAAAAATCGGGAACCATCTTTGAGCGTTGTTTCAAAGGGGGCGTGGAAATACACGTATGACCATTATGACTGGACATAAAAATTATAAACATTAATTGAAATGCCTCTTTTGTAAAGCGGCCATAATTAAAAAGGCGTACCAAAATATTTACCAAGGGAAAAAATTGTAAATTGTATCTCTTTGAGTCAAGTTTAAAAATCTTGTAGTTTAAAAGTGGTGTAGTTTTTACCAAGTCCATCGTGAAGATGGAGGGAGAGCTATGCGTTACAAATTGTTGAGCGGTGCTTGTCTTTAATTGGCAAAATTGTTATAAACACGCTTATGTGGGGCTTATGTGGGTGTGAGTGAGATAGATACGCGAGTTGAAGCGAGTCGGAGCTTATTATCCACAAAGTGAGACAGCTATATCACTCAAGTGTTCATTAAATTGCCCAAGTGTTCATTCAATCACCCAAGTGTTCATTCAATCACCCAAGTGTTCAGATACTTTCGCACATCACTCGTTGCTTGGCAGATAGCCGTTAGAAATAAGTTAGGCAGAATTAACCAGGGTTGGCTATATTAGTTTACCAGAGTTGGCCTTAAGTTTACTATGTATGTAATTAGAACGTAATTGATATTTTATTAAATTCATGTAATGCTAAATTAGAGATTGAATAATGAAATATATTGTTCTTATGTTATCTACACCTACAGCGTTTGTTTACATTACTTATATGAGGACGAATTATAAAAAAGTAATTAAATCATCTGTTAAAAAATGCTTGTCATTCTTGAACAGCTAGATAGCTGGATATATTTAATGACCAGATTATTAGAATAGACAAATGATGAATAATCTTTGTTAATTTTCTTAGCAGGTTATTAAAAACTTAAATAAAATACCTAAATTCTCATACGTTATTTAATAATATTACAAATATATAAAAATAATAAGAATAATAATAAAAATAATATAAATGCAATGTTCTGTAGAAATCTAAAGAGATTCTGTCTTAAACTAAATGGGAACAATATCGACTACGCAAAGGGAGTCCCACCACATAACACAAATTTAATTAAAATTACTTCTAGCTGGAAATTTCCAGGTCTAGACTAAATCTGTAATTCCTGGTACAAGAAACTCACAGTAGCGTCCAAAACATATTAGCACCAGCAATAGCTCCCCTCTTTCTCACCAAATGCAAAACTTATCTTATTCCAAAATATAATAATACGGAAAACCTATCTAAATACAGACCTATTGCATGCCTACCCACTCTATATAAAATACATTGGAGATTACTTCTAAAATTCAGACAAAATAATAACAACAGTATGACATAAGAATAGCATCTCCTCTTTATTCTATTCAATGATAAATACTTAGAAATTATGCAATTTAGAGGAATCAAACAAAGTGAAATTAAAGTTAAGCTAATAGATGACTTAAAAAAAATACAAGTAACATGCAAAACAAACCTCAGCAGTGTAAACAAAGTAACAGCTATAAATACATATGCCACACCAACACACCAACACTAACATATTCCTTTGGTATTATAAAATAATCCGCTGCTGACCTGGAATCCATTTCTCGAACGACTCGTGTAATATTAACTAAACATCGAATGCATCATCCCAAATCAGTTATAGAAAGAATATCATTACCGACAGATATGGGAGTTGTAGGCGTTAGATATCAACTGTCTTCATCAAACGTTAATAAAGTCTCTCAGGCAATACTTATATGAAAAATCCACTAATCAGACCTTGTTTAGAGTAGTATGTCAAGCAGATACAAAAAGCATACCTTTAAAACTAAGTTATATTGGATATGACCCTGAGGATAATAGAAACCTAGATAATACAAAGATGGAAGCAAATATAACTACACGGTAGTCACACACATCACTTGCTTCACAAAAATACTGACACTGAAGCATCAAAACTATATTTAAGGGGAACTCTTTTTGCTGAGACAGTTGGACACATAGGTGCCATACAAGATCAAGAAGTAATGAACACTAGAAGCTATCAAAAGTTCACATTGAGAAATAAATATATCATTCACAAATGTGGAAGGTGTGGACTACCAAACGAAACCATTGAACATATTATAGGCGGATGTAACACGTTAAAAACAATGGACTACACACAGAGACATTACAATGCACCCCAGAATATTACAAAAATAATCCAGGTTAAACTGGGAAAATTCTCTAAATAAAATAGAATAATTACAACCATAATAATAATTAAAACAATAGAAGCAATTGGATTGGTTATGTTTATAGAAACATCTTTAATTCATAAAGTAATTATTCTTTATGTATGCCAGTGCACAATTAACTAAATCAAAAACAAACCATTTTTACATATTCTATGCGGTCCCCTAGCAACTGTCTTTCACTTTCACTTTCAGCTCGTGACATAAAAATGCTTCTCAAAATTGACCCCATCTCCCGGGCTATAAGCTTATGACAGTAAAATGAAAAAAGTACTTAAAGAATTTATTATTTATTTTTTGCTTTCATCCTTAACCGTTTTTTATATAAAACACATTTTAGGTGTAATTGAAGAATATTAAAAAATTTTGGACACAAATTTAGGTTCGTTATTGCGTGCCTTTTTATAAAGCGAGTCACAGGATTCGTAATTATTAGCTGCTATACGTGTATTTTTAAATTATTATTTTTCAGTAGCATTATGTATTCCAATTAAACACTGAAGAGAAAAACGCAATTTTTTATTCATAATTTTTATTTTAATAAAAAGTATTTATTTTTTAAATATAATATATTTTTATTAGTAACTTATATAATTTGTTATGTGTATAGGGTGGTATTAAAGGTTTTTCCCGATGCAGTATCTTAGAAGAAGGCTCAAATAAGGGCCATGATAGTCCTTGAACTCTTCTGTGGAGTTGCTAAGGCATTGTGCAAAGCATCGATCAAACAGTGTGTATGTCAAAAGAGTTCCAAGAATGGTGAAACAACCATCTAGTGTTGGGACAGGCCAAAGAGTTTATTAAGGAACCATCCACAAAAGACTTACTGGAGACTGTGGAGATTTTTAGACTAAAATTTGTTGTACTAGTTCGGTCCAGACGATATTCAGGTTCGTTCTGCCATTTTTCGATTTATTAAATTCACAATTTTCATAGTTATTTTGTTTACAGCATATTATCAACTTTATTTTTCTTTTTATCTAAAAGAAATTGGTCTAATAAGTACTGCTAAACGTTTGAAAACCACAAGGCACCAAAAGCTTCTATTTGTTACGAAAATGTATGCTGCCCGATGTGATGTGTATGGGATGTGAGATACAATTGCCAGCAATATTAGAGAAGTGATTAAATTTATAACATTTGTAGAGTCTGTGATGCCTTTCAAATTTGATTGGCTAGAGATGGTAAATTATACTATTGTTTTTTGTGTTTAACATTACATTAGATTGTATTTTCCTTTTCTCTTTAAGCTATATCTTGCTCTATATATATTCAAAGAAACTCTATGTTATTCACTTTAAAAAAATGTCTCTATTTTTGTTTTTCTTTATTCCCGATTCAACATTTTAATTGGGTATCTTTATCTCTAATATTTAATTACATTTTAGTGTTTAGTATGGTCTTTATTTCATTTCTGGTATCTTGTATTTGCTTCCCCTTCAAATTGAACATTCTTTAATTGCCATTGTCTTGTTTCTTGATCGAATTGGTATATTTTATTTTGCAACTCACATATTTTTTGTTCTGTTTTTCTATTAAAAATTTCAGATTTCTTTTTCATCGTTTTATAATTTTTTTCGAACTCCGCCACTGTGTTTTCAATCATAGAATTTATTCCATTAAACAAATTTATTATTACTGTGGTTAATAACATAATTTATTAAACGCAATTGGTCGAAAGCAGAATCACGCGACATAGTTATTTTCTTAGCATAATCTTTCAACTCAACCTGGTATTGTTGTTAATGGAATAAAAGTTTATAACCAGAAGCGGCTGACGTAACGATTTTGGATTTATGAAACAGGTGACTGAAATGTTTTGTAAATCCGATTGAATGCAGGTTGAACAATTCGCATTTACTGGTTCCACATATTCATTCAATAACCTATAAACACACATCACAGCTTGTCGTAAATAACGCGATAGACATTTGCAAGCCGTCAAATGCTGTTATAGGCCATCTACGCCCTTGTAATGCCGGTCCAATAGCGATAATCTATCACCCAAGAGACTGGCCCCATTATTGTTCGATTAACAATTGGAGAATTGATTTCGAATGATGGTTTTATTATTAATTTATGGATATTTACTACCCAGTGGTCAGTGAAAATCAGGCGAATACGCTTATGCGTACATATGATATGAAGTGTATTATCACCTTGTAGGCTGTTTAAAAGGAAGCAGATTGTATATTAACGACATTCCATACAGTGCAGAAAATTTATTAAAGGAAGACAACATAATAAATTTTACAAATAGTGCCCTACCAACCCCTGAACCTGCAACAAAACAACTAGACGAAGAAACACATTCAGCTCAAACCGCCAATCAGAAGTTCTTGCAATACGAAGAAAAACCAAAAGTAGAAAACGTGCTGAACAAAAACATTGATGCGAAAATAACAACTGATCATCTTAGAAGCTCAGCTAGAAAACATTGTAACATTCTAGCTTAAAATAATATCTTACGATATAAAAAAAAACAATACAATTTAAAAATGTATTTGTATTTTTTAAATTGTGTTAAATTTATAACATTAACGTGCTAATACTACTATCGGCTTTTGATATTTCGTTTCAAGTTAAATTATTTCTTTTTTTTGTTACCCTTGTGGGCCTCAGTCTCGATAAGGTGGGAACCACCATTTTAGCGTCTCTCTTGAATTTTATGAAAAATTTGTATAAGTAAAAATACTAGAACTTCTAAATTAAAAAGAAATTAACAAAAACGCAATGAGTGAATAACAGAAGGTTTAATAAAATCAATTAATAAAAGGAACATGATGAACAAAAATTATAAAAAAAATTTGGACGATCAACAAATTAAACAAGAATTTTTATGTTATAGAACATATTTAAACAATTTAATAAAAAATACAAAAATCAATTTCTAAAAAGAACAAATAGAAAGAAATAGTAGTTCCGCAAAACACATATGGAATACAATAAAAACAATGACATTATAACTGATGAGTTAGAAATAGCAAATGCATTTAATAATTATTATTTAGTTGTAGGGAAAACATATGCTTCTAAACTAACTAAACCTCCAACTGCTCCACCTCCTTGAACATACGTAGAAGAGAGCATTTTTCTGGCTCCAACTGAGAAAAAAGAAATTATAAAAATCATCAACTCCCTAAAAAATAACAAAGCCCCTGGTGTAGATAATATATGAGCGGAAATTTTAAAAGAAGTTTCTATTGAAGTATGTCAACTCCTTACATTCCTTATAAATCTAATGTTCCAAAATCGTATTTGTCCAAAGGAATACAAATCTGCGAAAATAACAAGATTTAAAAATAGAAACAAACTGGATGTAGCAAATTATCGGCCAATAGATCCAATTTCTAATGTTTTAAAAGTTTTTGAAAGGGCATTAAAAGAAAGATTAACAAATTTAAATAAATTTAATGTATTAAATGACATGGAATTTGGATTTAGGGAGGAACGGTGTACGGAAGACGCAATTACTTTGGGAAATATATGAAAACTTAGACAATAGTAATGTTACGCTATGTGTGAATCTCGAACTTGCAAAGGCGTTTGACTCCGTGAGTTATTCTCAGTTGTTGGACAATCTGCAAGATCTTGGAATACGAGGAACGCCTTTAAAACTCTACCTCACAAACCGCAAAGCAGTTTGTCAAAATAGGTACAAAGATTAGTGAAGAAAATTTGATAGAATATGGTGTTCCACAATGTACCGTATTTTTTTTAAGCTGGTGGAAAATATTTTATAGACATCGTGGGTTTTCGCCCCTTGGTAGTGTGGGAGTTTCCAGCTTTGTAGTGCTTGTACTGGGGTACCAACTAAAAACCACTATTTTTGGTACTCCTAATCGCACTTTACGGAACCGGTAATCTTGACATCTCAATCGTGAAGGCAACAAGTATCCTCAGCTTCCAGTTCTTTCTGCTTCTTCCTTCGTCTTTAGAATTTCTTCTTACATTCTGTGTATTATTTGCCAGTTTTCTTTTGTCTGTATCATTTTGTCAATTAAATTCTCTGGTGTTATATTTCCCACGTTATTGTATACTTCTTCTCTGAGCTGCCTTCAGTTCTCACACACAAATATCGTGTGCTCAGGCGTATCATCCATACCACAGTACACGCACCTATCCAATTCGGTCTTTTTGAATCGTTTTGAACATGTCCTGAACATTCCGTGTCCTGTGATAGCCTGTGTGATGTAGTAGTCCAAGTTTCTAAGCCCGCATTTCAGTCATTTCTTCAGGTCTGGAATCAGACGTTTTATCTACTGCCCTTTATCTCTGTTGTTATTCCACCTTTGTTGCCACTTTTCCAGTGTTCTTCCCTTTATATATATTGTTGTCTCGTTTTGCCCCAATTAATGCGCCTCTTTTCTTTTTTATACCATCAAATCTATTAGATCTATCCCAGTAGTGACCTGCAATGCCACTGTAGACACTGTTTTGAAGGCATCCCCCCAGCCACCCTAATCAGCGCCTTGCGCTGCGTCCTTTCCAATATCATTCGGTTCTTTTTTATGTTGAGTGCATCTGCCCATATGGGTGCTCCGTATAGTAGCTAAATGGCTTTTAAACGTGTTAAACCAACTATTTAAAGCCCAGATCTTTTTTAAGGAGTGGAAAACGGCACAAGTCATTTTAATACCGAAAGCAATACCGTACACGTACCGGCCACTCTGTCTATTGAATTCAATAAGTAAGCTCTACGAATCTCTAATTAAAGAACGACTAGAAGAGGAAATAAAGAATAAGGTAGGATGGGCAAGACATCAATATGGCTTTATAAAGGGACGCTCAACAATACAGGCCATGAAAATAATTAAAAATACAACCGAGAAAAGAAGTAAAAGTTGGAACGCCCTGGTAACATTGGATGTACGTAACGCATTTAACACGGCGAGCTGGAACCTTATACTGAAAAAACTAGAGAAAAGAAAGGTGTCAAAGTACCTCACCAATACGATTGCAGACTAATTTAGAGAAAGGTACGTTTAAAACAAGACAAGAAATACTTGAAATGAAAGCCAAAGTACCACAAGGGTCCATACTAAGGCTTACGCTATGGAATATCCCCTATAACGATGTGCTAGAAATTAAGCTAACATGACGAGCAAAACGGGTTTGCAGACGACCTAGCACTAGTGGTATCAGCGGATGAAATAAGCGAACTAATAAGAAACACAAACGAAAATTTAAAAAGGATTAGCAGGTGGATGAGCGAAAATGGGCTGACTTTGGCACCAGAGAAAACAGGGGCAATGAAAAAGGGAAGGGAAGAGAAATTAAATTCCAAATCGAGAAAGTAGAAATTCTGCCAAACGAACACATTAAATACTTTGGAGTATTCTTTGATAAACGTGGTAAGTTTGGAGAGCATGTTTTAAAAGCAGCTCAGAAAACAGAAAATAGAATAGATAAACTGACATGCTTGATGCCTCGGATCGGCGGACCAAACAGTAGCAAGATAGCGGTCCTATGTGGAGTAGTAAATTCAGTGCTACAATGTACCGTATTAGGACCAGTGTTATATTCCATACACTTGAATAATCTCTGTTTGATAAACTCACTGGGAAAAATTATATCTTTTGCAGATGACACTACAATCTTATACAATGCAAAAAAAATGGAATGAAGTTAAAGAAATTGTAGAGGTAGATCTATGTAAAATCGTGAATTGGTTTGCTTATAACACATTAACAGTAAATTATAAAAAAAAAATTATTTATTCTTTTACCTGTAACAAAACAACCTTACCCGATTTTAACACATTAAACATCAATAACACAAATTGTGTAATACTTGGAGCAAAAAACATTAAATATTTAGGTGTAGTTATTGATCAGCATCTACGGTGGGATGAACATGTCAACAATATTGCTAATTCCTTAAGACCTTTATTATATAAAATAAAATATTTATCCCAAATACTTTCTTTAAAACAATTGATAATGGTCTACTAAGTACTTGTAGAAAGTCGACTTTTTTATGGCATTTTGGGATGGGGAGTAGTGGCTCAATGTTATCTGAAAACACTAGAAGTTATCCAAAAGCGCTTTTTAAAAATAATATTTAAATTTAAAAAAGAACCTACTTACCCGTCTTCTGCACTTTATAAAAATAGTGGAGTCTTAGATATTAGGCAAATGTATTTCCTAAGAGTAGTGATTTACAAATATAAAAAATTTAAATATTGTTATGTAGAACATAAATATCCTACTATAGATATAAAATTATTTTGTTCTTCTTTTCTTCGCTTTTTTGTTTTTATTTTGCTTCTCATATTAGCCTGTTTCTATTCTCTTCTTTGTTGTTTAATTTAAAATCAAACTTCTTTATTTTTATTTTCTGTTTATGAATTACTTACAACCATTTTTAGGGAACATTAGATATATTGATTTAATTAATATTAACTTACTTACACTATGTTTAATAGGTACATAACAAATAGGAACATACCGCGAGCAGTTTATAACTTTGTGGTATTTTCTATATTTATTTACGTAGACTATTAAATAAATTGTACAATATATTTTCATTTTTTGGTAAATAAATATGTATTATTATTATTATTATAGGAATTTCTTATTTACCTATTCCAATAACATGTTATTATATTGTGAAGGCAAACATTTATAGTGATACTTATTAACCTGTGTTCAGAATCTTTTTTTTCTTTTAATAAAATTCTAATATATACCTAATTTATAATAAATTAATATATTAATATTTGTATACGAGGAATCACATTTTCTGCGTGTACATCGATAGTAAATAAAGATTTTATTCAATTACTTTTCCCATTTTCATATAAATAAACTAAGCGGATTCTGGGAAATAACGTTATTTTCTATTAAGTTGGACGCGATGCTCCATAAAAGAGATAACACAAATGAAGCTCGAAAAGAGTAATGAGTTGTATTATTTTGCACCAATTTTCCAACGGAAACGCCGCCAACAACAAAACAGTGGCAAAATACTGTATTGCAGACCTTTTTCATTTACAAGTCGGACATGCAAACTGATTTGATGAAAACGAATTTGTGGATTTAATTTGAATTTACGGCTTTCAAGCAGCTGCACATTTTATTTTACAAATAAACTGGGTAAATACTAGGGTGGTCCATCATCTTTATGGACGACGATTTTTTTTGTAATTATTTTGGCGGTTTTTACTTATGACTAAGTCATGATTTATATAAATCATCAAAAGTATTTTTTACTACGGCCAAAAAAAAACCTTTAAATTGAAAATGGTTTCATAAAAAATTTAAATATTTTCTCTATGTTAAAAATCTACAACTACAATCTGTACTACAAGAATAATAAATGTATAATGATGTTAAAAATGAAAAAACTAGATAAAATAAAGGCTTAATCAGCGGTTTCCTAGAAACTGGAAACTTGGATAACGCCAACATCTGCAAGATCTGTTACTAGGGCTGATATAATTGGTCTCTAGTTGTGTTAAGTGCAGTTTGTAGTAACTGTCATATCTCAAATCAAAGTCATTATGGCAACATAACAAGAAAATGTTACTTCTACACCTCCACCTACGTAGGTACTGGCTCGTTTACTGCAAGGATTTTTTCGTGGGATAAACCGCAGAGGAAAGTTTTATCTCCAAAATGAATTTTATCAAAATTTGTTTTTTTATTAAACTTCAACAGCCGGTTTCAAGAAGCCCATTTAAATTTATAAGACTGATAAACTTTGACAGATATTTAGACTGTGAGTAATTTGAAGTTTATGATATTCAGATAGTTTGTATCCTCAAGTCCTGTCAAAGTTAATGAGGAATGTAACACATAACCAGATCAATATATTACTAAAAGGAATCTAATTTGTCTTTAAACTGGGAAACAAGTAATTTGTAGAAGTTGATAATTAATATTTTTTTTCGTAAATTTAGACATTTATCTTATGAATTTAAAATATTTAATAATTCTACATTAAAATAATTCAATTTTAAAGTAACCATAATAATAAAAAATATAGTGACAATTAGTCAAACAGACTTTTCACTAATTTAAAATTTCAGAAAGTTCGACCGGGTACTAAATATGAACTGTTATTGATAAATTTCATATCCTTACTAGAATGGATATAAAATAACTATATCCGTTTAGTAGACTGATATTGGCTAATTGTTTTTTTTTAGCTTGTGCACGAAATGGATAATATGAGTGTAGAAAAAATTGTATTTTAATTGAGATGTAGTCCTTGGGATGTCTGTTACCCTTGTTTTTGTGTTTTATATGTTTTGGGTTTAGTGTTTCAAGCAGATACATGAGCATTAGCTTTTCTATTCTCTGGGTAGGTTGTGACTTGTTCAATGCTTATTTAAGCACCCTTTTTGGGAACCATAATATAATCAATTGTTGCAGCTTTTTCATTATTCTTGTCAATATAGTTTGCAATTGGGAAATCGACATTTTTCTTTAGAAACATGGATATTTGCTATTCTATGCACAGACTACAGAACAGGTAGGCCTTTGCATTCAATTGAACGAATATATTTCATATCCATTCTACCAAGTGATAATACTGCACGGATTTATAATCCACCAATCACAGTTTAGTGCCAGACTATTACTATTTTTAAAATTTTTAAAATTGAGCGATTTGTATGAAAAATCGATCAATAATAGCATTCTACAAGATATTTATAGATAACTTCATACACACTATCTAAAATAAACTTAATTATGAGTGTGAAAACTAAGATTAGGTGTCTGGATAGAGTCGAGGGTAGCGTACTGAGTTGCTTGCGAAAGGTACAGGGGTTCCAATTTAAGATTGTAGTCTAATAAAATAAGGTCTTCTTTTAATGATGTAGGTGTATAGAAAAAAGGATTTATGAGATTTTCTCGAGGATGTATAAGGACGTATAACGATATATAAGGATGTACAAGGATGTATAAGGATGTATAAGGATGTATAAGGATGTATAAGGATGTATAAGGATGTATAAGGATGTATAAGGATGTATAAGGATGTATAAGGATGTATAAGGATGTATAAGGATGTATAAGGATGTATAAGGATGTATAAGGATGTATAAGGATGTATAAGGATGTATAAGGATGTATAAGGATGTATAAGGATGTATAAGGATTTATAAGGATGTATAAGGATGTATAAGGATGTATAAGGATGTATAAGGATGTATAAGGATGTATAAGGATGTATAAGGATGTATAAGGATGTATAAGGATGTATAAGGATGTATAAGGATGTATAAGGATGTATAAGGATGTATAAGGATGTATAAGGATGTATAAGGATGTATAAGGATGTATAAGGATGTATAAGGATGTATAAGGATGTATAAGGATGTATAAGGATGTATAAGGATGTATAAGGATGTATAAGGATGTATAAGGATGTATAAGGATGTATAAGGATGTATAAGGATGTATAAGGATGTATAAGGATGTATAAGGATGTATGATTTCTCGAGGATATATGGTGATTTTTTGAGGATGTACAAGAATATCAAAATATTTTACATGAATTTATTTGCCACAAAAATTTTAAGAATTTCAAATTGCACTATTTTATTACGAACATATTTTATTAAGATATACTTTACCAATTTATGGGCAAAAAGCTCCCAAATTCTGTTTAATTTCACCAAATAACTTATAAAGGCATAAAAATTGAACCAAACATGTTAACATAATATTTCAGCCCTTACATACTTGTTATATTGTTAATTAAACTTAAATAAAATAGTAATTTTATGCTTTTCTGAGGGTTTTTGTAACAGTTGCTTTTATTTTTAATTTGGCGTTCGCCATAAGGTTGGATACAGATAGAAAACATTTTTATTTATTATTTGTCGGGAAATATTTAAATAAATAAGTTTTTTCGTAAAAAATATAGGCTTTATAATCTATTCAAAGCTTGTTCTTGCAAATAAAAACAATTTGAAATCTATAACCAAATATTTGCTCGGATCAAATGTCATCTACAGAAAAACTTTAGATTGTTAAAAAATAAACCACTGTCTTTAACAACTTTTTTTCATTTAGACTTTAGTTTATTTGCAACTTATGCCTAAATATTGTCAAAAATTCCATAGTAAAAATTGTCATTAAATAAAAGATCCACAATTTAGCTTTATTTTGAAGTTTAGTTTGATTTAGTAACAATATGCGCAAGTTTATAAAAGCTACTCCCATTTTCTCCGCCTTTGAAGGGTGATTTTCAACCCCAATAAAATTTGTCCAACAAGACCCCAAATGAAACCTACCTAACAAATTTCGTTAAAATATTTTTTAGTTATCGACGTTTATCAAATATGATGAGTGATGGGTGGGATGTTCCAAAATGGACCGTGTCACCGTGATTTTGTGTATACTGTGCGTTCCATATGTATGGAATCAAATCATTTTTAGCATTATTAGGTATGTAATTTTATAAAAAACCTGAAACAGGTCTATTCCTAATTTGACAATATTTAGTATTAAAATATTAAGCCCCTCTTGAACCCCCTCTGAAAAATAAGCATCCACTCGAAAATTTTAAATAAGAAAGGGAGTCGTGTGGCACCTTTTTTGAAAAGGATTTTAATTCTCCCGTCAAAAATAAATTGTTTTAATTTGGTAAAATAATAACTGAGAACATTAATTTTGAAAATGTAAAATTTTGATGTTGTTTATGTCACAAAATTTTAGTTAGAATGGAGCAATTAATTAATTGTAAATAAATTAAAAGACACATCCCAAATAAGATGTAACCATCATAATTTTATATTTTTAAAATTAATTTTCTGTTTGTTATGCTTTCACCAAATTTAAAAAACTTTATATTGTTAAAGAGAGAAATAAAGTACCATTTAAACAAGGTAACACACGACCCCCTTTCCTATTTAAAATGCTCTTAATTCAGAGGGGTAGTATTTATATACTATATATTGCCAAATTGAGAACAAAAATCGATCTGCTTTTGCTATTTGCCTAAAATTACATAATAACGTTAAATATGAATTTATTCCACAAATATGGCCCTCACTATATAAATTTTTAATCACACAAGGTGGCAAGTAAATTACTTTATAATACATCGTGGGAAACTATAAAAAAATATTTTTGTTTTTATTTAAATATCTAAATGAATTTTTACACATTGTATCAACTTTTAACAGGCTGGCACATCACTATATCAGAAAGCGATAAAGAAAATGTGCGGATGTATAAGGATTTCTGAGAAGGTATAAAGGATGCATGATAATTTTTGAGGATATATGAAGGATTTATGAGGATTTATAAGGATTTATGAGGATTTGTGTGGATTTATGAAGATTTATGAGAATATATGAAGGATTTATGAGGATTTATGAGGATTTATGAGGATTTATGAGGATTTATGAGGATTTATGAGGATTTATAATAATTTTTGAGAATATATGAAGGATTTATTAGGATTTATTAGGATTTATGAGGATTTATGAGGATTTATGAGGATTTATGAGGATTTATGAGGATTTGTGTTGATTTATGAAGATTTATGAGGATTTATAAAGATTTATGAGGATTTATGAGGATTTATGAGGTTTAATGAGGGTGTATGAAGGATTTCCGAGGATGTTTAAGGATTTATTTTTACCAAAAGGATGAAAGTATACAAAATTTAGGTCAGTGGTTTACCCTTTTTTAAATTAGTTATTTTATCCAAATTATATTTAAAATTTGTAAATTTGCGTTAGTGTCTCATCGAAAAAATATACTATACAACTTGAATGGATTGTCCGTATCGCACTCAGACTCAAACTTCTTATTAAACCGATATGCCCATCATATCCACTTTTGTTGTACAATTTACATTATGGATATGCTGAAAACAGAAAAAACAAATAACTGATTTTAAGATAACGAAAGATTACACCTCTTAGGTATACTTTTCAAATTATGGACTACGAGTATACATCTGAAATTTCACAGCCGCGTTATGTTATCCCACTTTTGGTGTACTAAAATGTAAGTTGTTCCTCGAAAAGTAAAAATTAAGTACACTAAATTGTAATGCGAAATTTTCAACCCATTCTCATCTTAATTTACATTTTCATAATTTCAGTTATTTCCTTTATGCCCATTATTACCTCTTTATTTCGTTTATGGCTGTTAAAACAATAATATTAGCATAACAAGTTTTCAGTATTATCGGTACTATATAATTATTATTCGAAACAAACATTAGTGTAGGGTTTTTATGGACCGAAAAAAATTATTTTCGCTTCTTGTTTTAAAAGAAAAATAAATATGTTTTTAAATTTTCAAAAAAACAATGTTAATAAATTTTCCATAGAAAATTCGTCTTTTTCTTTAATTACAATTTGGATTTAAAGTTGAAGGTGGTAGCCATGTGTGAGTTATAAGTTCAAAAAGGTAAATCAAACGAGGGTGGTCCTTAGGATCTCACAAGAGTATTTTATTACGACCGGTTTCGAGGATCAAATCCTCATCATCAGGTAAGGTCTAAAAATAGAGAGGAAAAACGAATGAGCTCATAACTAATAAGTGGGTTTAAACATTTTAATATGAAAGTTGTCAAATATCAAGAACTCACCCGTAATTACTCATCTATTTAAGACTAAGCTAATAGAATTATCCCAGGGTCGGTGTAAAAACAAGTATGCGAGTATTTTTTAAAATACATAAAAAATATAAAAAAACAATAGTTGCAACAAAAAGTTGATGTCAAAACACATAAACAAAAGTAGGTCTAAAACTATTAATTAAAATTATTAAAATATTTCACGAACGGACGAACAATTAAGACAAACAAATTTAAAAACTTTTTAAAAAACCCTACAAGCACTAAAATGGGTTCTTGGACAAGTGTTTATAATTGTACAGGAATTAAATTTTATTTAGATTAATAACTGATTAACGCCCTCAAGATATAAATAGACGAATTAACCATTCTAATATTTAAGATAACAGTTTAGAGGTTGTCAAATTTAAATATTTTGACCATCGGCTAATAGATGGCGTTGGCGAAAAAATAAATGTTTCTTAATAATAATATAGGTTTATAAACTGAATTGTTTGAATTTATACTTAATAAACAAAATGAAATAAATAAATTATTATTGTTAAAAGTAGAGTCTAGCATTAGCGTTGGAAAATAATTTTAGATGTACTAATATTCAAATTAAAAAGTTGGTAACAATCAACGGAAAAGGAAATGGTGTTAAAATGAAAAGAGAGAAAAACTATTGATTTGGTTAATTATTTTTTTGAAGTAATGTGCTGAAAAATGAAAATGGAAAAAGAGACAGAATAAAAATAAGGAATAAGATAAGTATAACTAATAATTTCATAGGGAAATTTTAAAGTAAAGGGGGGGGGGTAATTTAAGGGAAACGTAGATTTTTAAAAAAGAACTGAGAACGTGGGTGTGGATTCGGAAAAAACTTGTGAGTTTAGTGATAATGCATTGTTACTTTTTCTTAATCTAAATATTTCTAGGTTCTCCAAATTATTCAATATCAACTTGTTGTGGCAAATATGGAGTACCCTAAAGCCATCCCCTGAGTGTAAATCGTGATTGGACTCTACTAGATGGGTGGCAAAATGTGAGAAGCCGGTTGTGGCAGTATTCAAACATCTTAAATGTTCTTTAAGTCTAGTCCTAAAATTACGAAAGGTTCTACCTACATATTTGGCTGGGCAAGACTTACAACTGAGTTCATATATGCCTGGTTGATCCATGATGTCCACTTTATCTTTATTCTTGATGAAAAAGTTCCTAATTGAGTTGGAGGATTTAAAAGAAATTTTGAAGTGATTTTTGAGGATATTGGAGACTTTATAAGAAATATTTCCAATATAGGTAAGTGACATATACTTACTAATGCTAGCCTCTACAGGTATAGGGTTAGTTATAAATGTTGTATTTTGAATAATTCTATTTTGTTTTTTACTCAACATTTTATCGATTAAACTGTGATCATAATTGTGTAGATGAGCTATGTTTTTTATTGTGTTAAGTTCTATATTGTAGTTTTCAATGGATAAAGGTACTCGTAATAGACGTTCTAAATAACAATTAAAGGAAGCTAATTTATGCGAGATGGGGTGATTAGACAAATTATCTATTACTACTCCTGTATGAGTGGGTTTTCTATAGATATCAAAACTTAATTTAGAGTCATTGTTATGGGATATTTTTAAATCTAAAAAGTTTATAGATTTATCTACTTCGGTTTCTAAAGTAAACTTAATATTGGTATGTAGAGAGTTAACATGAGACAAGAAATCATTCAATGAGTCTTTGCTACCAGTCCATAGTATTAGAATATCATCCACATATCTATAGTAAAATTTGATTGATTGGTAAAAATTATTATTATCTAAGATATTGTCTTTTTCAAAGTTATGCATAAATATGTCTGCCAATATGGGACTCAAAGGGGGGGGGGACACAAAGGGGGGGGTGAGTTCTTGATATTTGACAACTTTCATATTAAAATGTTTAAACCCACTTATTAGTTATGAGCTCATTCGTTTTTCCTCTCTATTTTTAGACCTTACCTGATGATGAGGATTTGATCCTCGAAACCGGTCGTAATAAAATACTCTTGTGAGATCCTAAGGACCACCCTCGTTTGATTTACCTTTTTTAATTTGGATTTAATTCAGAGGCGTAGATAGTTATCTCAGACATGGCTCTATCTGTGTCTGTTATGGCTTAATTAAAAAATATTTTTTTTAGTATATATTAAAAATACAATAAATACACATGCTGTTTATTAAATGGAAAAGGTATATTATAATAATATAGATGTATATATAGATGTAGATGTAGTGAAACTCACAATAGGGTTGTGGTAAAAACTGATTAAAAAGCGGTAAGGAGCCCAAAGTATTTATTCCAAAGCCAGAGTTCGAATTTCAACTAAAATATAATAATTCCTAAAGAAATAAGCCACGCCATTGACCGATATAAAAAATGATTATAAAAAGTTACTAAAAAAGTGGCAATATAAGTGCAACAACAAAATAATAATAGTAATACTAATATTAATATTATAGTTATAAGATTTAAAATAAATAGTAGAAATAGGTTTTACCTACCTAAATTGCAGGCACAAATTAATCTTGCTTATTAACAAAATTACTTATTAAAACCAAGAAACAACTTGTTGAAAATCTAGTCTAAAATGATCGGTCAAAGCGCGCAAGAAAATAATTATCTGACCTTCTCGAAGCACAACTTTTTGCTAGGTTCCCCTCTGGCTAAATAGCGATTAGGTCGCGCAAAACGATGTGAAAAATGTGTTGCCTACCTTGAGCTTTCAATATTATTAATTAATTGTAAATCTACACTCATAAAACAGAGCAAGACGAGGTTGATGTGTTACATCGTCACCCCCTCTCCTTGAGTGTCGGTGAAGAGCATCTAAAAAGTGCTTGAATCGAGCTCATTTTAAAAGAAAAACCCATATAATAATGAAGATGACATTTATTTTAAATGACATCATAGAGAAATGGACAGCTGGAATTTTTCATATGTGCGAATAACACTCTCAAAATTAAAATAAATTAATGTTTCCTTTTACTTTTAAAAATAAAAAAATAAAACCTGGATAAAACTCTGAATGACAAATAATAATAAACACGATCAAAAGTGATTTTCAATACAACATTTATTAAGATTTATTGGTTATATTATTTTGTTTTAGACATACGTAATCGTTCTATAATTTTATTATAATATAAGAACTGTTATTTTGATTAAATAAAACCACATCGCATAAAAAAATATAAATATACATGTTAATCTAAAACACGATTTATAGTTTTAGTTATAAAAATATACGATTATTCTGAAACTAATGAAAATATGCGTATTTATATTACATAAAAACATGAAAATGTAATATCAGAACGACATAATATCGGCGATACATATGTATATAGGATACGTGCAAAAAATAACGAATAATAACAATACATCATCATATTGTGAAATTCTGTTTAATAATTAGTAAAAATGAAAAATATTCTCAAATTGGAATTATTATTAATATACCTATATATGGAATTTCAATAAATATCTCTAATAATCTACAAAAAATTCTCTTTATGAAATCTAAATTATTAGATTCCAACAATTCAAATAACTTGTAAGATTAAACGTATAATAAAATAATATTACAATGATGACAAGTTATTTATAGAGAATAAATGACTACGAATTATTATGATATACTAAATGGAAAGGCTTCTGGCAACTTCAGGTAAAAAGGTAATTCTGGTTGCATAAGTATATAGAAAATGGTTTGAATGATGAACTAACACGCAACACCTAACCTCAATTTGGTTAAGGTTTGAGTACCTATATTATTTTAATTTCAAATCAAATTAACGGTAGTAGTAACTACAATTTCCCTCTCTAAGAGAGTGTCTAAATTAAATTAACAACTTGAGTATTTAAAAGATATGCTACAAAATGGAACAAATTTATTAAAATGTAATAAAATTAACCTATATGGCTTGGCTAGCACGAAAATTTGTAATATCTTATTCGAACAATAGAAAAAAGATAAAAATTAACTAAAATTAAAAAGAATATACAGTATCGCCTATTGAACGCTTTCCAATACGCTTTGTACAAATTCATTTGGAAACTATAGAGTTTGCACTAGTGCAATAAAATGAAACAATATTTGAATGAAATTTAATTTATTTGTCGAATAATCTATTATTACCAGTGTGAGCAATACTGTAAACAAAAACATTTAATTACAAGACTTATTTACTAATATAAAGGTAACTGCGCAACAATTTCACAAAAAAATCATTCACCAAACGACGCAAAGAATCTTGTCTTCAACCTTGTCAGCGAGGGTGTATAATGAGTTAATATAGAAAAGAGATAGTAAATAAATTAATATTGAAAACAAATATTACACTTCTTTTGAAAATTCAGAAACGAATCTCAAAAATTCTCCTACGAGTTATTAAGACCATCTTCGATATTTCTGAATTTTTGAATTTCGAGTTTAGATCTACGATATATTACATTCACAATTTTCATCCTCTCTTAACGTACATTGAAAACATAACCCACATAAACGAAGATATGGACTTAGTATGCATAAATGCATTTCTCATACATACCGATGTTGTAGAGAAGTATTTGAAGATTTGAGAACAAGCCTGAACGTTGTCTGGCCCGAACTAGTACATCTAGGAATCTCGACAGTCACTCTCGTGAATAGTCTTGCGGAAGGGGCACTTGTCTAGTATACAAGGATGTCTGGTTTCAATCCTAGGCTGCGGCAGGCTATTTTTCAAATCTCCAAGTATTTTATTTCACTTTTGGGTTTCTGGGATGTTCTTAATAATTCGTAAGGGGATTGTTGAAATTTGTTTTCGAATTTTCAAATTATTCATCAATTAATTTCATATATTTCGGATTTCAATTTGGTAATTTAGGTTATATTAAATTCACAATTTTTATACAGGGTGTCTATTTGTTCAATATTTCATTTTGTGTTATAGACACGCCAATAAGTTTCAAATAAAAGTTATATGGATTTAACAATTTTTATACAGGGGCCCCATTAGTGTCTAATTGTTCAATATTTCAATTTGTGCAATATACACGCAAATATGCTTCAAATAAAAGTTATATGGATTTAAAAAATACATATTTCAAATATTTTTGGATATACAGCATGTCGGGTTTTTGCTTTGTCAGTAAAAATGTATGTTTTTTAAATACAACACCCTGTTTTATTATTTTATTCTTAGATTGGTTTGGTAACACTGTTATCAACCCTACACTGTTTTCAAAAAAAGATTACAGTGGTGCCAAGCAATTAATGTTTTGAAATTAAAGAATGATACAAATTAAATTATCATAATTTAGGTAGGTTTAGACTGATCTTAAAATTGTTTAATATACAGACTTACAAAATACTAAGCTAACGAATAGTTGTGATAGAACTGGTTTATTTTATACAGAGTGTTTTGAAACATGTCTTAAATATTGCTAATTTAAGGTTCAATTTACTCAATTTTAAATGCAACACCCTGTATCTTATCTCAGCATAAAATTCATTATAAATTTTTCTATACAACGATATCAATAACACATATACAGGGTGCCCTATCAGTGCGTAATTGATCGATAGCTCTTTTATTATTAGAAATACAAAGAAATTTTTAATACAAAAGTTGTATGCCCATATTTACCAAATATTCTTATAGGGTGGTCCATGAACGAGGTACTGACTAAATCTATATACATTTTTAAATCAAAACACCCTATAGTTAGTTACATATTTGATGGTTTTCACATCTTTAAATAATTTTAATTGACTTCATTCATTTGCTATGTTGTATATAGATTATGACAAAATGTGAGGTTACGATCCTCTTAATTTTTTAAATGGAATACCTTGTATTATTATAGGGTATTCCTATTAAAAAATTTATAAAAATCGTTACTCTACATTTTGACACACCATATATACAACACCAATAAACAAAGTATATTAAAATTATTTGATGATGTTAAAACAATCAAATATGTATAACGTCAAAATTGTATAAGTTTGGCCAGCCCCTCATTTATGAATATACATGTTTATTAAACGTGGTCAGTCAACTTTTGTATGATTTTTTGTTTGTTTTTCCAATAATAAAACAGCTATCGATCAATTACTCACTGTATATGTGTTATTAGCTAACATGTGGGTATCGTTGGCTACGCTTTATGCGTGACAGTAGAGCCAATTAATGTATGTACTAATGGACGATTTTTTCATATGCTGCAATACAATTTTTAATAGAATTCGTAATTAAAAAGTATATAGGTTAGTTTTATTAAAAGCATATGCATTTGTAAAACAAGTGAAAACATTCGTTTAATATTATTATTATATATTTTTCTTACTTCAACTAAAAAAAAAAGTAAATATAATCAATAAATGTCAATAATAAAACATAGGTAGGCCACAGTATTTACGAGAAATTATATGAGAAGTTGACTAACTCTGAAGAATTAACCTATTCTGTCAAAATAAAAAAATACCATTACATAATAGCGTGAAGTTAATTCCAATAAAAAAAGTATTGTTATTTATATTTTCTTCATTTTTGTTTAAAAGGAAACATTGAAACTGGTTTCCTATCAGTAAGTCACAAAACTGCATTCTAGCCACATACAATAATCAAAGGCTGAAATCTAGTCCTTGCTGAACATGAAAATGAAAATTGATGGTAATATACAGTAAAAAATCAAGCTAATTATAACGACGTAATTTGGTGAAAATAATTGAAAAAATATTGCTAAAAAAAAGGAATTAGTGTTAAGCAAAAAGCACATACTGTCCTCCTAAGCCAAAGAAAAGTACCTATCTCAGTTGAAGTGAGTTGCGAGAAAAAACATTTGCTTCTCGAGATGAAAAGAATAATTTAGACACCGCCAAATTGCTTTAAATTATTTCTAGTATTTTAAATATTACTTTGAAGTTCTTGTAGCGTTTAAGGATATGCACCCATTTAACTTAGTAATAATGGCATACACTCCTAAGCTTTTTAGTAAATACAAATAAAGTTGAGATATAAAATTTTTCTCTCATATTGTTTACTTGTTCTGAGTGAGGTATCGCTATTTTTCTTAGTTCATTTTATGCACAATTTTTTAAGCTATCCGATGAGTTAAAAAAACAAAAGTCATTTTTTTGAGCTACTGGACTGAGGTAACAATGCCGTAGAAAACATTTCGATCGATTCTGTAATGCATATAATACCATCCAAATGTACGATATCATTGTGATTATTTTTTTCGTATAACTTTTAACCAATTAGAACGTTCAATTTAGTTAAGTTACCTCGTATAATTTCGATAATACCTGATTATACATAGAGTAGCTCCACCAATCAAAAATATTTACAATAATTTCATTTCCGTAGTAACCACATCGACAACAATACACTAACTAACAGGACCGTCAAATTTTGACGTTTATCAATAATTATTTTTATTGTACCAATATGTATTTAAATTAATAAATTGTTGATATTCACTTAATTTACTCAAAAAATAATCGTATCAAATACAATACGTACTTCAAAATAAATACGGTTATACATCTCAAACTTCCTGCATAATTACAAATCGTGTCAGTTTGACAGAATAATCCTCCCGCTTCGCGGTCGGATTATTTAAACTGTCAAACTGACACTCTTTATAATTATGCAACAAGTTATCGATGTATAACCTGATTATTTTGAAGTACTTAGGGCCATTCGCACCGCTTCAGAATAAATTTCCCCTTAGTAAAGTGAAACTTATTATTTAAGTATTACTTATCGTAGTTTAATTCGCACCAGCCTATTAAAAAGCAACGATTAATTAAGTGTCGGATTGATTTGGCAACGTCAAGATTTTTCTAGAAAAAGAAGAAATAATGTCAAATTTGAATTTTATTTTGAATGTTTAATGAAAGCTGCGTTCAATGAGTGTATCGGATTCTTGCTGCGATTGGGGTAGCGAAATCAGCTTACTGAACGGTACGCTCAATTTACAAAAATTAAATTTGTATCGAAGGATAATTCTAATTTAATGAAACGTAGCATTTTCAATTGAAAGTGAATATGTTTATTTGCCACTTGGAGTTTTCATCAACAATGTACAATAATTTTAATATTTAAGTATTTTTTTTATTATTTTTATCACATTAATTCACAACCAGGTTGTTCTTCTAACAATCGTAAATAGCGATTGGTTTTAGGCGTTCTAGGTTGATTTTAAGAGGTCTCCGGCTCATCTTTCTTGATAGAAGCAGAAACTAGCGCAAAAATGAAACGCTCCCAAATGATACGGATCGATATAAAGCAATACGTACCGTAGAACGAAAGCGATTTGTATCGGTTGGGATTGTTATGTCTCACTGAACGCAGCAAAAGTTATGATTGTCACAGGCGCAGAAGAGAAAAAACTCTCCCCTGTGTCACAGGACTATTTAAAAAAAATAGATAAACTAAGAAGTAATAAAATAGAGCACGAAGTACAGCCATAATGAAAGTAAAATTAGTATTAATTCAATTAGTTAATATAAAAAAAAATATAGAAATCATACTAACGTTGAAAGATGGGGATGAGTTTAATGCTAATTTTACAAAAAAGATTCAGAAAAAAAACACTTTTTATAAAAATGGTTATAATTGTGTTGTCTGTAAAAATATTTGAGTTTGGAACCTACATATTTATTATAAGGATACTATAAATTTGCTTTAATTTCATCAAGGCAATTAAGAATTTTCTTCGGCCAATTCAAATCGCAGTGTAAAAGTAATCGTTTTTTGTATATATTATTTTATATTCTTCGTGGTATCTATTAATGAAATCAAGCATTTTCAAAGCCTCATCATCTTCCATTATTTCCATTTTGTGTATTGCAATTTTACAAATGTTAATAAATCAATGACACAATGACAGTCAACATCACTCAAAATTATAAAAATTAAACATTTTAAGGTTAAGTAATGGTTTAAGCTGAAAAATTTCTGGGCTTAGTAAAGTGATTCTTAACGCCTTGATAAGTGGAACTTTAATAACGGTGCAAACGGTTATGCCTTCTTAAGTGTCACTTAGATGCTAAGTAAAAGCGGTGCGAATGGCCCTTATAGTATTACTACTGAATATCAGCTATTAGTTAAGTACATGATGTAATTATAGATTATCAATTTACTAAAAGAATAGAAAATTGTTACATTATGAGTGATTATAAGTAGTATAAAAACACTCCTTTGATAAAGTGAAAACTATGTTTTTTTTACATGCACATTTAGTAATAAAAATTCGAATTTGTCTGTAAAAATATTTTTCAAATTGAATTTAAAGAGCACATTCTACACCACTGGCATGTCTTGTTGAATTTTAAATATTTATTTTGCGGTATTATTGAAGTAGGTTAAAAAAATGTACATAACTCGTTACATTTCCACTTTCCACACTTGCCGCTAAACTTCAACCATCGCCGCTAAACTTCCACTCGTACGGATTGTTCCTGCAATACTATTATTATGTTTGACTTTATAGCTGACTTTAAAAGTTATGCTAGATTTTGAAATCATCTCGTACAATCGGAATCCGATAAAAAATGTCTACTCAGCACATACATTTTTATTGCCATTTATATTCGATGAAGCGCTTACCAACAAATCTTCGTCAATAGAATTGTCTCGAATCCAGATACATAAAGAAAAATCCCATATAAAGAAAATCATTCCGAAAGCCATTAAATCATCTGCTCCTGATGTGTATATCAAAGTAAGCTGGCAAATCCGCGAATTCGCTCCAAAGCGACAATTGTGTTGCCACTTTTGTGATAAAAGCGTTTTAATACTGACTCACTCGAACACACTGGAGAAGTAAGTAAAAATTTTATGCAGAAAAACCTCTATATACCTTTAGAGAAGATGTGTTGGGGAGTTTTGTGTGCAGAATACATAAATGCATGTTTCTTATCGCTTCCAAAGGGAGTCATTAGTTGCTTACATTTCTTTTTGTAAAGAAATGTAAAAGATCAATTTTGTGAACTGTACAAAGTTGGTAGTCTTTGTTTGAACACGAGATATTCAAGTAGTTGCGGAAGTTGAAAATAATATCAAAATTAATATGAACTTGAAATCATGTTTATTTTGAATAATTTGTGAAATTATAAGTATTTTTTGTGCTCCTTAAAAAATTTTTGATAAAATATTGTTAAAAATAATGTATCATAATTTAAATAAACATTATACAGGGTGGCCACTTTTTCATTGAAATGTATTGCTATCTCGTAAACCGTTGGTAACACAAAGTTGGTTAAATGGGGAAAAAGTTGCATATTTCGAAGTCCAATCTGAGGGCGTTTTGAAAACTAAAATATCAGGTCCGGTTTCCGAGATATTCGATAAAAAACAAATAAGTACCATTTCTTTATTCCGCTACAGAACGTTTATTTGCAAAAATAGACAAAAACTCATTTGGAGTTTTTTGTTTTATATCAAATTGTGCGTATTTAGTTTTTTTATCCGACGTTTCGTAAATGCAGGCCACCATCAACTTCTTTATTTGAATATGGACAAATATTTTCCTGGCTCATAATTTTAATGCATGTTCAATGTTGAATACAATGATGTAATAACATATTGTGATTAGTCAACATTTCGGAAGATTTGAACATCATCAGGTACGTTTACAAGTACGGACCTGTGTTTTGTTAGTTAAAAATATTTGAATTAGTAAATGATGTATTATCAGTGTAAGAAATCAGGTACGTTTACTTGTACAGACCTGTATTATAAATTATTTGAAATACACAACTACATTTTAAATGCTTAAAATAATTTAATAAAAAAAAATATGTATTTAACTACTTAATCACGTCAGAAACAAATAAATGAAAACAATGATTAACGATAAGAGAAAAACTACAGTAGTTGCTCAAAATGTCCTCCTTCTTCTTGAATACATAAGTCAATACGGTCTGTCATTTGAGCTATGCTGACAGAAACCATTTGTGGAGTGATATTATTAAACGCATTAATTATCCTATCTCGTAATTGATTTAAGTCATTTGGAATACCATCATAATATACTTTATTTTTGATATATCCCCATACAAAATAATCCATAGGATTTAAGCAGGGTGACCTAGGGGGCCATCGAATAGGTCCATGTGTACCAAACCACCTCCTGGGAAATCTTTCGTTTAAATAATTTCTGATTAATGCAGCATTATGTGGCCCACAGCCATCTTGCATAAAATAAATATTTCTTCGATCACCTAAAGGAAGATTATCTAACATATCTTCTAGCAATTGTAAATAGTTGTGTTGGTTGAGGTTTCCGTCAATAAAAATAGGACCAATTATTTTATTATTGAGTATTCCACACCATAAGTTTATTGAAAATCTAATTTGGGGTCTTACTTCTTGAATTAAATGTGGGTTGTCGGTGGCATAAAAATGTTTATTTTTTCTATTAAATATTCCACTATTAGTAAATGTCGATTCATCTGTCCATAAAGTTCGTCTATAAAAGGATGCATCATTATTTAATTTTCGTTTATACTAACGGCAAAATTCTATTCTACGATTATAATCTCCAGGATGTAGCTTTTGTACAGTTTGAAATTTGTAATCATGGTACTTATGTTTTTTAAGAATGTTTTTCACAATACTTGCAGAAACTCCACATTCTCGGCTTATTGCTCTAGACGACGTTTCAGGGTTGATATAAACTTGAGACAAAACATTTATTTCATTTATTGTATTACGTTTTAAATATTTACCACGTTTTTTTTCAATATTTCCTTCGTGAACCATATTTAACGCTATCCTATAATAAATTAATAAAGATGGTTGCCTCCTTCCTGGATACAACTGAAGGTATCTTTCTGCAGCTTCTCCACTATTTCTGTTACATTTTATGTACACATCGTACATATCTTTTTTCTCACTTCTACTGTAACGAACCATATTTTCAATACCCTAATTAAAAATATACCAATGCTTTTATCCGATACCAGACTGTCAAATATACAATAATAAAATGTGACATGCCAGGTTAACTTGATTTAAATTTATCTGTATAATAATCAAGACGTGTTGCTAGATATACAATTATTATTGTAAGTAGGTATCTATCTGCAGTTTGTTAAGTTTTTCTTTTTTATACTATGAGGAACGATATCAGTTTAAAAAATCCAACAAAATATGACAAATTAGGCTAACTTTATGTATTTAAAAATCGGGATGTACTTTATTTATAGATTATTATTGGGATTGGTCAAGTGCAAAAACCATAAAAATGGAAAATATTTTTTAGCAAATGTGTAAACGAACATGTTGTCTTGATGTAAAGTTAAAAGTTTGACTTTGGTATTTATTATTTATAATCTCTTACAACGATAATACATCATTTACTAATTCAAATATTTTTAACTAACAAAACACAGGTCCGTACTTGTAAACTTACCTGATGATGTTCAAATCTTCCGAAATGTTGATCATTGTATTCAACATTGAACATGCATTAAAATTATGAGCCAGGAAAATATTGGTCCATATTCAAATAAAGAAGTTGATGGTGGTCCTGCATTTACGAAACGTCGGATAAAAAAACTAAATACGCTATCATACGCACAATTTGATATAAAACAAAAAACTCCAAATGAGTTTTTGTCTATTTTTGCAAATAAACGTTCTGTAGCGGAATAAAGAAATGGTACTTATTTGTTTTTTATCGAATATCTCGGAAACCGGAACTGATATTTTAGTTTTCAAAACGCCCTCAGATTGGACTTCCCCATTTAACCAACTTTGTGTTACCAACGGTTTACGAGATAGCAATACATTTCAATGAAAAAGTGGCCACCCTGTATATTATCACTATTCGTAAGCTAAGTATCTTATGTTTGTATTTGAAACAATTTTCAAATCAATGTAAACCTACCAAAATTGTAATAATTTAATTTGGGGTCTACATCATTTTCTAATTTCATAAAAATATTAATAAAATTAATTAATCGAGTTGCTACACAGAAGCGGTATTTATAGATTAAACTGTAACGATTGCAATACTACTTATATAGGGAAAACCGAGAGAAGACTCAACATACGAGCGGGTGAACACATTAGATATCCAGACAAGTCTACTTTTGGACATCATATTAAATTCAATAATCACAATTTCACTCCTTCTGAGAATGTCACTGTCCTTCATAATATTTTTAATTGCAACTTTAAATTAAATCTGCTCGAAGATCTTGAGATACACCGAGAGTTTAATAAAACTAATGTCACATGTGTTAATACTCAAATCCATCTCAATAGCAAAGTGCCTCCTCTCTTTAAGAGCATTGGCAACGGTTGGTCTGAAGTTACCTAGCTAGCTTCTCCATGAATCTTCGTACAGCGGAGTTGATCTTGTCTTCTCCGGTGATATCTGATTTCGTGGCCAGGACGGTTTTTCCTCCTCTTATAGCTGGAAAAATTGGTCTGCCTGCGACTTCGATTTCGCTGGGGTCGGCATGCTCAATTCTGTTGTTTTTAGTCAGGCACCTTTTAATTCCAATAATTTTATATAAAAAATGTGTTTTTCACCTTCATTCACTGTATATTTTATAATTCTTTTTAATCATTGTAATGTTTGGTTGTTTAAAATTTAAAATTCCCTCCATAACTTGTGCCTGCTGGTATTTCTCATGAAATTCATTTCTTTTTCTCAAGTTGGCAATTGTCTTGACAACTTCATTGTCAACTGTCAATTGTCACTCAGTTCGTTTTGGCACTGTCAAGATGGGTACTTTTTCCGTTTTTTTCCGAAATTTCACTAACGTTCTACGATTTCTTGTGCCCCTACTTGCCGCCGCCTCTCGGCAGCGACTTGGAAGGGTCAGCTGGCTTCATGCCGAAGCACAGCTTTTTATTTTTATTTTTCTCGACCTTTGAATGGGTGAGACTGTTTGTTTCTACGTGTTGGGATGAGCCCCCACGTTTTTTCTTAAATTGCAACCAGCATCAAGTTATGGTGGAGAAGAGGGACCGTATTGTGGCAACCCTTTTTTAATCTATTATTATATTAATTTTCATGCTACTTCTACATTTATTGACAAGTAAGTTTTCAAGATTTTTTATATTTTTTTTCAATGTTCAGGAATATCACGATATGATTATATTGTTCTAGCTCCGTTTTTTCTCTCTTTGTAGTGTCTCTGATGATGGCCTAACAGGCTGAAAGCGCTAAGACTAATATTTACTGAGTTTTATTATTAATAAAACTCTACCTTACACACTTTAAATACTTGCGATTCATTTCTTAAAATATTAATTGCTTGGCAACACTGCAATATATATAAAAAAAAACATTAGAATTGAATAGAGTGTTACCAAACCATTCTAAAACTGAAATAAAATACAGGGTGTTTAATTTAAAAAAATACATTTTTATTTGCAAGGAAACAACAACACCCTGTATGTCCAAAAATATTATTAAAATACGTATTTTTTAAATCCATTTAACTTTTATTTGAAACTTGTTTGAAATTGAAATAATGAACAATTACGCACTAATGGGACACCTTGTATACGACCGAAACATTTACTGTATCTATTGTAGTAAACGTTTCATTATGAAAAACATAGAGTTTGAATGATAATTGAAGAATTAGTCAGTACTGTAGTATTTAGTTATCCCTTGTTCCAATCAAAGATGTGCGCCTATGCTCCCGCTTTGTAAACTCTTAAAGTTGTGACGAAATGACTTATGTTATTGTTCCCCACGAATTATCAAATCGATAGTTTTAAGAAACGGCAAATGTATTAGATATTCAATATTCACACTTTAAATGAAAATGACGTTATCATGAGCGCTGATAACGTACGATGAAAAGAGAAAAGTTCCTCCTGATAACAAAGCTGACATTTTATTAAATAGTTGTGTTAATCCCATCGAGATAGTATAAAGTAGAGACGACATAAACACTATTTTGCGATATGACAAAATGGACTCACTTTAAGTGACAGAAAAGTGTAATCAAAATGGCGACTTGAGTCGTACTTTGATTTATTTGAAGTCAATAATTTTATATTTAAAGACTGACTAAATGAAAATAATTTTATATCATTATATGAAACTATTTAAAGAAAAATGGCATTTATTCTCACCAAAACTGACCAGCTACATTATCTCGAATTTGACATTGACGTAAAAATGTAATACAAAAGTGCGGACAATTTAGCATCGTCATAGCATCTCTTCTTTCTATCTCAATGGTTAATCCACATATAAGTCAAAATGAAGCTTTCCTGTATTAAAAGCTGTTGTTTTGCTACTGTCTACTGCTTAAAACAGGTTAATTTGTCTGTACAGAAGTTATTTTTCAAAAGACGTTAGAAAAACCTACAATACCATTTTATTATGATTTTGAAATGGCGAAATCAGAAATCAGTCTCGAATATATTTTTTTCTTTATTAAATTCAAAAATGGTCGTACATAACATAGTTATTTATTTACTCCCTTCAGTTATGAAATGGGAACGTAAAATAGTCATGAATTCAGCGGGCTTTAAAGGATGCCATTCCTCAGAAATCGGTTTATGGTACTCTTGTGTGCTGTGACGGTCGTAAAACGTTGATTGGTGACGACGGAGTATGCTGTGGGATGACAAATGAGATTTCGTTGTCGGTTATCACCAGACGAAAAACTAAAAAACTTTACAGGAGCGTTTACAGTGTTAAGATAAAATGTTGCTCCGGGAGAATTATATCTTAAATTTGAGTATTTATTATTTAGTTTTTACTTGTGTATGTAAATTTTCAAAGGTATTAAATTACTTTAAAAATAAAAAAAAGAACGTCGTGATTTAGTGACATCACAGTTTACCCAGCACAAATTGAACTAATTCAACTATCCTTTTGATGATAGTAGTCTTTCAATTTGGCTGGCTGGCGTCATTATTTGTCAAACAAATTCACTTGTTTCAATATTTTCAATAACACAGAGTAATTGTGTTTAACATTTTCTAAAAGAACATTGTTTATAACTTTATAGATAATATTAATTTCAAAGTGTGTGAAAATGTTATGTTAAAAATAAAGTCTGGCACTCATCATGTTTAAATATTATCATTATTACTGCTATGTGAGCCATTTCATTATTCAGTCATGCTCTAACCCTACAAGTCCCTCTCTGTCTTATTTGGCCTTTGAGGCTCAACTTGTCCGATTATTATACATAATTAAACCCCTTAAGACCAAACCTATGGGACGACTATGGTGGAGACACTTTCGCGAACATTCCAGGGTCAACGAGATACTATTTCTAGAACGTGATAACGTTTCTGGTACATACTGGCAATTTTGGTGGGGGAGCATTCTAGACCACCAATTTGTATATAAATAATGGTGGATGAGCCATCATCATCAGTAGGTATATGGACAGTGAAGATAAATAGTAAGTAGTAGATAAACAGTGGTGAATATAAATAGTTTAAAGACATTCGAAGTATATATAAATTAGAATAATTGTGTTATTAAATAAATAAGTAAACGATAATTGGCTTGGAGTTAAATTCATTTTATTTTTCAAATAAATAAGTGTTTAAATAAATTATTAATAAATAAACTGTTGTTTTAAAATAATCAAACATTACATTACTGTAACAGAAAGGTGTGTTACCAAGGTACACCAATATTGGTTTGGCGTTTAACAATTCTGTATCTGTATGTGTAACGTGTGGAGGGTGGGTTACCCTCATGTCACTTAGGCCTCATTAGGCACATTGTGCATCCTCCTGAGATGATAGGCACCTCCTACCTCGTGAGTCAGCCTACATATTTAATGTAGTTGAAACGTCGCCAAGAGGTGCTTCTCCTCTATCGGCTGTTGTTAGTAGTGGTGCCGCGAGACGAGAGATTCTCGTCTCTCGTCTCGTCTTGTCTCGTCTCGAACGAGACGAGAGAGACATTTTCTCTCGAAAAAAGATTCGAGACGAGACGAGAGAGTGTCATCTCTCGACGAAAATTTCTCGTTTCTCTTGAGCTCTCTCGGGCTCTTTCGAACAATTTTCTCTTTGCTTATTCAAAATTTTCAATTGCTTATCGTAACTTAAAATTTTAACATATTAGATTTCGAGATAGTCAAAAAGTTAACTATAATACACCTATTCTATAAATATTAAATGGTAACAAATGATACTTGTGTTATTAGGATTTTATAAATAGTGATTTATAGAAAAAAATATTTCTCATTTCATTTATTTAAAATGTATACAATCATTTCTTATATTTAATCCATTCTGCTTTGGTGAGGTTACTTTTGAAGATAAGTTGAAAATTTTTAAGCGTTTTTTCGAAAAACTTTCAAAGAAAAGGTAATACACACGAATGTATTATATACAGTGGGGACGAAAATTGTACCCTCCCCTATTTTAACTTCTAAATGAAAAAATATAACAAAACAAAAACGAGGTAAAACTTTTTGTTATAACGAGATGCACTTTACTTGAGACACGTAAGATAGAGGGAGTTACTTGCTTTAAATTTTCTTATGGAAAGTAGGGTTATGTGATGCCTCATTTAAAAGATATTTTCTATATTTTTACAACAGATTTAGGTTTTTATACTTTTACAGAAATTACATTAAATAAATTCATAAAGTAGGTTAAATTCTTTTTTATATTAACCGCTTCAACCTCAAAGGATTATTACCGGAGGTATATTACCTTACAAATGCTGTTTTTACAATAATATTCAATGGATAATTAACATTTTGGCTAGTAAAGAGTAAAGTCAGTATCTTTTATAATTTTAAGCAATTTTTACTGTTAGAGGGAACACTGCACAAATGACAATTTTTTGTAGCTGGTACTTTGTTCTTATACAGACATGTTCTGGGCCTTTGTTCTTATACAGACATGTTCTGGGCCTTTACTAATAAGTTACATTCTTGATAACTCTCGTATTAACAATTATTGTTTATTATTAAAGAAACGCTTCTTGTATTTACTAAAATAAATAAATTAAGAATATCGAAGGTGATTTAAAAACCACTTGACTTATTATATTTTTCATATCTTCTTGGCAAAAAAAACTTATTAAAAAAATTATCTTCTAACATTATCTAACATTTCTTGGATTATTGCGGCACACGAGGATTATCAAGAATGTTATTTTTGTAAAAACAAAACAAAATAACAAAATTAAAACTGTTTGCTTAGAAGTAAATATAATCAAAATATCTTTCAAATGAGGTATTACATGACTTTACTTTCCATTAGAAAATTTAAAGATAGTAACGCCCTCTATTTTACGTCTCAAGTAAAGTGCATTTCATTACAACAAACATATCATGTTTCTCTAATTTCACATCTTTTTTGTTTTATGTCTCTATCTTGCATTTTGAAAACATACTACAAAATGCTTTCTTTTGACATCGCAGGATTGCATAAGAAAAAATCTAACTTCCAATTTAACCTCTTCCCCCTCCCCGACTGACTTACAAAACAAAGTATTTTCGTTTTTAGTTAACGCCTAATCTGGGACACTTATTACTTCAAATTTCAATTGTAAAACGACTGTGACAGACGGACAGACAGAGAGACATAAGTATTTCCTATTGCCAAATTTGGGTACAAATTAAGGATGTGCACGATGTATCGATGTTTAAAAAACATCGATGTTTTTTAATCCGATGTTATTTGCTAACATCGATTTTTACATTAACATCGATGATTTTCTTTTCAATGTTTCTTGGTTTTTTGTTAAGCGTCACGTTTAATTTGATGGTTTAAATTTCTTTTTCCTGTTTTTTTGCTCTTCAATGAACGCTTTTGGAAAACATCGATGTTTACAGACACATCGATGTTGGAAAAAATTTGCGCATCCCTAGTATTAATGCGCAAATTACTTGTTTTTGTCTTACAAATTTTACCGTTTCTTCATGTTTCGTCTTTTTCAAATTTAAATTTGATATTATTTTATCACGAGAGAAACGAGACGAGACAAGACGAGAGGAAAGGCCTCTCGATCGAGAGAAGCGCCTTCTCGTCGAGACGAGAGAACAGTTTTCTCTCGCCCTACGAGACGAGACGAGAGAGGCCACTCTCTCGTCTCGTCTTGTCTCGCGGCATCACTAGTTGTTAGCCGATACTCGCCGAACACAAATCTTCAAATAAATGAGAGCGTCGAACAATCGTTAAGGATATGCTTGATGGTCTCATCTTCTTGTTCGCACTCTCTGTAGAGTGCGGATTCTGACAGCCCCATGATAAGGAGATGCTTTCGTACTTGGCAATGACCAGTCAGAATGCCTGTGACTAGGCACAGATTCTATCTAGTCATAGTCAAGTATTTGTTTGCTGCAGTGTTGTCAGGATAACTTAAGAGCACCCTGACACAACTCTGCAGTTTCTTGTTTCATCTCATCTTTACTTGAATTTCACAAGGGAATGTTCTTTAATTAGGTCTGTCACTACCGATTTTGTCACGCTAATAGAAGGGTGAGGTCCAAAAAGTATTTGGTTGGCTGCTTTCTTGTCTAGTAAATCAACAAAACTGTTACCTTTCGATGTGGCGTGATCTTTGGTCCATCTTAAGGTGACCAAATTGTTGATGGATACTTTGGCCAAAACTTCGTGATACTCTAGTACTAATCCTGAGTAAATTCGTGATCTGTTCAGGGTGAGTAGTGCTTGTCTGCTATCTATATATATGAGCATGTTCCTTCCAGTGATATTGTTTCTGGTTATTTCTTTTGCTGCTATGAGAATCCCCGTTAGCTCTGTTTTAACTACACTGGCGTTTAACAATTAATAAATTATAATTTTTTTCAATTCAGCCTATAATACTCCCACTCTTTCATTTTTACGGTAGTTTAATTTCCGGCAATCTATTATTTGTTTCTACGACAACAAAAAAATATAAAAGTTTTATTTTAAGAAAATATTTCTCACTTACGTTGCAATGCGAACAAATAGTTTAAAAACGAATAATTCAACAAGTTCTCAGAAAATAAACGTGTTCCACAAAACCCGTACACTAGCAAGAACACCACGTCCTACAACTTCATCTTATTTAAACGGCGCCTTTCGGAACAAGAGCATTTGTTTTTCCATTTGGGCAATAAAATATGGAGCGATTCGATATTCCCGCCAACTGAATGTGACAAACAGGGTCAACATGCGAGTATGGAAAACGAAAAAAAAACTCAATTCTTTTAAACATGCTGTGGTTGAATTTGGAGAGTATTCCGGAACAAGTCACAGGATATTTATGAGTTAGAACAGGAAAATTTATACAGCCAATGGAAATAGTGCCAAAGTATTTTGGTGAATTGTAACTGAAAAGGCGTAGGGTTGACGATGAACATAATTAAGCATGAAATTTGTAAAATTAAAACAATTCCAATATTTAGCATTTGTTTTGGATTATTTATTGACTAAACTAAATCGAAAACATTTGAAAATAAATGCAGTAATTTAAAATTAAACATAAATTTTTGATTCCTATTAACATATTAGCTAATATTTTGTTTTAATTGCAAAAAATCAACTGTAGGTTTAAATACAGTATTAAACGAAATAAAAAATAAACTTTAATTATAGAAAAGAAAAGAACATTAAAAAAAAACGTATTATTTTATTAAATGTTCAACATTCAGTTAAAAATAGCTAAAAAATACATTTCACTTAATAAAATTTTAGAACTACTAGCAGTAGAAGCAGAGTCCATTTTACAAAACTTTGAAATTGACAATAAAGAAGATCTTAGATGTGGATTAGTTAACATATTCAAAAAAGAAAAAGAAACGTTATTAAATAATCTCTCTTCAAGAGGCACTTTTAATGATAATTTAATTAAAAACATTAATAAAAAGATTAAAAATAATGATCTAATATCGACAAAAGCAGATAAAGGCAATTGTCTATTAATTCTGAACAAATTTGATTACTTGTCTAAAGTTTACAACTTTTTGAACACTAACAGTTTCGTTATAATCACTAACCCCTTAAATATGTATAATACCAAATTTAAAACTACCCTTAAAAATTGTACACATTTAATCAATGATTTCTTGTTTAATAAATTCAAACCAGATCACAAATTAATACCTAGACTATATGGCCTTCTCAAAATCCACAAATCTCACAATTTTGATGACATACCAATCCGCCCTGTCGTGTCATATATAAATTCACCAACATATTATACATCAAAGTGGTTGAATGACATACTCAAAATCCATTATAAAGATCACTTTACACATACAGTCAAAAATAGTGTACAACTTGTAAACAACATCAAAAATGTTCACATTAATGATACAGATTCTTTGATCTCTTTAGATGTATCAAACTTATTCACAAATATTCCTATACCAGAGGTTCTAGGTTTTGTTGAATCACATTTGTCAAGTTCGAATATGTCTGATATTGAACTAGTAGAATTTTTGAACCTTCTCAAGGTTTGTTTAGAACAAAACTTTTTTTTATTCAACAATGAAATCTTTTCACAAACAAATGGACTTTCTATGGGATCTCCACTTAGCCCAATATTAGCAGACATATTTATGCACAATTTTGAAAAAGAAAAAATCCTTAAAAACAACCCTTTCCACTCAAATGTGAAATTCTATTTTAGATATGTTAATATTTTGATTTTGTGGTCAGGTAACTTAGACTCATTAAATGACTTCTTGACTTATATTAATGACTTACATTCTAATATTAAATTCACATTAGAAATTGAAATAAACAAATCTATTAACTTCTTAGATCTTAAAATCTCACACAATAATAACAAGTTCAACTTTGACATCTATAGAAAGCCAACACATACAGGCACAGTTATAGACAATACCTCTAACCATCCAGCAACACATAAATTGGCTGCCTTTAATTGCTACTTAGAGAGGCTATTAAACATCCCTCTGTCTACGGAAAACTTTAATAAGGAACTAAATATAATTAAAACTATTGCTATAGATCACAACTTTGAACTGGATATTATTGATAAAATGCTAACACATAAACAAAATAAAACTCAACAAAACTTAGTTTATATTAACAATCCTAAAATGGTACATGAACTAACCACCAGTAAGAAATACATTTCTCTTACCTTTATTGGAAAAGCATCCTATAAAGTGGCAAGCTTACTTAAAGACCACTTTAAAGTATCTTTCAAAACCCCTCCTCATTACATAAGTTATTTGTTCATAATAAAGATAAATTAGATCCCTTTGACTTATCTGGAATTTATAAATTAACTTGTAAATCTTGCCATTCTTTCTATGTGGGACGCACATTTCGAAATTTCAAGATCCGTTTAAAAGAACATTTGCGTTGTCTTAACCAAAATACAACAGGTTTTTCACATTTTGCCAACCACCTACTGGACTCAAATCACGACTTCGATTCAACTGAAGGTTTCGAAATCCTACATAGTTCCTACCATAGATTTACTCTTAATAGCTTCGAAAGCCTCGAGATATTGAGAAATTTAAAATTAAATCCTGTTGGTTGCTTAAATGCCCAGATAATGTCAGAAACTCCTCCTGTTTTCTCAACACTAATCTAAATTTATCTTTCTAACTTCCTTTTTAACCTCCCCCTTTATTTCTATTCACATATTTTCTTGCAAGGGGTACATTTCAGTAAGTAATTTTTTCCCATAAGAAACCAACGAGCACGTTTAAAGATTAGGTTAGATTATGTGATTTCACATCCGTCATTTTCTTCTTTTCTTCTTTTATTCTTCAGTTGCTTCACAACAGTTAACCCAGTCATTTCTTCTTCTTTCTTCTGCCTACAACATCACATACACTTGGTGATTGGTTCATGGCCCAAATCTTATATAATAAATAATAAATATTTCTTCACTCATAGTTTACATCTTATTACCTATACCCTATCATGGGTTTACCCAAGAATTTTTTTGTTAATACTTGCCACCACCTGTAGAGGCCTTAACTTGACAGGTCTCCTTTCAAAAATGTTAGTTTTTTGAAAAAACAAGGTTGTTTAAAATAAGCCTTATCTTTTAATCTGTTTAATGTATGTGATTTGTTTTGTATAGTCTTGAATATTTTAAATTTTACTATTTCAATTGACTAATATTTGTTTTTCAAATATTTTTAACTTTTTATTACTTGTAAACTTTGTTCATTTTACAATTTATTTCACCCCACATTTGATGAAACTTGTTTTGTAGTATTCCCTAGTGGATGGAGAGTATGGTGAGTTTTCTCTTTTTTACTAATCTATATATCGTTTGCTCTAAGTGTTAACACACCTTACACCACATATTCTCCTTTCCACTAGGCGAGCCTGAAGATGAAGTGATGACACTTCGAAACCGGTCGCACTCAATGTTTTGTTAAATAATTAAACATTGACTTTCCTTGTGAGATATAAAGGACCTTTTCTCCCCCTTCACCTTAAAATTAAAAAAAAATACGTTATAAAGTAGTATTTTTTATAGTTATAATTTTTCAACTAAAATTTTAACGTTGAATTTTCAACCAATAACATACAACGTTATATTTACGTTGAAAAAACGAGTGTGTGCTCATTGGGTAATAGACTTTCGCGGGAGTATTTTTCTGATTTTTCAAGAAGATGAACTGAATAATGTTGCATTACCATCCTTAAGTAACAGAGAAATACAGAAATCTAACCACTTTTTGGAGAAAAAGAAGGACAGGTCCACAAAGTTCTAAAAAATTTGTTACGTTTTACACAGATTGTATTGCAAAATTGAATTTTTGCTTCGATTGTTTTAAAAATTTTCTTAAATAAAAAAAAGACACTTTAGTTTGGTTGTCTTCTTTTTTATTCCATTAAAATTAATTGCAAGAAATATGCTTTTTTACAAAGTTAAAAGATAAAAACCAAATAAGTGTATCTAAATGAATAAAAAAATTATTGTATCCTCATCAGCCACCAGGGCAAAGCGGTTCTATACATGCTTTATATTACAATATACGAGCGGTCCGCTGGCCAGGAAATCAAGTTAAACAAATAATTGGCAGGCTGTCCCCTGGAACCGCCGTGGCCCGGATGAAAAGATAACTACCGGCCACATGGGACCGACTTGGACGTTAACGTGTTAAATATACCAGTCAAATTGATAAAAAAAAAATATAAACAGGAAATCATTTTACGCGCTTCCACCAAAATTTAAATATATGTTACATAACTAGTAAGGGCATCCACCAAATTTTTAAATTCGCTATTTTGCCATTGTAAAATTATTTAGCATCCATTAAAATTGGAAAACATTGTTTCTGTTTTTGCTGAGGAATCTGCAAAGAACAGAATTTCTCTTATCAACAGTAATATTCACAAACGGTTTAGTAGACTTAATTAGAAGCTACTTTAGCAACCTATGTCAGTACAATTAAAAGACAGGGTTTCAAATTTCTTAATTATATCATCAAGTGTACCTCAGGGATCGATTTTAGGACCAGTGTTATGTACCCTATATACGTTAAATTTCGCAAAAGTCGCCAAACACTGTAATTTCTACTATTATGCTGATGATACGCAACTTTACCACTCATTTGCAGACAATATTATTGAAAACAATCAATAATTTCTTGTGCCAAATAGTATCAAACGCCTTTGCTAGATTGAAGAATCTGAAAAGAACAGAATTTCTCTTATCAACGGTATTATTTAATTTAGCCGATAACAATTTCAAATGTATGTTAAAAAAAAACAGTTCTTACTTGTTTTTCTCGTTAAATATCCAGCAAGATCTACCTAGTTTTTGAGTTATCTTGTATAAAATGTAAGGGAACATTGTTCTAAAATAACTGTAATCAATGTACGTAAACAGCACGAACTGTTTGACAAATATTTAATTTGAAACTTTAACGCCCTATATATCAAAAAATAGGATATAATTTTACCCGTGGATACTATTATTTAGGAAGTCAACAACTTCAACACATCAAAAATGCAGTAAATTTTTACAGAAGTTCATTTTTCTATGAGCTAGCTTAGTTTTTTAAAGTGAAGTTTAAATCGTTTAAATAATATACCGCTCACTGGGTGCGTTAATCACCAATTTGTAAAATGGATTTGAAAGATTTATAAATTCTACATCATTTACTTAATTAAAAGTTTGATATTGATATGTGTTTAAATTGGATATCAAATTGTATTATTGCTACTTTTATAACTAAACGAATTTTTTTTTTACTATAATTGTGAAAAAAAAAAACAACTAGTTGATCCTTTATTGACTTTTTTACACATAATATTTTTATAAAATATTTAAATGAAAAAGCAATGGGAAAGTCTTAATAAAACAGAAGTGTAAAGTTTTAGCGACATTTAATTACAAAAAAATGGATATAAAAATATGTAACTATATAAGTTCATATAATTATCTGCGAGGTAGGAAGTTAGAATTACTAACTCAAAAAATAAAAAAAATCCCAATCTGCAAATGAACAGAACTACTATTCTAAAACAAAAAAATACAACTGTTCTTTATACTTTGGCACGTTTCAGGCTATTATACAAGTGACTGGTAACATTTTGTATTGGCATTACTTTTTAACAAATTCATCAGACCTTCAATTTTTTTCTTTGGAATTGGTATACAGTGTGTAATATCTCAGTTATTAATAATGCGATTTTCTTCAAATTTTGGTGGTGATTGTATCGGTATTGAGGGGTGAAAGAGGCTTTATTTTTTGGGAAAAGGATATTAGGGCTTATTTTTTCTATCAGATTTAAAATCAACATCTCAGAAAACTCCCTAATTCATAGTTTCAACATCTCAAGAGTTGATTTTAGCAGAAAAAAAAAATTAAGATACTTTTTTAATAAGTTCTTTATTTGTAACTGTAGTAACAAAATTATGAATTAAATTATTTTAGATTCTTGTCTTTTCAACTTAAATACCTTCTAAAACAATATACTTTCCAACAATCCTTCTTAAACGTACATTCACTTTTCTTAAAGTTTGAGGAGTAACTTCCTGACACGCTTACTTAACTCTAATGCAAAGCGGTTGAGTTGTAAATACTTTATTTTTTAAGTGCCCCCACAGAAAAAGGTCACAAAGGGTAATATCCCTCGATCTGGGTGGCCATGGTTCTAAAGGAGAATTTCTACCTATCCACTTCATAGGGAAAGTTGCATTTAAAAAGTTCCTAACTATCAGAGAATTAGGTACGGGGGCACTACCTAATTGAAAGAATAAGTCGTATCTCTGTGCTAAAGGCATTTCCATTAAAAACTGTTCTCCGTTCAGGTTATCCAGGAAAAAGTTCCAATAATTCGTTCGTTAAATATTCCACAGCACACGTTAACTTTTTCACTGTGCTGGTTTTTACCATTAATTACCCAATTCGGATTTTCAGCTGCCCAAAAGCTACAATTTTGACTAGATACCACACCGTTTGTCGTAAATGTTGCCCCGTCTGTAAAACATTATGCTCTTTAGAAAAAGTCTGTCGTTAAGACAGTTTCCTTGCAACCATAAAATTCAAACCGCAGTTCAAAATCACCATTTAACAGAGTATGTAGAAATTTTGGTTTAAATGCCCTAATCATATTGCGTTTCAAACATCTCTACTTTGTTTTTGCTTAAATTCAGCATCCTGGCAACTACTCTTATACTTCCATTTGGGTTGTTTTGAAATTTTGCTAAGATACGTTCGTCGTCTGGATAATGCATTTGATTTAAATTATACCTCCTTGGTCTTGTCTTGAAAATCACTCCAGTCCTTGCGAACAATCTGTTGATTATAGCAACAGTATTATAAAAAAATTGGTGCTCGATCGTGATGCCTTTTATTAAATATTCCAGCGACCTGACGCGTAGATCTTTCATTATTACCAAATAAGCGGATAATTTCTACTTTTTCTCCAATTGTAAGAACTACTCTTCGGTTTTGTGCCATTTAGTTAACAGATAAGTAACACTGCTTGACTTAATTTCGTACAAGTTACTAAATATTAAGCAAAAACATTTGTTTCAAAACACCCTTTGATTAACTTGCTTAAAACCAACACAGGTTAGCATGCAAACGGTAACAGAGCGCACGTATGGAGATATTTGAAACGCAATAGGATTAGGGCATTTAAACTAAGAAGTTAAAAATAATCAACCTATTAGAAAAAGGGACTTAAAATAAATTAATTTGCTTTTCTACTAAAATCAGCTCTTGAGATTTTGAAAATATAATTTAAGGGTTTTTTTGGGTGAAAATATGGCAAATAAAATACATAAGGTAGTACCATCAGTACTTTCTTAAAAATGATAAAGTTGAAAACAACATATTCTTTAAACTCGTAACAAAAAATGAAGTAACTATTTTAATAAGCAAATTAAAAAATAGCTCCGCACCTGGTCCAGATAAATTAAAAGCAACTACAATAAAAAATATAAATTAATATATTTTTCTTCCTGTAATGCATATCCTTAATATTTGCTTTCAATCAGGAAAAATTCAATGGAAGGAATCAATTGTCACACCTGTATACAAATCCGGAGACCCTAGTGAGCTTACAAATTATAGGCCAATTTCTGTTATCAACAACTTCGCTAAATTTTTTGAAAATGCAGTAAAAAGTAGATTAATAAATTTAATTCATAATCATAATGTTATTACAGATTATCAATACGTTTTTATACAAAACTCAAGCACTGAAAATGCGGTGCAGTATTTCTTGATTTGGCCAAAGCATTTGATACCGTTTCCCTTAACATTTTACTTCACAAAGTAAATAACTAGGTTTAGCATTAAGGCTCCGAGGGATTATTTATCTAATAGAACCCAGAGCGTAAAAATTGGCAACGCCGGAAGTTTAAAATCAGTAGTTAAGATGGGGGTCCCAGAAGGAACAGTATTGGGCCCAATTCTGTTTCTGGTCTATATGAACAACATTACACAAACTAATAACTCATCGGGGAATATCATATGCTATGCGGATGATACGGTAATCATTTTGGCTGGAAAATAATGGGATGAGGTTAAACTCACTGGAGAAATGGCCCTGAGAAAGATAAGTTCATGGCTAAATAACAATCTACTAACTTTAAATGTTTTGAAAACAAAATGCATTACTTTTAGTTCAACCATCGTTAACCAACCTAACAGCTTTTGTATAAAATTGCATAGTAGTGACTGTCAAATTGGAACTGCCCCTTGATAGAAAAAGTTTTTCAAATTAAATACCTAGGTGTAATACTTGATCAATACATACGTTGGTCTGAACATATTGTCCATGTTAGTAATAGACTGAGAGCCCTAATGCACAAACTTTATGTTCTCCAGGATATTCTTTCAAAGAAAAATATAATGATACTTTATTACTCCCTAGTGGAATCTATATTAAGGTGTTGCATAGTAGCATGGGGTGGATCATTTAACAACGCTATTAAAATTGTAGAGACAACACACAATATTATTTTAAAAATTATCCTAAAAAAAGAGAGACTATTTTCTACAAATAAATTGTACGATAAATCGAACATACTAAACATCAAATTACTTGTTGCTTATCAATGTATAATGAGAATATATACCAATGCTGAAAATTTTACTTAAAAAAATACCCGCTTAACTCGCTCAATCCCTAATATGGAGATTCCTGTAGAATTTTTGAAAAAATCATTTAGTCAAAGGTCATTATCATTCTTTGGCCAAAATTTTTTTAACATAATTCCGATACACCTTAGGCAAATAATCAAAACAAAAAAGTTTAAAATTAAAATAAAAATATTTAATAACAAATAAAAAAAATACGATCTAATGATAACATAGTATAAATAAAAAACATATCAAAAGCCAAAAGGCACATACGCTTCGTCGTTTTTGTCTACTTTTCCTAAAATACTGTCTATTTTCTATTTATCTTTTTATTTATAGGTTTATTCTATCGAATTTCTTCGTCCCTTGTTCTTATTTTTGAATATTGTATCTTTTGTTAAGTGATAAATAATTATATGTAAAATTCAATACCTGTCTCTAAAAAAATATGTACATAAATAGAGTCGTCTGATTGATCAGAAGCAAAATAGGTGAAATGCTTAGGTTCGATGCTCAATCAAATGTCTTTTTTTATATGACTATTTTTTTTACTATTAAGTAATGTATTTTAATATTTAGACAAATAAATTTGATTTTGATTTGATAAGCTCTAATATCCTTTTCCCAAAAAATAAAGTCTTTTTTACACCCCAACACCAAACGCCAATGGTTAATAAAAATGTTTACTATGCCAAATATTTCATACAATCACCACTAAAATTTGAAGAAAATCGCATTGTTACTAACTGAGATATTAGCGTGTACTCATGAAAAGCGATACATACTGTATAATCTTGGTACGAATTTGATGCAGTTTTCCAGTTTGCTGTGTTAGGGCTAGAAGTGTTTTATTAATCTAATACCTAACATTTTGAGGTTAATAAACTCAACTATTTCTTACAATTTAATTTGGTAAACTGAGACAAAAAAGTTTTACTACATTAATCTGTTAAATGTGGGCGCACTTCTAATGCTGAAAACCCCGAGTTATGTATCTATTTATAGTATTTGAAAAAAAGGCTTTTAAAACTTAACAATATAATGAAAAAACATTGTAGTTTTGTGTACTCTGTTATATTTAATAAAAATATAATTAAAAATTAATTGTATCCATAATACGGAAAATTTAAGATAATCAAACAATATTTACATTGAGAGAAACGTTTGTTTAATGTTAAGAAACCTTATTAATATTTAACATGTGGTAGGTTTGGATATGGCCGAACTTACGTAAGTTCACTATAACCACGTCATAAGTTAAAAGCTCATCAGTTAAAAATAAACACCGATATATTAATATTAAACTTATTCACTTATTTAAAATTAAAATAGATTTATTAACATAAATCAAATATGTTAAATGTTAACAAATATATGTTCTAACCCTATATTTTAATTGTTCAATACAACACTTGTATCATAGTTATTAAATGTTAACTTTTACTATTAAACGTTATTTGTAAATGTTGAAATGTGATTGTTAACAGTTAATAAACCTATGTTTTGTATTATATTTCATTATTTAATAAAGCAGTATTCTATATTTTTAAGACATCTTTGTATATTAGTTATCAAATCTTACATTTTATTATTAAAAATATTAATTGTAAATGTTAAAATTTGTTTGTTAACAGTTAAGAACTGTATAGTTTAAGAAACCTTGTGTATGTTTAATATTGTACTTTAATTGTTTAATAAAATACTATTCGATTTCCAAGACATCTTTTTATTTTAGTTATCAAATGTTTTATGCTATTATTAAACATATTATTTGTAAATGTTAAAATTTGTTTTTATTTGTTAATTGATGACTTTGAATCTAGTAATTTATATTTGTTAGTATTTAGCTTAAAATATATTAGGGATATAAAATCAAAGATATACATACAGAAAATATATTTTATTAAATTGAAAAGTTAACAATACATGCTTATAAATTTCAACAAACATGAACAAATTAAAAAAACTAATATTAAATGTAGCGGCCGCTAGGTGGTACAATGGTACTTCCGTCTGAAATTTTATGAAGTGAGTGGCAGATCCATCAGGAAGTATTATCTACAAGGATTTCGTTTATAACCCCTGCAAACAGGACGCCAAACAACTTAAAATTAAGCAATTTGTGTTTCGCGACGCACGATCGAATCTCGGTCAAACCCAATACATTTTTTTCTTGGAAAAACTATGAAAATTAAAAAAAAAATACTTTTTAGGAGACTGTCCTGAAAAATAACATCTCTAAAGGGTCACTTTTTTTGCCGCATTTATTTTACGGACTTTTTTATAAGCATAGGTTTATTATACTTGTCGTTAGTAATGTTGTACAAATTTAATTAGTTAACGATGGAATTTTATTCGACTAATAATAATTTGAAACAATTCTTGCATTTAAGCCTTTTTTAAAAACAAGAATGTGAAAAAAATTTTGGCTCTACTTACTGTAAACTTTTAATAAACTTAGCTGCTAATGTCGGCGTCACTCACAAGAAGAACGACTCTGCACTACAAACTGCGACCAGACAAGAACGTGGCTTAACAAAATGGCAATTGGAAACCACGTGGTGTTCCATGTTGCCAATTTATGAAAGTCAAATTACCTACCCACTGGGACTTCATACTGCAAATGCAAATTTATAATACAATAATTAGTGATAGGCCACTAGTAATACAGCCAACAACTTTTAAATTAATTTACCCTAGTTTTATGTTAACGATAAAGAGAAAAAATATTGCAAAATGGTACCTAATAGGTAATTTGAATTGTTTACATTTCCTATGATAGCGCAATAACAAAACGTGAATGGCAACGTTGAGATCGTCTCACATGATCGCATTAAGGGGACGTTGAGTCTGGGTATTATTAAAAATATATTCGCTAATAGTTAACTTATCATAGCTGTATATTAAAATTTATTTATTTCGTAGAGCGCGAAAGCTTAATTGTTATATTTAAGGTCTTGTATTTTAATATTAAGAAATTTGTATTGTTTAGATAAAGATAATAGTTATTTTTAAATATACGTATATTGCCGAGTAAAATATTTGTTAATATCTACTATACCTTAATGTAACAAATGTTTTGTTAAAAAAAAAAAACTCGTATTTGTGAGATATTTATTAATAATTATAATATTATGGTATTAATAAATTTACTCAGTTAATATTTAAAGAATTTCTTCCTAACTTACAATATTTTAAATATAAACTACTTTTTTCTCTCAGTATAAGAAACAACCATTGGAACATTATAAAATTTATCTTAAATAAATAAATTCAATGCAATACTTTTAACAAGTAATAAGGGCACATTTTAAAAATACCAAAAATTAAATTTGCAAAACTGTCACAATTTACATTGATCCAAAAATATTAGAATTCATAATAACATTTTATTATACAATAGTGCCATACCTTCAAATGTATCATTCACAAAAATCATAATATTCAACTTACTTTATCGTACTATTTAAAATTTGCCAATATTGAGTCTTTTTATGTTCTTCACTCTGCGATGATCACTGACACGCTGAGTTTTTGTGCCGGTAAGCCATGTCATCATCAATAAACGCACAAAATTTAATAGTTCCATCTAGCGGTACTAGTGTAAGATAAACATGTGACACTAATGTTGGTTGGTAAAACAAAAAATTGCTATTGTTATGGTAAATGTTTCTTAAAATATCAGTCCTTAGAGATGTGCACCCAGCAATACGTTGTGATGCATACGTACGAAGCGACTATTTTGTAATTAACTTCAACGTTTGAAGTACATATTTATTTTTAGAATTCTAGTTTTTTTAAAACCTCGTACAAATAAATAATGTATATTTAGTTATACACCGCCACGTATATGTATTTTTTTAAATGAAGAAATAAGACAACATGAAAGATTTATTTAATTTAATTGCATCTAAAGACTTTCCGGTCTAATTTATGCCAACCAACGCCATAATAAATCTTTGCTGTGAATCTTTAGTTGCCCTCCTTCATTACAATTGGCTGTATAACCGCAGACAGACATATCGGAAGTTGCAATGAATATTAAATAACCAACTCCCTTGGCACAATAAAATGCCTTAAATCTCGACCTCCTCCAAGTTGCGGTGGTAATTTTTATTTGTCAACATGGATATTGAGTTCACCATAAATCTTTCTGCTTTGTACAAGTTAGAATTAAGAGGGAAAGTGGAGGCGATGAAAAGAATTTCGGTGAAATGAAACGAATTTTTATTCCTTTGTTACCAATTTTATCGAATTCAGAACGGTGTAGGTACTCGTATTAGAAAGACCATAGGCGTATCTAGTTTTATACAGTTTTGGGTTTCAATGAAAGGAATAGAACAAAAAAATAGAAGAAAAAAAAATAGAAAAAAAAGGAAAACCAATCGATTTGTAAACAAGCATTTTTTAGATTAGTTATTTGTTTTCAAATACATCTTCATGAGCGAGATGACGTCATCGATAAATTTTTTAAATAGAAATGTGGGTCAATATATCATCTGAAATGTCGTTTAAATATCTATACAGACATATCAATATGAATAAGTAACTGATTTTTGTTTATTGTTAAAAAAATTACTTATGAAATACCAATGGATTTATTAACACAAATTATTAATTATTATTTTTGTCATTTATTAACCGTTACCCAAAAGTAAATTTGTTAACTGACACTGACAAACGCGTAGTTAGGATGCTTTCTTAGGGGACGCTACTCAGATTATTGGTGAATGCGCAGCGTGTTATTAAAATATGATAGCAATTCAAAATGCAACGTCTAGAGTTCATATGTGTATTTCCAGAAAAAAGACTATGAGTTTTATAAAAAAGTGGTTTTTAATTTTTTTTTATTTTTATGTGGTGTTTCAGAATAGTCCCGTAATTTTGGGACTTGTAGATCTTCACTAATTATAAAAAAAGTTAACTATAATTTTCCTATAAACGCCCCAGTTTTCATTCTACAGGGTGATAAAGTGAATTTCATAAATACATAATTTTCTAAATATCTTCCCTTACACTACAGACTTTTACTTAAAAATATGTATATGTTAGTTAATCGTTATTATTAGTTAACAAACTTTATTTTGATAAATTACGATAACCTATTGGGGTAGAATCAAGGGATAAGGAAACAATTTTAATCAAAACTTTTCAAACACCCTATATTTCATAAAACTTAAGATTAATAATTATTTCTCACACAATTTGTCACAGAAAAAGAACTTCTGGTTGATCCTTGTAGATATTCCATTTTCGAAGTGATAGAACTATTTATTTTATACAAAGTGTTTTGAAACATGTCTTAAATATGGCTAATTTTAAGTTCAATTTACTCAATTTTTTCAATCGCAACACCCTGTATATTATTTTGCTATTAAATTCCTTATAAATTTACCTATCGAACGATACTAACAAGTTAGTCAATAACACATACAGGGTGGTCCAATAGTGCTGTTTTATTAGTGGAAATAGGAAAAAAGTTAATATAAAAGTTGTATGACCATGTTTAATAAATATTTTTAAATATACAGGTTGGACCCTAAACTAGGAGCTGACTAACCTTATACATTTTTATATTTGATTGTTTTCACATCGTCAAACAATTTTAATAGACTTTATTATGTTGTAGATATATAAGGTGTTTTAAAATGTAACGGTTATGTCATTTTTTTAAATGGAATACTTTATATATCATTAATTATTTATACAATGTATTGCATTTAGAAAGTTGAGAAAATCGCAACTTCACGTTTTGACATAGCAAATAAATGAAGTCAGTTAAAATTGATTGTTTGGCAACACTTTATTATTTTTTTAAAACATTTTAGTGCTTAATACAATATTACCAAACCATTCTAAAAATAAAATAAAACACAGGGAGCTTAATTTAAAAAAACATACATCTTATGTGCCAGGCGCAAACATGTATATCCAAAAATATTTTTTTAAATATGTATTTTTCAAATCCATATAACTTTTATTTAAAACTCGTTTGCGTGCCTATAATACAAATTTAAATATTGAACAATTACGCACTAATAAAACTCTGCTAATTTTAAATTTTCAGGAATATTTTCATTTTGGATGACAATGTTTGAGAAACTCTTTATTTTATTGTATTTATTTTATATCTCTGTTTTTGTTTAATATAAGGTTTACAAAAATAATTATGTTGACTATGGCTTAGGGGGGTAATCACCCCTATTACTCCCCTTATCAAAGCCCTTGTCCGCAGTTATGTTATCCGATCCAGGAGCTTCCTTCTTTTTTAAACCTGTTATATGTTTTACCTCAGTTATAATTGTGGGAATAAATAATATTGAATTGCTAGAAATAAGATTTTTTTCTTTATAATTTTTTATTTTTGGAAGATTTTTTATAAATTTGTCCCCACATTTGTTAAAAGTTATTAAAATCATTTGCTGTGCGATTTGAATCAGTGAATAAATTTCTATTTACAGATTTAAAACAGCCTTTGATTAAACGATTTAGTAAATATTTACCTTCCAATAAAACATGATACGCCTTTGGTTACATTGAATTAGAGCGATGGAAGTGAAAAAAATATTTACCGTGAGAGGGTGAACCTGTTTTTGGTAATATGCTGATAAAGTTGTCAAATATAAAAGAAATGTGCATGTTGGTGGAGTAGAATATATTGAATAGAAGATTTTCAATGATTTAGTAGGTACCTACATATAAAATCGTTTTTTTTTTCGTTAGAAGTGAAGAAATTTAATTTACGTTCAGTGCCTTTTTATGATATATTCAGAGATATATTATGCTTACTGAGAATGAATCTTAAAAGAAGGTATTTTCTATTTTTTTATGTGGGTATTTTTTTTTAAATACATGGGAAAGCCGAAATTATATAAATCTAAATTATACTACCCTAGAAATACAACTACTAGCCTAGTACATATTCCGTCACTAATTCATTCTTTACCAATTTTTTTACACATTCTTTTACAAATTTATTTATAAATTCAATAAAAAAATTTTAAATTCATTTATAAATTCATAAGCAAATTCATTTACGAATTCATTCACAAATTCATTTACAAATTCATTTCCAAATTCATTTACAAATTCATTTACAAATTCATTCCTTTACAAATTTATTCATTTACAAATTCGTTTTCAAATTCATTTACAAATTCATTTACAAATTCATTTACAAATTCATTTACAAATTCATTTACAAATTCATTTACAAATTCATTTACAAATTCATTTACAAATTAATTTACAAATTCATTTACAAATTCATTTACCAATTCATTTACAAATTTATTTACAAATTCATTTACAAATTCATTTACAAATTCATTTACAAATTCATTTACAAATTCATTTACAAATTCATTTACAAATTTATTTACAAATTCATTTACAAATTCATTTACAAATTCATTTACAAATTCATTTACAAATTCATTTACAAATTCATTTACAAATTCATTTAAAAATTCATTTACAAATTCGTTTACAAATTCGTTTACAAATTCGTTTACAAATTCGTTTACAAATTCGTTTACAAATTCGTTTACAAATTCGTTTACAAATTCGTTTACAAATTCGTTTACAAATTCGTTTACAAATTCGTTTACAAATTCGTTTACAAATTCGTTTATAAATTCCTTTACAAATTCATTTACAAATTTATTTACAAATTCATTTACAAATTCATTTACAAATTCATTTACAAATTCATTTACAAATTCATTTACAAATTCATTTACAAATTCATTTACAAATTCATTTACAAATTCATTTACAAATTCATTTACAAATTCATTTACAAATTCATTTACAAATTCATTTACAAATTCATTTACAAATTCATTTACAAATTCATTTACAAATTCATTTACAAATTCATTTACAAATTCATTTACAAATTCATTTACAAATTCATTTACAAATTCATTTACAAATTCATTTACAAATTCATTTACAAATTCATTTACAAATTCATTTACAAATTCATTTACAAATTCATTTACAAATTCATTTACAAATTCATTTACAAATTCATTTACAAATTCATTTACAAATTCATTTACAAATTCATTTACAAATTCATTTACAAATTCATTTACAAATTCATTTACAAATTCATTTTCAAATTCATTTACAAATTCATTTACAAATTCATTTACAAATTCATTTACAAATTCATTTACAAATTCATTTACAAATTCATTTACAAATTCATTTACAAATTCATTTACAAATTCATTTACAAATTAATTTACAAATTCATTTACAAATTCATTTACAAATTCATTTACAAATTCATTTACAAATTCATTTACAAATTAATTTACAAATTCATTTACAAATTCATTTACAAATTCATTTACAAATTCATTTACAAATTCATTTACAAATTCATTTACAAATTCATTTACAAATTCATTTACAAATTCATTTACAAATTCATTTACAAATTCATTTACAAATTCATTTACAAATTCATTTACAAATTCATTTACAAATTCATTTACAAATTCATTTACAAATTCATTTACAAATTCATTTACAAATTCATTTACAAATTCATTTACAAATTCATTTACAACTTCACAAAAAAATATTAGATGATTAAGCGAAAATCAATTCAATTTAGTGGTAACTCATCCACTACTTAACCGGAGACAACCCTGCTGGACGATGAACTTGTAGAAAAGTAATCATTATCACAGTTCGTTGCTTCGCCTATAATCAATATACCAGTAAGCTTCTTTTATTTTAAATCTATTAAATGCATAGTATTATATATTTAACAATTTGAAAATTCGACATAATTAATTATTGTTCCAGTTGAACGAAAACCAAAATTTTAAACTGTTTTTCTTTAATATTTATTGAGAAATTAAATAAATTTATACTCATAATTTAAATGTGTTAAGTTTGAAATAAATTCAAGTTGTGTAGATAAGTTATTAATTTAAAAAATATGAACATTTAATTTATTAGAATTTGTGAAACTATCGTAATTCTCTGAAAAACAAAAAATAGGTTATGAAATAAAAATACCGGCATAAATTTTGGAAAAATAAGCCATTGTCAAATTCTTGATAGTTCTGAAAACTCGTACTTTTTATGTTAAAATTATAGAAATAATTGTATACTTATTAACTGCGGCTTTAATTTTAGAAAAGGTCCACTTTATAACATTTTCCGAAAGCACTCAGCCTAATCATTTAATCTGGATATTATATGGATCTACTACAACTACACCACACTACATCAATTTCTCATGACATGTGATATTCAACCGAATGAAGTGTCATTAACAAACACCATATTCTCATCGTACACTTCATTTTTCGTAATTGAGAGGACTACAACAATATTGGGGAGATAACCTACTAAATAATAATCTACAACTAAAATACTCCATTTTGGTAAAATAATTAACTATTTATGTATTATAAAGACTTTCATACTCATTAAACACATTATATACAATAATTTTGAACACTCTTGAAATGTATGTTATCATGTTTCTGGAAAAATAATTTGGTAATAATTAGAATGAAACAAAATGGCTGTATAACATTTTTATATAATTATCTTAATGTTTATTAAGTATTTTTAAAAATCTAGGTATATTCTGAAAATTGCTAACTCGAAATTTTATCAATAATTTATTTATTTATTTATTAAATACACTATTCTACAAGTAATACCCAATTACGAAATAGGAAAATATGACAAACCTATTAAGACGAAACATACAAAAATGGAAAATATAGTAAATGAAGTACAATGATGGTTATCTTATGCCTTTTGATATCCTGAATACTAATGTGAAATATATTAAATTCCTGACTTATCTGATTATAATTATTACACATATTATACAACGGTGAGTTCTTTAAAATATTAGTACGAGGTGTTGGTAAGTAAAATGAGTCAGTGTATCTTGAGGCTTGACGTGAAACTTTTAAATTAAGCATATCTAATAGACATTCGGAGTTTATTTGATTGCTTATGACCTTATGCATAACTACAGAAAAATATTTTCGCCTTATATCGAGACTTGAAAATCCATGTTTATCTATTAAAGCGTCGTATGGGGTGCCGATGGGTGGATAAACTGGATCATGTTTAAAACTTAAGTATTTTAGGAATTGTCTCTGAATTCCTTCCAATCGATCAGGGTGTACTCCATAAGTGACTCCATATAAGTGACGCGTATTCAAGCTTGGATCGGATAAAAGCATAATACAGACATTTTATGGTATCTACTTTCTTAAAATCACGACTGGTTCTGATTATAAATCCATATGTACGATTAGGTGAAGATGCAATACTATCGACATGGTCAGTAAAAGAAAGTGCTGAATCAAATAGGACTCCTAAATCTGTGAAGTTTTTGATCTGTTTAAGGAAGTTTCGTCAACAATATACTGGTAAAAAGTTGGATCTGACTTTAAGGAGTACGACATTACATTGCACTTGGTTGGTTTCAATTTTAAATTATTTCTATTGCACCATTCATTAACTTGTTTTAGATTTATAAAAATATTAAACAAGAGCGGACCAAGATTCGACCCTTGAGGGACACCCGATGTGGCATTTATTTAGCTTTTGTTATTTTTTAATTTGGTATTCTTAAGTCCAGTCAATTTAATTTATTAGGATCTTCTTTTTATCTAAATTGAATTGTCACTATAAAAAGGTCCAACACGTTGTCGAATTAAAGCTAGAATTGGATTTTATAATTGGTTCGTAGGGTCAATGAAACATATCGGCACTATTTATCTTCTTGCAAGACATCACAAAACGCAATATAAATAAGAGGTATAATTCATTTCATCTCTGGGAAGAATCGCGATCCATAAAGTTTTTTTTGTAAGAGGGTATTTACAAAATTAATAGCGCATCCTATCGGAAGATCTACCATAAATGGAAATAATAAGTTAGTATTAGGTCCGCAGTGATAGCAGCGACTTAGTTTAATCTAAAATGTGGCTTTTACTTCCATCTAAAGTGTTAATTGCAGCGGACAGTGGCAGCTATCAAGATACGGTCCTCCGAAGCCGGATTTTTACAATCTCCGCTGTCTTAGAGAAGAATCCGCAGGAAATTGGCTTCGGACAGAGAAATATAAGTTTGTTTTAGGCAGATAACGCTCGCATTATACGTAAAAGTTTTCTGGATCGACCTTTCTTAAGCTCTGGCAGTTACAAGATGTTACGGTGAAGTTTCCGATATAAAAAATCTCCAAGAAGACTTCTGAATTTCAAGTGAGCTTAGAAATGGGATACTTCGGAAAGGAAGTACAAGGAATTTTAAAAACAAAACATGTGTGATAATGGCATCGTTGCGGAAAACTGGAGGCTTTATATTCAGTTGGGAACAATGGTTTTGGGGAAGTAAATAATATTACGGTTTCATGTTAGTCAGATTTTATTTGCTGTAAATATTATATGTAAATTGGACCTTTTTTTTAGATGTGTTTCGAGTTTAAATGACAGTCAAAGTCACTGTTAAACATTTATGTTTCCTGTGATATTGTGATATTTTATATATTGTAAATTCTGTAAAACCATATATATATCTGAGTAAAATAAAAATACTCGTCTGATTTCTCATACATATTAAATTGTTATTAAAGAATCAATTTAAATTATGCAAATTATTATTGATTTTTTAAATAATTAAAACAAATAAACGGATAACAAAAATAAACAGATAGGATAAGTGTTGTTAAAGTTTTCACGAGTTTGCTATAATGATGAGAGTAGATGAGATTAGCCAGTTCTTGACCAAGGTCAGACGTACAGAGAGAGGTAAATGAGTGATAAGTAAATATTCTAAGTACCCACCCCCACCCTTTGCGCAATTAGCAAGTATCTCCCAATTACTATGTACATCATGTAATGAGTGTAATTGCATGGTGTAATAAAAATAATTGCATATTGTAATGAGTGTAATTACTTTATACACATAGAAATGTAAGTACCTCGAGTATTTACTTTGTATATCAGGTAGTGAAAGTACCTCTTAGATAGTAATTACTATGTATATCATGTAGGTAATCAGTTTAATCTAAGTATATCTCAGTGATTACTATTGTAGCATAGGGAAATATGTCGGAACATACCTAAACACATCCTTGACTCTCAACCGTCATAGCTAGAGTGAAGCGCTAGTCTTCAGCAGACACGCGCGACGTAAACATTGGTGAAAAGGATAATCCCCACCCTTAGCACATCTTTATACTTGTATATTATGAATATTGGAGAGGGGAGCATAGAAGAGGTGGGGATTTTAAAAAGGATATCCCAAATGAAAATCAGTTTAAAATCGTAAGCTTTAAGATCGTTTAAAAGTTCCAAATAAGAACTAAGTATAGTATTGCTTGTGTTATACAGGTTAAAAAAATATTTGTTTGTATTCTTCTATGTCTCAAGCTCAGATAGATATGCTAAATAAGTTAGTTGGTGAATGGTGCACAATATTGGATCAGCGGAAACTAAAGTCATTAGATGTAGGCCAACTTTATATTATTAGGGCGATATTCGTCAAAAATACTAGATACGGTAAACTTTTACTTATTCTTTTAATTGATCGGTTTTTACTTGAGCTTTTTCAGTGTTGGTTGCCGAGGTGCATTTTTAAAATAAGGCACCTGAAATCATTGCAACGATTAATGCTGCTGCCGGCCAATATGCGTTGGTCTATTTAAGGGAACCCAGTGTTATGGCTCAACTACCAGATCTCATATAAGGTTTGATTTAGTTGGCTAGCAACGAATTAATTCATCTGTGATAGAACCACTATAAATATCTTTTACTTTTAATTACATATAGTATACACATTATTTCGTTAACAATTTTTACAATTTTATTATTAGTATAACTTGATCCATATTTGTTCCTTTAATAACGGCCATAGATTGTATCACATAATTACGATATGTGGATATGGTTAATGTATTCCGCTGAGCACTGGCCTAAAGCAGACTTCTTAAAATCAAATGAATGGAATAAGATATACAGTGAAGTCTTTGCCGCGAATATGATACATTTAAGTTGGACTTGCATACATTTTGTGAGGAGATGGTTACCCTAGGTATGAAGAATTTGTTAAAATTATCGGCTAATACCGGCCAATATAAGAGAAGCACGCACCTCATGGAGACGCTGTTAACTACATTAATTCATTTTGTATGACAGAAATGTTTCTATTCACAGCGATGCCATGTTACGGCTTTTTGGCACACTCATATATTTTAGTGATCAATTCAATAGAAATACTTAAAATTCGATATTATTCTTAATTTGCTATGAATTTAGCTTACCTTTTAATTATGTCCAGCTTTCTGTTAATTTTTCTAAGAATTCTTAAAGTGCAGTTTTTTATAAATAATTATTCACCCTATTCATAATTCATATTAATAATCTCTGTTTCTATAAAAATTAACCCCTTAATTGGGAATTGTTTATTATTTATATTTGACATTTAAGAATTAGGTTAATAATATAATAATTTAAAATGACACCTCAGGTTTACCAAAATAATTAGAATGTGCTAATAAATAGTACCATGGCCTTGACCATGTGTCTGTCCTTTATTAATTAATATCATAATACAGGAAAATATGATTTATTACAATATATAAAACAAAAGAACAATATTATGTTTTGTGGTACTAATGGTACTATGACCTTGACCATGAATCTATCTTTTATTAGCTTAGTCAATAAAGTAGGAAACATATATTTTATGAGAGTGTTTGCAATAAAAGAACAACATTTTAATTAATTTTGAACTTTGATCCTGACAAGGCATTTTTCTGGATATTTGAGAAAGACCTTCCATTTTGTTTTGTGACTCTTAACTAGGACGGCGTCCTTACTCAAGTTTGAGGATTTTGATAGTCATAAAAACGTTTGTATTGTTTTATTGGAATCAAGACATTTTATTGAAAGATATAAAATTACACATCTATTTTTTTGGATCTATTTTCAATAAAAACAACACTTAAAAATCACAATATCCACGTGGCCGCCCCACACCTTCAGGTAGGGTATAACCTTTATTATCGAACTTTTATTGCATGCGCTCATGTATCAAGCTTAACTTGAGGCTTACTTTTATTGTAATTATTTTAGGCCAGTAAGTAAGATACTTACACACTTGCTTTTACTTCACTCGCTCTTTGCTTACACTTCACTTTCGCTTTGAGATCTGCTTCTTAGCACCACTGCTTTTACCACACACACATCAAACGCACACATCACCAACACCATCTGGAGTGGTACACGAATCCACACTGCATGATATCAGCATATCCGCAACTGCATGTCTGACACACCTGTTTGCTTACTCATCAATAGCCCCATAACTTGCATGTGGAGCACTAGGAGGCCGTACTAGAAGCTATAGTTTACCAGGTACCCAGGACTAGTAAGGTAGGATTATTCCATTTAGTCTATGGCCAAACAACGTCACTACCTACAATAGAACGAAATATATAGATAATTATTATAGTTGTTTAACTAAGTTAAATATAATTAAACTTACCCATAAGTGCATGAAGCCCCTGGATTCAATCAAATTTAGCTGTGAGCCAAAAGTGTCGACACTAGCGGTAGTTTTATCTATCTCCCTTTTTATCTCTTATAATTTGTATAATATTGTTGCTATAACAGGAGATAGATGATTATAATTATCCCTTTGATTTACTCTGTACATATCTATTGAACGATTGATTACTAAAAGAATAAACCTAATCAGTCAAGAAATATTAGTTATTATTTAGCCTTTTTTTCCCTGAGATAGAAGGTAGAACCCACGATAGCCGCATTAAGGCGAAACCTTTTGCAGCTAACAGCCATTTCAAATAATATTAACGTCACAGTGTACTTTAAATGGGAAATCTCAACTGCGGCCTCTACCAAACATACTACAAGTTTCGGTTCGAAAAAAAAAAAAAAAAAAAAATTATAAACATTTGGTGATGGAAGGTACGTACACAAACTATGCGTTTTCACCAAACTCAAATCTTCTTATAAATGAAAGCGTTGGGCAATAGTACAGGATATGATCGATGGTCTCATATTATTGTTCGCACCTCCTGCAGAGAACAGATTCTGACAGCCCCATGATATAGTAATGCTTCCATACTTGGTAATAACTACTCACAATGACTCAGAATGACTGATTAGGCGCATATTATGTCTGAAATTATACTTGTGTTCACGTCTAACAAAAATAATAACATGTAACCTTTTTAAAGAAAAACATTAATATTGTTTTTATTGTATTAGTTATGTTTTAATTATACATATATATATATATATATATATATATATATATATATATATATATATATATATATATATATATTAAATAAGTAATCTCTAATCGACCTTATTGTCTAACTGTGGATCTTCCATTTTTAATCATTTGTATTTGTATCGTACCTCTCAGTAATTTAAATCTTGTCTAATATAATCAAATACGTTTGTACTGTATGCTTGATCAATTAAAAACTATTTTATAAAAACTCTATTATGCAACATTTTTCATTATAAGCTTTCAACTATTCTTTGAAAATGAATTATTTTCAGTTACTACCCATGAATTTTTTATTTTATCGATTGCCGATGAAGGAAAGGCCCATGTTTTCTCGGTTGAACCAAATACTTAATAAATGAATTGTCTGGTTTACTCACTAAATTATTCTGAAACTTAGGAGTTGGATTTATCGAACCCGTTCTAGTTTTCTGAAAATAGAGAGATAACATAAAAATAAATAGATTGAATTTTCTGCATTTATCTGCGCAAAAAGAGGTTCAAATATATAAATCGTTATTCCCTGGTAGAAAATTAATTCTTTGTTTTTGAATCACAACGCAACGGAAGGAAAGTTTGTTTTCAATTGTGATTTGGGGTGCTAACTTAGATTTTAATGAAACTCTTACTTTTTCTTCTTAAAAAGTGAATTTTTAACAGTTTTTATAAAACGTTATGAAAATTATACAGAGGAGCTTAAAATATTAAACATTTAGCAATAATTCATTGTTATCTTATTTTTTCTTAGAAAGGAGAGGTATACTTTACCAATGAGAAAGAAAACAACGGACTTCTGATACCATTTTGTACACTCATAAAAACGAAAAACAAAGAGGCAACAGTAATTAATAACAACGTCATGACAATAATAACACCTTGTACCGAAGTTATGTAAGTGATACTGTAAAAGGATGAGCTAGAAAGATATTTTATGATATAAAAGCAAGAAAAAAGTTTTTCAAGCTCAAAGTTGAACTAAAAATAACTTAATTTTCTTCGTATTTTGACTGAAAAATTATCATTATTTGTTTTACAATTTATTCTTTATTATAAAAATATCTGATTCAGCTATATTGTTGAGTCTGTCAAAATTATTGAAAATAATTTACTAAGAAGAAAGTCAAAATATAAAGAAAATTAATAAGTTATTTTTAGTTCAACTTTGAGCTTGAATAACTTTTATTCAAGTGAATTTATCGAAACAATTACTAAGAATTTTTTGTAGAGCGTTATATTTACTACAAAAATAATTGATTACCGCAGCTTTGGATGAGATGGCTGGGGATCGAAAAAATTGATTGCAAAAATTACAAAAACCCCATGTTATTTAAATGGGAAATGAATTGCTTTTGTGGCACGGTTTATCATCAATATTAAGGGCTTATATGGGTTCGATATTTTTTTTGGGTCATACACTAAAATTTTTAGGAGCGCTGCAAACTCAAAAATCAAATTGGTAAATAACGGACACCCTATTGAGTAAGCATCATAAATCCAGCTATCGATGTGTTGCATCTTCAACTTAACCAGACAATAATTTGTATCATGGAACAAAGCATCGTGACAAAGTACCCTTAACCAATTCTTGTCAGATTTGAAAAAAAAACACTCAATTCCCATTACAAATTCCTTCCCGCCCAGCGGCGGCATACCAGCGACCGCCATCATCCATATCCATAGCACACTAGACGATATAACGCGCGCCGGCAAATATTTGATGCTCTTCATTAATCATAAGGCTTTATCTGCGTTTTGCTCGTATATTTCGGAGCCAACGTGATAGACAAGAGTGATAGTACAAACGTAATTAAGCGCCATTTAGATTTAATGGTCTTTTAATATTTACATGGCGACCCCAAGCAAATTCGGGCATTTCAGAATCTGCTACACGTTTCATACCTAATGTCTTTATGATATATCTGATATTTGTTTAAGTTGATGGAAAAGGAAGATAGCCTAAAGTATCATTATGTATTAGTTATTCTAATTTAATATCCTAATAATTATTAAATTAGTAGTATTAAACAGTAGAATTTAGAAAAGGATTGATTAATATGAATAAATTGGTAATATTTTAAAATTAACACTCAATCATAAGTAAGATAAATATAAACTTTCTAGATGACACAGGACGTCCCATAGACATCCTGGGACGTCCTATTTAGTCCCAACTTCTGAGACTACGAAGTCATTTGTAAATAAAAAATTGTTTATTTTAAGAGCGTACGTACAAAATTTGAACGATAAATTCGACGCGACATTATCTACTTCATCCCATATATTTTCTCCCTACCTCGGCTACCGACGTTCATAAGTAGGGCTTGGAAGATATGCACTTAAAAATGGTCTAAATATGTATGCATTTATGCGTTAACACTTAACAAAATATGCTTTTAAATATGAAAAATAAAAAGACATTCATTTTTGATATTTAAATTTTATTATAGACTTTTTAAACATATATTAGATGATTTTACATTTCTATCAATTACATCTAATTAATTATTATTATTATTATTAGAATAAAAACAGTAAGTTATTAAATATTTTTCAATGTTGTCAATAGTGAAACATTTCCTTCTATCACTTAAAATATGTTTGTACGCCGAAAATGAACGTTCCACCTCACAAGACGTTATAAGTGCATATTTAAATTTTGAAATTAAAAGTGGTGAAATATTTGAATCCAATTAATTATTAAAGTTGCCAAATAAAGCATTATTTATGCCCTCTAATGTCTAAAATCCTTTATTATTTAGTAAAACTGATGTAAATTTTCGTGTAACATTATTTTCCATTAACACAGATTGTTCAATAAAAGATTTTAAATTTTTAACTGTTTGTATGCTTTCAAATAATGCCATACCTCGAGATTCAAGCTTAGTTATGGCTATGGCTATGCATGTATAATTTGCTTGAATGTTGACAATATGGCTATAAACTATAGGATTGTTAAAAATATCGATGTATTTTTTAATTGCAATTAAGTCTTCTGGGTCAAAGTCGCAGATGACATCTTTAATTTCGTTAAAATTTGTCTCAATAAAAGTAACACAGTTTAACCAAGTTAAACTGTGTTACTATCGTGTTAAAACAGGTTCTGAGGGAAATGGAACTCCTGGTAAACGATCCTTATAAAATTGAACCCGAAGAGGAGCTTTTACAAAAACCTTTTTAATATTTTTAATTAAATCATTTACGAGTGGAAATTCATTCCTAACCGTCTCAGCCACTCTTTTTAAACCATGTAATGGCAATGGATTAAATTCGGATAAAATATATTTAAGTTTCCAGCTGCTTTTACCATGTATGCAGCAGCATCAGTGACCATTAATAAAATATTGTTTGTAGGCACTTGTCTAGGTAAATAAAAATTTCTTAACGAATCGTTAACAAATCTGGTTATCGTTAAATTATTTGTTTTGTCTAAAACTTTAACTGAAATTAAATATCTATTACCAGGGATATTTTGAATTCATTAACCGAAAACCACACAGGTTTATTGTTAATTTCATTTCTTATAGAATTTAATGCGTTATCAAAATTAACTTGAACATATTCTTTGCGCAAAACAGAAGAACTGGGTAAATTTTCTTCCTTAAAATAAGTTTTAAAAAAATTTCTAAACAGAGGAATTGGAATATTACAAGATACAAATAAATTGCACAAAATATCTATTAAAATTGTCCTGATGATAAGAAGTGGTTCCTTGGTCTGTTATTAACTGTTGAATCAATCGGTTTGGAAGTTGTTTTCTGGATAAGTGACTTATTGTTCCTGAATGTTGATCCAGTTGAAATTTTTTAGTACAGACAATCTTTAAAAAGAGATCAAACGTCAACGTCAGATATAAAAGATTTTTTTTAAATCCAAAAATACGTAAATTTTTATATATAGAAATAAAATCTAGATAATTTTCAAAAAATCTGGATGGTAGAAAGAAGCTTTTGAGTAAAAATTAAAAAAAAACATTTGTTTATTTCAAAAAAAAAGAAAAACTATTATATTGTTGATTTTTTAAAAATTAGATGAAATCCGAATAAACAATTTAGTATACCTCTTATATCATATCTTGATTTTATTTCCTTTTACTTCTAAAATAGGATTTAGCTGGCTTTGAAAAAAGTTAATAGTGTGAAAAATACAACAAAAATGTTGGCTATCCTTACCATTTTATCGCAGGTGGAGCAAAAAACGTGATTAGAGTCTACGATTCTCAAATCACTTTTTCCATACATCCATTTCTTCATCATTTGCATTTTTCCCGTAGCTTGTTTCGGCATTTTTAAAATGAACGCTTTTACTTTCACACTAACGGCACTTTTGCAGGACCACAACCAATAACAATACTTAACCAAAAGAAATTTTGAATAATACTGAATGAACTACCTGTTACACAAAAACAGATAAATTTTATGAAGCCATTTGCTATCAATCATCCCTTAATTGCCCTAATCCTTAATACCTAGTAGTTTAGAAAGCAAAACACCCACTTGGTTAATATTTTGTGGTAAAATGCAGGTACAATTGAAAAATATTGTAATGTTTACAAAATAATGATAAATAAGCAATATTTTATTTTTAGATATGCACTATTATTTATGATATGTCTTATTATTTTAGATATGCAATATAAAATTCTGCACTAAATATGCAGGCATGCACTTTATATGCATTTTGCATATAATCCAAGCTCTATTCATCAGTTCTTGAATAAGTCAAAATTACCTAAATTAGGGAATCCAGAACCGCTCTTGTTTTATTTTGGTGCATTGTGAGATATTGTTATAACGCAGTTTGATTTATTAGCGGATTTTTACACTATTTTTATATTTTAATTTAGCGAATAGCTTTAGTTAGATTAAATTACATTTACGAGTTCCTATAGAGTCAGTTTTTTTTATGTTGTAAGTGTATCATGTATTTAGTAATCACGAGAACTGTTCAAAGTTAGGGAAAGAAGAGAATACAGACTACACAGTTGACCTGATAGAATGCGGAATGATGAAAGACATATTGTCATCTATATCAAGAAAAAAAGTTCATGCCGATAGATTAATTAAAAGCCTTAATAACAATTACGCAGAACAATACAACAACGTGCAACGTGCAAAAATTTTACACGAAAAATTAATTAATTACACATCAAGAGGTAGTTATGAACTTAGATGTCATATCGCAACCTTATAATATAACACTGAAGGTATGTAACATTCCTTATTCCATAAAAACATTACAGGGAAAAGTTCTGGTCAGTATACAAAAAAATATGTGTCAAAAATAGTTTGTAATGTGGGAAAAAATGAGGCTGAATCTTAAAAAACGAATAAAATTTAAAAAGCATAAGAAGAGACCATCACAAGTAGCAGATGAGTATTATGGAAATTGACACCGATGAATTTAAAAAAATTAGAAATCAATGTCTTGAAAATTTAAAGGTTTTTGAGAAAACTTTAAACCAAACAAAATCTTGATGAATGAAAGCGACGAAAACGATTAAATGACTCAAATTTTAGACGAATTTGTAGACTTTCGGAATTTACTAATCAAAAACAATAAAAATATTAAGTATGGTATAGAAAATGAAGACAAAGAGTTAAGTAAATCTTTAAATAGTGAAATGTCTTATTCAAGAATCTTCATAGATACCGAACATTTATTCTTGGCTGCAACTCCAGATGGCTTAATTGATAAAAACCTTTTGGTGGAAGTCAAATGTCCCCCTTCAGCCAAAATTACATACCGGAAGAGGCTATTGATTTTTTTTTAAATATATGGTAAATATACACATCCATGCCATTTTTATTGTTTTCCTTTTTACTTTCCTGTCTACATACGGATAAGAAAAGTATAGGTATCGTGATTTTTTTTGACCTCCAGTTTTTGACGGATTTTTTTCGTTTTGAGCTTCCCTGAACGAATACAGAGAAAAACACCAAATTTAAAACTTAAGCTTTAGTCCAGCCTGCGGTAAGCTGATTGGATTTTGGGCATAGTCGGAACTTTTGGGAGAGTACATTAGGGTGGCGCAAAAAAACTATTTTTTTTTGTCTCGTACGAAAATATGTTATTTATCATGTTTTAAGACCCCCTCTCCAAAGGGCAGCTCAAGAGTTTTAAAAATTTAAAAATTAGTCCAAATTTGATTTTTTTTTTCAAATTTTTTTGCTTATCACGGTAGAATTTTGTGCTTCAAAAAAGAAAAAATTCCTAAATTTTTAGCAATTAATAACAAAAGCAATAATTTTGTATAAAAAAAAAATATGAGCGACCGTTAAAAATTAATATTTTGAGCTAAAAATTTAAGATTTTTTTTTGGGGCAGAAAATTTTACCGTCACAAGCAAAAAAATTAAAAAAAAATCAAATTTTTAATAATTTTGAAATTTTAAAAATCTTGAGCGACCCCTCAAGAATTTTTGAGCTGCCCTTTGGAGGGAGTCTTGAAACATGATAAATTAACATATTTTCATTCGAGGCTAAAATCAAATAGTCGTTTTTTGCGCCACCCTAGGGTACATTATAGGGGGTCGTTTTTTGACTTTATGAAAAATATGTTATTTGTGCTTAAAGAAGAAAATTCTTAAAATAAAGTTGCTCTATAATTTTTGTTACTTCAATAATTTTCCTAAAATGATCCGTATTAGAGAAATTTAAAAAAAAAATAAAAATTCAAATTTTTAAAAAAATTGTTTAAGTAAAAGTTGTTTACAATATTATTCTCTATAATTCTTGTTTCATACATAATCTCTCTAAAATGGACCGTATTCGAGATATTTTAGAAAATGTGCAAATTTCGAATTTCGTATTAGGAGCAAAATGCCAAATAATGAATTTAAGCTTTTTTCAATCCTGCGGTAAACTAATTAAATTTTGGGCATAGTCGGAACATCTGTAACTTATGGAGGTGTATTTTTTACTTTATTGAATATAATATGTTATTTACGCTTGGAGAAAAAATTCTTTAAATAAAATTTGTTTGTAGTGTAATTCTCCATAATTTTTTTTCTTTACATTACATTTCTAAAATGGTCCATATCTGAAAAATTTGACCAAAAGTGCAAAATTTTAATTTTAAGAAAATGGTTCGAATAAAAGTTTTTTGTGATATCATTCTATATAATTTTTGTTCAATACATAATTTCTCTAAAATGGACCATAATGAAAAAATTTGAGGAAAAGTGCAAAACTTAAATTATTCAGTATTTTCGTTGGCAAATATACTTATAAAAAAATGTTTCGAGTAAGATGTGTGTAGAAAATGTATGTTTGTCCTTTAAATATTTACAGGAGTGATACAATAGGTTGTACAAAATAACCTAAAAAGCCTGTAATCACTAGAAAGGAAAGTACGTATTGGACACATCAGATGTTTTGGATTAATAAATTAATATTTTCATGATTTAAACTAAATTGCCAGTATTGATAATTATCTGTACATAAACATATACAATGTGAAATCATAAAACAACCCATCAAGAAAGCTCCAAATTATTAAACTTTTTAATGTACGTAAAACAGGATATTAATATTATTACCTATATTATTAAATTATATTAATTTGATTAACTAATAATTACTACATAAGCTTATAAAAAATTTTTTAAATTAATTTTATATGTACAAATGTTAGTTCCTAGAAGAGTACCTAGTTCACTGTGCAGCCAAATTTATATTTTCTGAAAAAGTTGTCTATATGAAGCAGGCTTTTTGCGAGACACTGTATATATATTTAGAGGGCAATCCATATTATATTAGAAAAATAAACAAGTTGAATAATCACATAAATTGAATAGAATATTGTATATATTTTTTATAAAAAGATTTATATTTTACAAAATCATTCTTAAATTTTTTAACACTCACAAATGTTTTATTTCAAATGTATTAAAATGCACGTGTTAAAACGGTACAAAATACTTTTTTTTTTTTTTTTTTTTATTTAAATTAATGTGTCTCGACAGCTAATGGCCATTGACACAGATACAAAGTATTAGTTAAAATTAGTAAATTACAATATTAGTATTAGATATGATTGTACAGTTTACAGGTTTTGAGGAAATTTATCACTTCACTGAACTTATTGGTAGAACTTAAGATGCTCTGCAGAGTTCCTTTCAGATTATGCTGACGTCGGGCGGTACTATAGTGGTTGCATTCCATGAGAACATGTTCTATCGTGAGGCGGGTGCTGTTGCAGTGTTCACACACAGGGGGATTCTCGGAGGCCATGAGAAAGCCATGTGAGAGACGTGAATGGCCTATTCTAAGTCGTCTTATTATGGTTTTGTCTTTTCTGGACATAGAAGGCATCATGGGTGTGGTAATATTGGGTTGAAATTTATGTAGTTTTGTATTGAGGGTGCTCCAATGATTTTGCCAGGTGCTTTGAGAGATTTGTTTAATATAAGATCGTACGTCTTGGAAAAGCTGAATGTTTTCTGGCGTTGTTTCTAAGAGGCAGGCTTTTTTTGCGGCTTGATCTGCGTGTTCATTACCTACTATGCCCTGATGGGATGGAATCCAGAGGATGGTAACTGTAGTTCCTTTTGAAGAGAGTTGGTGACATGTATCTTGAATTTCCTGGACTATCGGATTTTGTGAATAAGTGTTTCTTATGGATTGGATGGATGAAAGAGAATCGGTGCAGATGGCAAAAGATTTGGTGTTTTGTATTGGAGTCTTCAATGCTTTTGAAATGGCATACAATTCAGCTGTGTGTATACTACAGATATTAGGTAGCCTGTATGATGCTATTATTGTATTCGTTGAGGTGACAGCACTCCCAACACCGTGTTCATCTTTGGAAGCGTCCGTGAATAGAGTTTTGTCAAATTTAGTAGTATTTATCAATTCATTGAATAGTTGTTTGAAGAGTGACTTAGGGGTTTCTGTTTTGATGTGACATGATAAACTGGTATTAAAGTTGGGAGGATTTTTAATCCATGGAGGAATACTAGAAATGTTGATTGGCAATGTATCTGTAAGATTGATGTTTCTTAACAGGGTTTGTAAAGAGGAGATTGTTGTTCCAGGTCGGTTTGATGGAGCTGATTGTGTGTTTTTGAGTAGATTAAAGACTGGGTTGTTCGGATTTGCGGCAACTCTAGCAAAATATGATTGTGATAATCGTTGTCTTCTTATAAAAAGAGGGGGTTCGGAAGATTCTATTTGAAGGCTGTCGGAAGGACTGGATCTAAAGGCTCCAAGACAAATTCTTAGTGCTGTATTTTGCACTGTGTTGAGGGATTTTAAGTATGATGGGCTTGCGGACATATATAGTATGCTACCATAATCTAATTTGGAGCGGATTAATGCTCTATAAACTCTTAGTAAGATATTCTCTTCAGCCCCCCATTGATGATGTGCTAGAGATTTGATTAAGTTCATTCTTTTTAAGCAGTCTCCTTTGGTGTGCTCTATCTGCTGTCTCCATGTAAGCTTTTTATCGAAAGTTATTCCTAAGAATTTATGGTGGTCGACTACTTCTAGTGGAACTCCATTTAGGTTTATGTTTGGTCTTTGGGGATTATGTCTCCTGCTAAATTGAATAACTTTGGATTTGTTTGGTGAAAAGTTGAGGCATAATCGTTTTGACCAGTTATGAATACTATTTATGGCATTCTGAAGTAGCGAGCATGTGGTAGTGGTGATTTTACCTTGGCAATAGATAATTAGGTCATCTGCATAGATTGCGTGTTTCACTGGAGGAAGTAAACTGGAACATATGTCGTTAATGCTAAGTAGAAATAAAGTAGGACTCAAAACGGATCCTTGTGGGACTCCGTTTTCTGAAAGCTGGGTAGTAGATGTTTTTCCATTTGTAGATACTGCAAAGGTTCTGTTATTTAGAAAATTTTGTATGAATGCGAAAATATTTCCGGATAGCCTTAATTCTTTAAGTTTTTCGAGGATAGCATATCTCCATGTAGTGTCAAAAGCGCTTTGGATATCTAGTGACACTGCGATGACTTCATTCTTCTTGGCCATGGCGTCGGCAATTTCTGCTTGAAGGATAACGAGATTATCCATAGTGTTTCTGTTTGGTCTAAAACCTGATTGTGTATTGTCTAGAATTTTGTGGCTTTCAAGATACCAAAGTAGTCGGTTATTAATCATTTTCTCGAGTAATTTGCATAATGTGCATGTCAAAGCAATAGGTCTAAACGAACTGGGACTGGTCGAAGAAAGGTCGCTTTTTTTTATGGGAATAGTAATTGAATGCCGCCATAGTGTTGGAAACTGTTGGGTGTTCCAGATTTTGTTATAAAGTTCAAGAAGTTTGGATAGTGTTTTTGGAAGAAGATGTTTTAAAAAAATTGACGGGATATTGTCTGGACCACCAGCTGAAATTTTTTGAGAAGAAAGGGCAACGTTTAGTTCATACTGACTAAAAGGAAGATTAATTGGATCTGATTCGAGAGGAACAGGGTGGGGTAGGTGTAGTTCATTTGGTAGGTTAGGTGGGATGTTTTTGTTTATGGTTTTGCCTTGGAAATGTTGCGCAAGTATATTGGCGATTTGTTGGTCATCTGTAATGGTTTTCTGCTCATAGATAAGTGCAGGTATTTTGTAGGTAGTATTTTTTCCTTTCATTTGTTTTATCTTTGTCCAAACTTGTGTTGGAGGGGTATCAGAAGTTATTGTACTGGTAAAATGCTTCCAAGAGTCTCTTTTGCTCTCTTTTAATACTCGTTTAGATTTTGCTCTTAGTCGTTTAAAGTTGATTAGGTCATGTGCGTCTCTAGTTTTCCTATATTTGTTTAGAGCCTTTTTACATTCTTTTACTGCAACTTTGCACGAGTCGTTCCACCAGGGGACGGCTTTTTTTGTAGGATCAATGGAGTATTGGCCTATATGTAACTTAGCAGAAGTGATGATACAATCTGTGAATTGACTGACAGTATCGTCAATATTGTTCTGGAAGTTTATTTGGTCACTTAGTTCTTTAACTGATAAACTAAATGAGTCCCAGTTAGCTTTAGAAATGGTCCATTTAGTTTTGACAGTTGTAGCTTTCGGTTCTCTATCAGAGATGAGAATGGGATAGTGATTACTGTCGTACAGGCAGTCCAGGGTGTGCCATGTAAGTAGGGCGGCTGTTCCGGGATCACAGAGGCTTAGATCTATTGAGGAGAAAGTACCTGTTTGTATGTGGAAGTACGTACTACTGCCTGTGTTTAAAATGTTTGTATTACAAATATTTAATGTATTTTCGATAACTTTACCTCGTCCAAATGTTTGCTGGGAACCCCACAGTATATTGTGAGCATTGAAATCTCCAACCAGTATAAAAGGAACGGGTAGTTGAGTTATAAGACCTATTAACTCAGTGCTAGTTAAGTTATAATTTGGGGGTATGTAAGTGCTACAAATTGTTATTTTGTTTGGACACCATGCGGTTATGGCGACTGCTTCTAAGTTAGTGTTTAGGTGAAATTCTTGGTGGAAGATATCAGTAGAGACAAAGATGGATGTCCCACCACTGGCTCGTAAGTGTGTAGTTCTGACGAAATTATAGTTGACATAGTTTTTTAGATATGGGTTGTGTGAGTTAATAAAATTTGTCTCTTGTAAACAGAGAAAAGTGGGGGAAGTATCAGAGATTAGTTGTTGAAGACGTTCTAACCGGGGATAAAATCCGTCGCAGTTCCACTGGATTAGTTTAAAGGGCATTTTGTTTTGAGTTAATAAGAGGATTTTTGAGAATTAAGGGAAATTGATCCCTCAGAGTTGTAGTCTTCGTCAGATGGGTCGTCTAAACTTGGTAAGCTATCTGTTTCTTCGGAGTCAGGGTTTAGGTGTCTTTTGATCTTTTTTGCTAGTCGAGTTATTCTGTTCTTGGTTGATCTTTCTTTGAGAGCTGGATATATTAAGTTTAGGTTTTCTACTAAAGATTTGACGTCACTTGTAAATTTGAGTGCTTCTGTATAGGGCTCTGGGTTACCATGAGTGTTTTCCAGAAATGCGTAAAGGTTTTCAATGGTAAGAGCAAAGGCCTCAGGAGTTTCTTGATAGGCATCTTCGATAGATTTCTTTGTAGCTTCTGTCAGAATGCTTTCTGTAGATACTGTTCTTTTGCGCTTCATCTTTTTTGTTTTGATACTGGATGAGGTTGGAGGGGTTTTGGGAGGAGGCATTTCTTGTAAAGGTGTTGGGGTTAGGAGTGGATCTTCGTTAAGGAGGTTTGTTTGGTCATTTGAAGTTTCTGTGAGAGTTTGGGATGAGTGAGGTAGATTTTGATGTGGTAGAGTTTCTGGGATGGGGCTTGTGGATGTTTCTGTAGGAGGTTGCTGACTAGGTGGTGAGCTAATAGGAGGTTGTTGACTAGGTGGAGAACTAATCGGAGGTTGTTGACTAGGAGGTAAGCTAACAGAAGGTTGTATGGTTGTTTGGGAGAGGGTGTCTGTAATTATATGTGCTGGTAAGTTATTTGTTGGTGTGTTAGGGCAGTTTGAAGCAATGTGGCCAGTCTGTTTGCAAATAAAGCATTCCATTTTATCCGTAGAAAGGAAAATTCTATTTTCTTGGCCATCGAAGGAGATGACGAGGGAAGTGTGAAGTTCAAAATTTTCTAGAGGAGAAAAGACATATACTTGACGCCTGAAGCTCATAATATGAGAATATTCGTCGCCAGGGATACCGGCTCTTAAGAAAGAAATGGGAGAGGCCATTTGGAGTCCAAGGCTTTTTATGGCAGTTTCTGCGATATCGTGAGGAACAAAGGGAGATATATTAGAAATTATTATTCTTGGTTGGGGCGACGAGTCTACGAATATTTAGGATAGTGTTCTCAATCGTTATTGTTTGGTGTGATCGTAATAGTTTTTCAACAAGGTCGGTACTTGCGAGATAAATACATATTCTATTGTTAGAGATTCTTGATGCAAAAGTTATTTGTTTGGAGCCAACGATATCACCTATTGCTTTGACATAATCGAATAGTTTAATATTATCATCTGCGTGCATAACAATTGCTTGATCCTTCTTGGGAAATATTGGTTTGGGAGCTGATTTCACTGCTGATACATACGATGACGATGAATTTTTATTTTCTATGTTTTGTGACATCTTGAAGTTTATACAGTTTGGTGGGTTGTTTACTGTAAGTTAAGTTGTTGCTCTTGTAGTCAAAAGCAACGTGACTTTAAATAATTTTGTTGCTGCGAAAACGATTTCAAACCGGCACACAGCATATACATGTCGAAAGTGTGGTTGCCCTACACCTGCTTCAAGCGAGGTGCAGGCGGATGACTGGTTTTTGTCGGATTCTTTATCAACAAATTTGTGTGTTTGTAAATTCTGGTTTCATTAATATTTTAGAAATAGTATATTGATATAAATCAATGAAACTGTAAAAAGCGAAGTAAAGAAATGTTCAATACATACAATTAGTCTTTGTGGCGTACACACATAAACTTATAACTTGAAATCACTATTTATTTACGAAAAATTGTTTATTTTACGGAGCAGAACACAGACGATGTTAACTCGTTCAAGCACTCGCTCGGAATGACAAAATACTTTAATCCGTCTATATTTATCGATTTTAAAATAGGGGGAGACCGGACATCGTGGAAGAGAAAAGCGAAATCCGTCTTCGATTATTTTTCTTGTGAGATAAAATTATATGATTTATATAAATAACAAAAAAGCTGGCCTATTATTTTTTTGAAATAAAAATATATTGCTATTTTCACAGTTTTCAACTGCTCTCTGTTTCCATGAAAAAATAATACGATTTCGTCAATTATGTTCTTCTCTAGATATTTACACATTCTTTGATTTTCTTTTTAAATTTTTTTAAAACATTTTTTGATATTTTCATAATTTGGGAAACAGTATAGCATTGAAACTCATATACCCGAAAAATTATACATACGCTCTTAAGATAAGTTAGACAAGTTTAGCTTTTTATATCATTTTAATTAAAATATTTTATGAGTTTTTAAGTCGTTATGTGTAGTAAATAAACAAGTATTAGAAATTAACAATTTAAAAAACTGACTTCAAAAACGTGCAGATGCCATCACCTCATCTTAACAAAATGTATATGTTACTAACAAAAAAGAATCATATAAATCGGAAAAGGTGGTAAAGCATTATCGCTAAACATACATAGATTTTGACTAAATTTATATGGGACCACCCCTGAAGTACCCCCTTTCTAACACAAAAAGAATCATTGAAATCGGATACTGTGTTAAAGAATTATCGCTGAACATACATAAAAAAAAATTTTAAAAAATATATTGCGACGAATTGAGAACCTCCTCCTTTTTTGAAGATGGTTAAAAAAGTTTAAACAAAGTTCCTTATTACAAAAATATATGATTAAATATTTTGAGTTCAATAAAATAATTACAATAAAAGTAAGCCTCAAGTTAAGCTTAATACAGGAGCGTATGCAACAATAATAAAGGTTATACCCTATCTGAAGTTGTGTGATTTTAAGTGTTCTTTTTATTGAAAACAGATCCACAAAATAGCTGTGTAATTTTATACCTTCCAATAAAATATCTTTATTCCAATAAAACACTATGAACTCTGTTTTTGACTATTAAAGTCTTTAAAATTGAGTTAGGACGCCGTCCTAGATAAGAGTCATAAAATAAAATGAAAGATATTTCTAAAATATCCAGAAAAATGCCTTGTCATGATCAAAGTTCAAAATTAATTCATTAAAATGTTGTTCTTTTATTGCAAACACTCTAATAAAATATATGTTTCCTACTTTATTGACTAAGCTAATAAAGGATAGATTTACGGTCAAGGTCATAGTACCATTAGTACCACAAAACATAATATTGTTCTTTTGTTTAATATATTCTAATAAATTATATTTTTCTGTATTATAATGTTAATTAATAAAGGACAGACACATGGTCAAGGCCATGGTACTATTAATTTGCAGATTCTCATTATTTTGGTAAACCTGAGGTATCATTTAAAATTATTAACCTAATTCTTAAATGTCAAGTAAACATTTCCCAATTAAGGGGTTAATTTTTATATAAACATAGAGAAGATTAATATGAATTATGAATAGGGTAAATAATTATTTATAAAAAAAACTGTACTTTAAGAATTCTTAAAAAAATTATCAAAAAGCTGGACATAATTAAAAGGTAAGCTAAATTCATAGCAAATTAAGAATAATATCGAATTTTAAAAAAGAATTTCTATTGAATTGATCACTACAGTATATGAGTATGCCAAAAGGCCGTAACAGATGACTGATTTTGTTATTAAACAAAAGTTGTAAAACAGTAATTAATAAATCGATTAATAACCTGCCACTGCACTGATAATTTTAATATTAATTTAACTGTCATATTTGATAATTATTCTCTAACATTTATAATGAATCCTTATTTAAGTTACAAATGACGCTGTCCTGTATTATTACACATTGTAATTATTATTTATTAATAACTGTTGTAAATAACGTATTGTGGATAACTTCCTGTAGGCATATATAAATCATTAAATATATATCTATATTTACACGAAATAGCGTTCAATCAATTTGAATTATTGTAACAAATATATATGACACAAAAAGCAGACAAATTATTTTTGAGGTATTTTTATTCGGCCATACTATGGCTGTATGTATCACCACTGCATAGAGAAAACCATTATTTATTTTGCTTAAAATTTATATTTTATGATATTGATTAATTCTGTTGGTTATAGAAAGAACAGTTTTCATATGTACGTAATTTTGTATATCCAATCAGTGATAATAATAATAATAATAATAATAATAATAATAATAATAAAAATATTTATTTAAATTATAATAAATAAGAAAAGATTCTTATTTAGAAAATATCTTGCGAGAAGCATATTGTAAGAACAAATAGAAATTTTGATATCAACATTAACTTTATAAATTAATTTAGTTTCTCAATATAAGCAGTAGTTATTTTGAAAATACATTTAATTAAAAATAATTTAATTTTAATTAAAAATAAAATTTTCATACTAGTAAAGCTGATCTGGTATATTAAAATTTTATGTATTAAGTGTTAGATGATAATAGAAACTTAATTCTCAATAAAAGTAAGCAGAAAAACACTCTTACTTCATTAGATATACATTTAAATGGGAATTTTGGTTTTTTGCTTCAAAAAAACAGCTTCGCTATTATTGCATCCCATTTAGTACACTTATAACTTTATCCTTATCATTCTCAATTGTTTTAAGCTGTGATGTATAATCATTCTTACCAAAGCCACCAGAATTTGATTTTTTTTAGCATCTGCAATTGGAATAGTGATTTGCATGGTATTAACATCGTGTTTTGTGTAGACTTAATTACTTTTAAAGGAACCAAAAGTGGTATGTTTATTAATCTTTCCCAACGCCACCTATAGTAGATTTAATTAGGACTGTGGACCATGTGGCCTCCCCCAGCTCGACCTTTTCAGATCTATTGTGGATACAGATCTATTGTGGATATCCTTTAACTACTGTTTAGAGTACCTTGTCTATTTCGGTTATTTGTAGTTGCTTCCATAGACTAGGAATTAGTTCTCCGGCGTAGCTGGTTACCCTCAGTTTTTTTTCTTCAAGTGTAAGAAACCTCAGTCTTGATAGGCCTTCGCAATGACAAAATGTGTGTTCTGCAGTTTCCTCCTCTTCCTGGCAGAATTGATACAAGGTATCTTCTATCAGACCGATATTATACATGTCTATTAAGTCTACAATTCTCTGTTAATAAACCTACTAGTACTCTAGTATTTTTTTTATTAAGGCTTAGTAGATGCTCAGTCAGTTTAGGCGAACTCTCTGTCCTGGTAAATTTTTATTGTATTTCTGAGAGTTTTTAAACAGTTCTGATAGCTTCGTGACAACAGAGAAGGGTTCTTGGCCAATAGGAGTCTTTGAGGTTTCTTCTTAGGTCAGTAAATCAGCCTCTTAGTTGCCCTTATGTCCCCTGTGGCCTGCTACCTAGGCTAATGTTAGTCTTTTTTTAACTACCTAGCAGTTCAACAGTTCCACACAAGCTTTGAGTGTACCTGTATAGAACGTCGCTTGTCACTCTGATTATATGACAATGGTTTTTCCATTTACCTTATGTCTTCATATTTCTTTTGCGCAGTGATGTGTTGCTGCTATTTCTGCCTAAAATACTGTCGTGTATTTACTCAGTGAGATTCTTGTCTTAGGCTTGGTACTATATATACCTACTTGTAAACCTTCATGGGTTTTGAAGCCGTCTATATACTAGCAAATTTTGCCTAAATAAGAGGTTATTCCGTCCCTAATTCACTGTCTGGTATACTTAATTTATAGCTTGCTATACTCACGTCCATGAAAATTCCTTATGGGTGATGGACCTTTGTGGTGCTTAGGCATGACTTATACAGCTGCTGTTAGAGTAGAGTAGAGTATTTGGCCACTTGAGCAAATGAAATCTTTACTGCTTTCAGTACTGGTGATGTTAGTCCTGTTGGTACTTTTTGTGAAGTTGACTATTGTGGTTTTGTGTTAGTTCCTCCTCCCTGCACCACTTGTAAACGATGTATAGAGGAGTTTGTGTGCGCTTCAATATTGTATCTCCGAACTTGTCTCTTAGTATGATCGCCAGGTCATCGGCATACCCTAGGTAGTAGATGTCTGCAGATATTAGCCGTTTTATGAGTTTAGCCTCTAGGACTGACCTGGAGGAAGCTCCTTCTGCTTTAGCTATCAGTGTAGCTTCGCCTAGAGATGATGTTATTACCGTTTCTTCCATGCTGGATTTTATCCTTTGACTTAGAACTGGATATATCCCCAACCATTGAGTAACCCACACCCCATTTATATATTATTTTTAAACTTTATTTTATTATACTTATTTGTAATGTAGTTGAGCTAGTTGTTCGGGATCGTTTAAGAGTTATCGTATTAGTGCACAAACTACATACCCATACGCATCTGTTAAATCACGTACTTGATGCATGTCAAGTTACTCCATGTTATATTTCTTTGTTATTACAACGAAGAAAGGAACAATTTGGTATTATAAAAATATCTAACAGTACAATTAACACAATAAAAATTATAAACCTCAGTCAAATTGGTTTTAAATTATTACATACACATTTATCTTTTAATCACTTTTAGGAATGGCAATTGACATATCTGATAGATACTTATTGCGCAAACTAAGAAATCTCATTTTTAAATCTCCTAATCTGAATGCAAATTTTCAGCTTTCATTCTTCTTATTTCAGTTCGGTGAATGCGACGTAAAATTATTATATATTTCAGTAGACACTCTATAGATATTTAGGAACAAAAATTTTAATAATGACAATCATATTTGTATTATTTTGTTCAAAAACTAAAATTGATATACACTGATAAGTTTATATAATTATTTTGCTATAAAATTCAACATTCGCTTTTATTATTATATGTTTGTTTCTTACATAACTATTATATCAATTATAAAGAGGGATGAGAGTATTCTATTGGGGTACTGAAAACATAGTAAATTACCTATCTTAATATTCAAAAAATTAAGCCAACCAAAAAAAAATCTATGACTCGCATTTTAAATAATAAACATTATACCACTATGCATAATATTAAAAAATATTGCAGAATAAATTCAGAAACAAGTGAGATTTCTTTGATGAAATAATTTAAATTTCAAGTACGCTGCAGCAAAAGTTCACCGTAACGATTTTTATCTCTGTTACTCTCACCAGCCACTGTTGAGTTCCAGTGCTCAATGGGATGCTCATCTAATTAATCGGTAACATAAACAGAAACCTTAATTAAATTAAAGTATAACATATATTCACCGCAGTGTGTTTTTGCCTTGGTGATTTTGGTTTCGTAATTCTATTACTGAATCAAAACAAAACGGTATAATTTTCTACGAAAATTTAGTAAAAAGATTAATTTGGAATATGCATAAAGGTAAATAAAAATATAAAATTGCTATATGGGTATATACATATTTATCATGCCATATTTATGTTAAATTAAGGTAAAGTGTCAATAATATTTTATATTTTTTATATATTTTAAACCCTATTAGCTTCCTTAATACAATATTTAACTAATGTGCTTATCTACTTGATACCAAATTATTAAAGAATAATATTTCTTTAAGGTCTAACATGGATGTTATTTAGAATTTATAAAATAATTGTTTCTATTTAATATAACTTAATTTAATATTATTAAAATCAGATCATTAAGATCAACTAGCAGTGATATTCTAACTTAACTTACTAGGGATGAAAACTGTTGCCGTCGCCACCCTTTTGTGCTGCAAGTTACATTGTATGATAGTTACCTCTTTTTATTGCTTTCCGGCCTTCCGTTAAAAATTGGACAGCAAGGTGGTTTTTTTATTCGACCATCCCTTCCTCCGAAAGAGGCGAGGATATGATCTCTTGAGGCTCCTCGGAGTTTTCTTGCTGGAGGTCATCGATTGCCATTTTTTATGACTCGATGTACTCCACTGTTGGCCCAAATTATGGCGGAAGAGGGACCTTTACCACGAAGTCTTCACTGGGCCCCGCTTCAGCCTCTTTTTCGACCTTTGGCCTTATAGTCAATGAGGTGAACGCATAGCTCGTCCTCATTGATTTAGCTTTTAGGGTTCCCATGTCTTCGTCTTCGATGCTGAAGACGAAGAGATGACCCTTGGGGTCTTCTTTTATTTTATGTACGAAGGTTCAACATTTTGCCGCATGTAAGTTTGGGTTTTGCCCCTCAAGTCGCCTGAGCACAACCTCCTTCTCATCAAGATCAGCTTGCGCTTCCCCTGGGATCCATAGGGAGGCTTTGGTGAGCTTGGGCAGCTCTTCCATCCTTACAGCGAGTGTTGCTCCTTCCCATGTTTTTAAGGTTGGCACCTTGGTTTTTAGCCATTCCAACGTCAGGTTATCGTCGCACGTTATTCTGATGATTTCACCAGAGTGCGTCCAAGACCTGAATGTGGGTGGCTTGGTTTTAATGCAGGAGGCGGGCAAAATTGTTTTGTCCAGCTCTCCCATCAGTGTTTTTTTGACAAGGATTTCTCTTTCGGTAGTTATCTTATCGTAAGGGTTTTCCTTGTCTATTATAGCTACTTTTAGGTGGCTCGTAGCTGCATCCTTGTAGCTTATCCCAGACAAAACTTTGTGGTCCGGTCTGGGTTTTTTCCCCTTCCGGGGCGTTACCTCGGCCTTTTTTGTCCCTAGTTGCGTCGTATTCCTGGCCTCTTGTGGAGGCAGAAATAGCGTCTCTGCTTAAGGACTTGACTAAACAACTTTTGTTTATTTTGGAATGAGGGAGTTTGCTGAGGGTGGCGGTTGCCGTAGCACTGTCTGCCTGCAGCTTATCCCTCTTCCTCCTCTTTGCTTCAGACCCAGAGATTCTCTTGCCTCTCCGGGGCCTGTTAGTTGGAGGTGAACTACTGTGTTTATCCTCCTTTTTTTGAGGTGGGCGTCGCTGTCCAGTCTCCTTTGCTGGAGGTGAGCGTTGACGTCAAGCCTCTTCGGGTTTTTGTATTGTTCAATCCACATGGTTCCCATGAGTAGCAAGGGATGGAAAGGTCTTCCGACGCAGAGCCCCGCATGCGCCAGCAAGGCTAGATTTAAGAGGTTATCGCCAAGTTCCCTCAAGGGAGCGTTTGCTGCCTCATCTGTCCCTGTGACAATTCATCCGTCGGCACGTTACCTCACACGTTAGATTGGGGAGTTGGTTCGCGGCAATAGCCTTCGCAAAAGATTTTGAGGGTTTTAGGCTCTCGCACTCTACTTATGTCTACCACTAATCAAGGAAAACTTGGCCGTTCTCCTATTCACCATTTGGAGATGCGCTCAGTTAGCACTCAACCGCTGAGAAATCCAGGGACTTTTTCGGATTTGTATTTGTTTGGATTTCCATATAAACATCTTTTGGATAGGTAGGTTTAACAACTGTATCTTCTTGTGCTAGTTTTATCTAGTCTTAAAGATCTTCACTATTATTGGTAAGGAATCTACGATCTAAATGTTTCGCAAATCTGCTTTTTGAAAATTGTTTCGGGACCAGTTTCCTTCTCTATTTCTGATTGGTGTATAGTACGCCTTTTTATACATTTGGTAACTTATCAAAATGAAAAATATATACTTTTTTTGTTAGTTAATTCAAGTATTCGTCAATCGACTTATTTTTAATGCGCTTTATTTCACGTTTTAGCTGTTGGGTTGCATTATTTAAGGTTGTTTTAGCATCTGGTGTTCTAGACTGCTGCCATTTTCTTCTAATTTTTATTCAGTTCTTAATGGAATCGAAAGATCAATTAGTTCTAATCGTTTGATTTTGAGGATCTAAATACATGTCCCATGCATTTAATTTGAGGCGATTATCTTGATTATAAAATCTGTGAGATCATGAATTTTATTCTATTAGTGATAGGTTTGTTAGATTCGTTAGTTTCTGAAATAGAACAAAAAGATTGTTTTTCTTGTTAACTGATCTACCATATTTTTTCTAATTTAATTAAAGAAGCGGTAATTATACGCAGTTGCGACAAACTCAAAAAGGCCTTTTTTCCATTTTCTGCCTTATAATTTTTGCATGACTGCTATAAGCATAGGTGATTATATCACTTATTCCCTCGTGTAGATGTTTTTAAAAATGCAAAACTAATTTTTGTTGCCGTAGGCTACATATTTCCAATTTTGTGAACTGGTGTTAATTAACATCTCATGAAGTTTAATTGCGTATATTTTGCTTTAAAAAAAAGAGTTTTAATTTAATTGGTACACAATTTATAATATCTAGAAATATTCAGTTAAATTATAATAGAAATAATTGAAATACAGAATATTTAAATTAGCTTGTAAAATATGCAGGTACCTACACATTTAAATATTTTGCTAAGAAGACAAAGAAAATTGTTTACCGGACGGACGGTGTTAGCCAAAACTCAGATACAATTTATTGGCCCTTTGACTATACTACTTAATGTAACGCGGAGCCAACCCTGTCTAGCAAGCGACCTTCAAGCCTGTGACCCGACTCATGATCGAAACACCGCTGACGTATGGAGACAAACGCACCGCTGCTCGAGAAATTACCAGAAAAAGCGGTACGTGGCGTTGAGTCATAGAGATGGAATTTTCGGGTGACATTCGAGAGAGTCTGGAAAGCCCAGAGTATTCTGGTTACAGAGTTGGCTTGATATAAATATCGCGAGTTTGAAGACGGAAGAGTAGTTTTGAATAAGGTGTTGGATAGAAAAGTTAAATTATAATAAATTAGAATTGTAAGTTAGTGCCTAAGTATTAAATAAATAAAATATAAATAAACAAACTATTGTTACATTAATAACTTTAAATATTGTGAAAAATGTAGGACTCACGACTCATGTCTTTTTAAATTAATTCAATAAGTTGAACGCAGAAATCATTGATTTAAGCAGTTTAAGTAAAAAATAGCCCACTTTTTTAGTAAATCCACCGAAATAACTTACGTTCCTGAATAAATAATAATGATAGGTTAGTCCGTGAACCTCAAGGGCTTTGAGGCACCGACCGATGTCTGTTTTTAGGGTTTACAACATTAGAAATACCTTCAGGTCGACGATGGAATTCTTGTGGAATTTTTACTCACGTTACGTTCGCAGAACTCTTACCGAGAAGGGAGATTTAATTTCGTTTGTTTTGATTTATTGATTTAAATTCCATTTAAAACACTCCGTGGCAAATTTTCTTTCGTTTAAATACGGAATTTTTTCACGATGATTCTCTATTAAATGTCTCCCAGAAATTTAAGAAAATATCATTAATTTTAATATTTTATTGTAAAACGTTTTAGTAATGTATATACAGTGTGCCCGAAAAATAAGGAATGAATATTTAAATTCGCGACTTATAATTTATTTTTTAAATTTGGTTATGACTATATTCTTATGAGTGGTTGTTTTTTTACAACACACTGTATGTTTTTTAATTGTTGTACAATCTTTTTAACCTTTCAAATAAAATTAAAAATCGTTATACAAAATTGTAGGAATTGGAAAAAAGAAAACCTAAAATGGATGCGGAGAGTATTATATCTAATTTATTAAAAAGCAGTGACGGCTTGTGGTAATTTAAAATGGGTGTTCACTTTTTCCAATAATTTTATCATATGTAAGTTCGGATCAAAACTTTATACAAGAGTCAATATCGCTGTTCTTTTTTATTATTTGAGTTTGTATTAAGTGCAGTTATTATTATCAATATCATACTGTTTTTAAGCACTACAATTATTAATAAATGAATATTTTAGTTAGTGTGATATTTGTTTTGTTTTTAATACGTTAAAAACCATCTATAAACATTATTAGTTAGTAAACTGACTTTTCTTCCTAATTTGAGAATATTTTTAAATATATATCAGGTTATGTATTTTTTACTTACTTCTTACTTCATAGTATTTACAATTAAGTACAAAATAGACCACTGAAACAAAATATAAAACAAATTACAGTCGTAAAACTTTATGATAGGTAAAAAAATCAGGTAAAAAAAATCAACAACCTTAAAAAATTTTAATTTACCTTGCCTTATAGAAGTTTTTGGGGACCAAACGTTAAATTGGCACACATACTTTCAATTTATTGAAGACACAGTTTTTAATTAAATACATTTTTTTAAATAAGCACAATTAAAATAATCCTATGTTTTTATTTAAAGTATTTAATAGCAGAGGAATGACACTAATGACAGTGACAGTTTATTTGATTTAGTACAGTGTTGTCAGAATATGTTATTGTTATGTACCAGATTTGTCTAAAAAATGTACCAGATTCGTTAAGTGTATCAGATTTTTCGAATTCTATTTGCAGTGATATCTAATTCATTGAATGGGAAAAAAGAAAGTCTTTATTTATAACGAACCCAAACAAGGAACATAATAAATATATATAGTTTACACGTGAACACTGATGCACGCAGAAAGTACTACATCTAGTACAATTGTGAATTGTACTGGACTGGCAACACTGGTTTGGCAACCTTGTTTGTGAGCGTCGCGCCAATTAATGTGTTCTTTGACAGTTTGAAGGATCTGTTGGCGTGTTGTCTTCTCTTTTCAGCTATATGCATTTGGCATATCGTCTCACTCGTGTTAGGCTCACCCATCTTAATGCGCCACAGACACAGTATACTTAGGTATACTGTGACACAGAAACGCGATCAGCCATAGGACAATGATGTATAAAAAAAATAGATTAATACGTATGAAAATAAAAATATTAAAATTAAATTTATATTTTTATGTTATTTATGTAATATTAAAATAATGTGTTTTTATGAAATTTAACTGGGTGTTTACTGCACAAATAAACCAATGGAGAAACCGCGCCTGTTAAAAAGTAGTTTTAATAAATATCATAAAACAATAAACGAAACAGTACATATATATTTTTTAAAGGAATATTATGTCATTCCCTATAGAATTAATGTGAGATATAAGGACAACACCTGTCGTATCAAGAGGATGGCGATCCTTCTTGGAAGTTCAACGGAAGACGCAATAAGAGAACTAACTAATAAAATTTACTGTTCAATTGACAATAAAAAACCATCAATAGGAATCTTTTTAGACTTGGCTAAAGCTTTCGACACCGTCAATCATTGTCATTTAATAAATTTCCTTGAAGATATGGGTATAAATTAATGAAACAGAAAACAGAAAACCAAAATACAAAATATTATCAGCATCGATCAAATAGTCTCATGTGGTGTACCTCAGGGAACAGTATTAGGGCCTCTACTCTTTATAGTCTACCTGAACAATCTCTTTTTAGTGGAAAGTAAAGCAAATATTATTAGCTTTGCAGATGACACAGTAATGCATTACGAAGCTACTGACTGGAATAACTTAAAAACATTGGTAGAGAAGGATTTCCCCAAAATAAAAACATGGTTTGACTACCGATTACTATCTATAAATTTTAAAAAAACAGTGTACCTACCTTTTTGCAGTCTAGCCTCTGGTCTTCCTCAATTTCAAAATATCGCTATCGAGAACGACACATATACTACCTGAAAATAAAACTAAATATTTAGGGATAATAGTAGATAGCCATTTGCGCTGGGACAAATATACTCAATACTTACTAAACAAATTACGTAGTGTCTTATTTAAATTCATACAAATATCACCAATGCTAGAATTACCACAGAAGATAATTTTGTATCATAGCCTTTTCGAATCTCATCTCAACTATGGAATAATTGGTTGGGGTGGAGTTACTAAAACGCACTTAAAGCCAATCGAGATCATTCAAAAAAGTTTTTTAAAAATAATGCTAAACAAAAATAGAAGATATCCTACTGAAAATGTGTATCAAGAAATCCAGATATTTGACTTACGACAGTTATTCTGTCAAGCAGCACTCACCCATCAATTTCAAAATCAAGATGATCTGCAAACACCGTTGCATCAATATGATACAAGAAATAGAGACAATTATTTGCTACCACGAACGAATAAATCAATTGGACAAAATAACTATCGGTTTTTGGGACCAAAAATCTTTAATAACATTCCAACGGAGCTTCGAGAAATAAAAACAGTAAACAAATTTAAAAGATGTGTAAAAGAATTTATAACAAAAACACCGCGAACTTTTTTCCGTAATATAATCGAATAAAAAAAAAATAAGAAATTAAATAATTAGAAAGTATATTATAAACGTTAAAGAATATGAATATTTTAAAAATGTTCTTTGTCTATGTAGAAGTTATGTTCGTTGTATGAGATACTTATGCCAAGGTATATTGGAAATAAATTTTACTTATTATCAAAGTGTAAAGATTGTACTTATATAACTTTTATTTATATTAATAATTTGTATTTTAATTGCTTCATATTTTTAAATTTTTACTATTGTATTGTTATAAGTTTTATTTATTTTATTTTGTCGTATTTTTTGTCACACACAATCTGTCATTGTACTTTGTACAGTGAGCAGATTCAGTGACACATTTCTTGTTTATTTACATTTTATTTCCTATTGGATTTTATTTTATTGTATCTGAATGTATATATTGCTGGTAAATAAACATTATTATTATATTATTAGACCATAAATATTCGAATATATCTAGTCCAAGTATTCTTTAATGCTGCCTTTTATAAGGTTGATAAATTTTTTTGTACTTTTTGTTTTAATTGTAACTATTTTAATTTTGTATGTATTTGGAGAACCCTAAATTTATTTTCACAAAAAAAAAAACTATATAGTTTTGGCAATAAATAACATAATATTAGTATTTAGAAAAATAGGCGACTTCTGCAATCTATTGGCCCTTAACTATTTTCTTCTTATGCAACAATTTATTTAGAAATAAATTAAAAACGTAATTTATTTTAATAAAAATTATTCGACAATCGACAAAGATTGATACCGACTTTTTCAAATTATCCTCGGTGGAACAAAAACTGCATTATATACAAATCGTGATAAATCTCACGTCATTAAAAATCCGCATTTTTCCAGACCTTGTTGCACATTACAAATCTCATTCACGTTTTAACTCACTAATTGAAGTAATCATAAATCTCCATTGCACCTCAGAATGAAACAGCGCTTCTGACGCTCGCCGGGCCATATATAACTCGGGTTTTCATTTGTACGAAAAGCAGGTCACTGTCATAATTTCAAACTATGAGCTAGATACCGGAAAATAAATTGCAGTAATTAATAAATTTTTAGAAAAAAGACGGAAGAAGGAATACGAAAGACACTGAAGTTTCTTACTAACATTTTTCTATGAATTAAAATTGACCTTCATGTACCTAGCAACCAAGTTTTTATTTTTCTAAATCCTTTACTTAAAACTCTGTAGTTTCTTAATATCTTCTAAATTGACACATTAAAAGTTATATAAGGGTTATGAAGACTTTGCTACAACTTTTCTTAAAAATTAACAGCTCGCATTATTGTATTGTGACGCGAAGTCAACCTTGTTCTTTGTTTGTTACCGTACTCACTACAGAAATTTTAGTGCTGGCCACATCGAGACCCATCATGAGACTCGAGAAACAGAATCGAATGTTTTCCATCGCAGTCTGACATGTGGAGAATAATTCCCGAAACTTCTAGACTGAGCTTCTAGTCAGAGTTGGTTCCTTCGAGAATGTTACATTTCTATATAAATAGCGTGACTCGTCGACAGACGACAAGTTTTAAATTAAGTGTTGGATAGTAAAGACAAATTGCAATAAATAAAATAGAATTGTTAGTTTTAATGGTGCCTAAGTATTATATAAATTAATTGATGCGTTATAAATAAAGTGTTTTAAATAAATAAACTATACATAAATTAAAAACACGTTACGTTGGTGTCAGAAGTGGAATTGAAAATAATTAGTGGACAATAATGGCTAAAAAACTGTGTGATTTAAAAGTAGCTGAGTTACGTCGAGAGTTAGAAGAACGTGAACTGGAGACGACAGGGAAGAAATTAGAGCTTGCAGAACGATCTAAAAAAGCACTAGAAAATGAAGGTTAGGATACGAAAACATATCTATTTTCGAATGATGCGTCTGCTTTAATTATTTATTCTTTGTAAAGAAAAATGTCTTCTATGAAAACTGATATTCCTTCATTAGATAGTAAATTTTCTTCCATGGAAAAAAGTTTCTTCTGACATTACATCCTTGGAAACTAAGGTTTCTTCCGATGTTTCCTCTATAAAAAATAATATTTCTTTCTTAGAAGAAAAGGTTTCGCCTGATATGTCTTCCGTGAAAAACGAAATTTCTTCTTTAGAAACTAAAGTTTCTTCTGATATCTCTTCTTTAAAAGATGAAATTTTGAAAACAAAATATCTCTATAAGAAATGAAATTCCTTCTGTTAAGGAAACAATAATGTCTTCCGTTGGGGAGAAAATAAAAGAAATGGAAGAGAAAATAGAAGACCTGGAACATACAGAACCGGCCAAGGATGGTGAAATAAAGGTCATGAGATGGAGTCGAAGTCGAAATTGGAAGGAGCTGTAAACTCTGCTCGTGTTAAAGCACCAACTTTCGACAGGAAGATATCATGAACCAACTATCTTAAATAGTTTCAAATAGCTGCTACAGCAAACGAATGGCCTGAACAAGAGAAGGCAGTAAATTTGACCATCGCCCTTTGAGGAGACACTTTAGATGTTCTTCAGACAATACCTGTAGAAGAGACGGATAATTTTTAACCACTCAAAAAGAGACTAAACATGCGATATGACCACGAACACTTGGAGCATTTATACCAATCACAGTTAAATAATCTCAAAGAGAAACGAGACGAGACCCTTTAAGAATATGAAGTAGATATTGCCAGGTTGATGCGATTTACCTACGCGTCAGTTCCGAAAAACATGATAGAATGTTTAGCAGTCCAAACATTTGTTGATGGACTCCCTGACCACGACATGCAGAAAACACTCCGTTTTGTCTGTCACAAAAGAGACGCTGCTCTAGGATATGAGGCTGCTACACAAAATTCTGGAGGATACAGTAAAGTAAAGACTGTAAAAGAAGAAAACTTAGAAGAAAAACTCGACCAACAAGTTAACATAATGAAGAGCTCTACTAATAAACTGAAGAAAACACGCGCTGAAAAACTAGAGCGGGTCGGCCTAGAAGGGGCAGCTTCGACCCAAAACCGTTTCAAATACCCTCTTATTCTGACAGCTTCTTTAAAATGTCGCGATAACAGTGTATACGTAGACGACGAAGTCAATGGTAAAGAGTATACACTGCTGGTGGATTCTGGAGCAACTAGGACCATTATACGACCAACAACCATAAAGAACTGACTTCTACCAACAAGATTGCAACTGCGGACTGCCACAGGTAAAAGTGCCAACATCCATGGGGAAATCCCAGGTTCAGTTGGGAATTGGTACCGAAAAGTTCACTTATACTGTTATTGCCGCTGATATCGAAGAAGATGTTATTCTTGGAATGGATGTAATGAACTTACATGGTTTCCAGTTGGACTTTAAAAACAGATGTATCAAAGTTGGTGCCGAAGAGGTATTCTTACATCCATATGGAGACAGTACCGTGCCAGTTGCTGTACAGGAGGATACGGTGGTACCTAGCAGAAGTGAAACCGTTATAGTAGTACGGCTTCAAGAAACAATGGAAGAAGGAACACCTGTCATGATGGAACCTTGGAACCACGATGAAGAGGTTGGACGAGGCATTCTGATCTAAAGGGGTAAGTCACGACTGCTAATTCCAGTCTGTCTCATAAACGTTAATGATCACCCGATTACCATCAAGAAAGAGACCAGAATTGGAACTTGTATACCAGTAACTTCCATAATTCGTCAGACAACAACTTCTGATAATTCCAACGACAAATTCGAGCAAATATATGCAGTTGCTGGTCAATCTCTAAATCAATCAGAGATGAAGAAAATAAAGGAATTTCTTTGACGATATCATGACATTTTTGTACCAAAAGGAGGAAATACAGGAAGAACTTCTGTTGTAAAACACAAAATTAACACTGGTGACGCCAGGCCGATTCGTCAATCAGATCAAAAATTGCCAAATGCCAAGAGAGAGGAAGCTGAAAGGATTGTTTAGGAAATGAAGAAAGACAGGGTGATAGAACCTTCTACCATCCAATGGATCTCTCCGGTAGTCTTGGTCCAGAAAAAGGATAGAACTACGAGGTTCTGTGTAGATTACCGTTAGTTGAACAATGTTACCAAGAAAGACAGTTACCCTTTGCCTCGTATCGACGATACCTTGGACCCATTGGCCGGAAGTAAACTATTCTCTACCTTAAACTTGAAGTCTGGATACTGGTAGGTGGAAATGGACCCAATAGACAAAGAAAAGACAGCTTTTAATACCGGATCTGGATTGTGGCAATTCAATGTTATGCCATTTGGATTACGTAATGCCCCTGCGACATTTGAAAGACTTATGGAAAATGTATTGAGAGGATTATCATGGAAAACATGCTTGGTGTATTTGGACGACATCATAGTCTTGGGGAAGACATTTGATGAACATCTAAAAAACTTAGAAGATGTTTTTAAAAGACTTCAAGCTGCCCAACTGATGCTAAAGAAGTGCCAACTATTTCAAAACAAAGATAATTACCTGGGTTATGTAGTCAGCAAGGATGGTGTGGCTGTAGATAAGGAAAAAGTCGCTTCTCTCAAAGAGTGGCCACAACCAAAGGATAAACACCAAATAAGAAGTTTTCTTGGGCTTTGTACATACTACCGAAGATTTATCAGAAAGTTTGCAGATACTGCTAAACCATTAACATGACTCACAGAAGAAGCAAGAAAATTCTGCTGGAATGAAGACTGCCAAACTGCCTTCGAAACTTTAAAGAAGCATTTAACAACAGCGTCAATATTAGGCTACCCACTACCAGAGGGAGAATTTATCCTGGATACTGATACCAGTAATGTGTAAATTGGAGGAGTGCTCTCACAGATTCAAGGGGGAAAAGAAAGAGTACTGGGTTATTTTAGTAAAATGCTCTCGAAACCTGAGGCGGTAATTTCGGTCAGGTTCAGGCAGTTGTGAAATGCGTGGAACACTTCTACCAATACCTCTATGAAAGGAAATTATTAATCCGTACCGATCATGCCGCCCTTAAGTGGTTGATGCAGTTTAAAAATCCGGAGGGTCAAATCGCTAGATGGATTGAGCGACTTTAAGAGTACGACTTTAATATTTAATATAGAGGCGGAATAAGCCACAGAAATGCCGATTCTCTTTCTAGAAGACCGTGTCCAGCAGAGTGCTTCCACTGCAATAAAGCGGAATCCAAAGAAAATGGACTACTAAGAACGGTAGTCAACGATGAGTGGGCCCCTGCTAAAATTAGGGAAGAACAAGAGAACGATACCGTTCTAAAGAAGATGCGACAATGGAAAGAGGAAAATCGTCGTATTTGGCTCAGTGGGACTCCTTTATCCTGGAAGATGGCTTATTAAAGCGAGTACTTGAAAACTGGACATCTTGGTGTTAGGAAAACCCTTCAGAGAATTCGTGAAAGGTGTTATTGGATGAATAGTTCCGATGATGTAAAGGACTGGTGTAAGAAATGTACCAGCTGTGCTATGAGTAATGGACATCAGCGAAAAAGGAAGGCCCCCATGAAGCAAAACAACGTTGGTAGCCCATTTGAGAGGATCGCCCACAGCATTTCATCCACAATCTGATGGAATGGTAGAGCGAATGAATAAGACCATTGGAAAATATCTGTCGAAAGTGGTTTCAAACCATCAGCGAGATTGGGATCAGTATCTTTCGCTCTTTGCAATGGCTTATAGATCCGCTGTCATTGAATCAACAGGCCAAACACCAGCAAAGGTCCTGTTTGGGCGTGAGATGAGACTACCGTGAGACCTACAGTTTGGATGCCAACCTGGAGAAGATGTAGCTGGTGAAGATTATGTGATCCAGTTACGAATAAGAATGGACGATATGCATGAATTGGTCTGCTCGCATCTTCAAATCGCCAGTGACAGAATGAAGAAGCGATACGATAACCAAGCCATAAAAGGATGTTTCAAGGAAGGCGACAAAGTCTGGCTCCATAACCCAAAAAGACAAAAGAGTTATTTTCCAAAGCTTCAAAGGTCTTGGGAAGGCCCGTACCTCATCAAGAAAAAAATCAATGTTGTCATTTACCGTATAAGTAAGATCCCGAACGGTAAACCAAAGGTAGTGCACCAAAACCGGCTGGCGCCATTTGAGGGTGACCATGAAGAGGAAGAAGAAGTAAACTTCAAGAAACACCTAACCTTGTTTTTGAAGAATTTATGGGTGCATATGGAGGTAACGGAAAAGACATGGTGATACAACCGAGCAACAACAAGACCTGCTCACGGTTCCAAAAAACTACTCGCTGGTCCATAGCACTTCCGCCGACAACTACGACGCTCGAGGTCTGGCATCTGTATTCCGGAGAAGTTTAGTCGATTGCCAGAACTTCAAGATCAGTTACCAGCCCCTGGAAAAGCATTAAAACTTCAAGATGGGTCACGTTAGAACACCTTCCAAGATCGATCCACCTATCAGGATGTATGGGAAGCAGTACTTAGTCTGAGGGAGCATGTACTGGAGTCCAATGTAGAGAAACTTGCTATGCCAAAGATAGATAGCAACCAGCTGAATTGGAGGATCATAAGAAACATGGTGGAAGTAATCTTTCAAGATACCCAGGTTGAAATACTGATCTGCAGCCATTCTCCCAGCGTTCAAGTTATAACTGGACATTGTAATAGAGGATCCAGTTGCAAATACAACCATTCAGTTTTAGTTCCAGGAGGAACTCTTTCATAAGGAGGGAGTAATGTCATGAAATTCCTAAAGCCTACCCTGTGTAAGCGCGACCTTCAGCTGGCCCCGACTTATGCTTGAGGCAACGGAATGTTCTGAGAATGCCGCTGAGGCTCGAGAAACGGGTAGAACGGGCGAAGTTTAATAAATAAATTAGAATTGTTAGTTAGTGTCTAAGTATTATATAAATTAAATAGTACGTCATAAATAAATTGTAAATAGTGTGTTTTAAATAAATAAATTAGACCTTTGTTACAGTAAATATTGATAAAACCCAAGTCGAAAACAACGATTTCGCTGAGTTTAGAAAAATATGCACTAGTATTCCAGGCTGAACTAATAGCCATACAACATTATGCAAGAGAATATTAAATCAGCAAGTATCAGGCAAAACTATTGCCATATACTCTGAGACAAGCAGCTCTAAATTTTCTCACCAGAAATCAAATAACGACTGGTGAAAGACTGTCTAGAAGACCTGGCAGAGCTAAGTAGTCAAAATAAAGTGACCCTAGCCTGGGTCCCAGGCCATGAGGGATATCAGGGCAACGAAAAGGCCAACCAATTAGCCCGAGAAGGCTTAGATAAGGCCATGACAGGCCCTGAACCCGTCTGTGGAGTTGCTAAGGCATTGTGCAAGGCATCCAATAAACAATGGATGCAAAAAGAGTCTCAGGAATGGTTGAACTATACAAGACTGAGACAGGCCAAACAGTTCATCAAGGAACCATCGGCCAAGTTCACGAAAGACCTACTGGATCAAAACCGTCAAATCGTTAGGATAACAGTAGGCCTTCTTACTAGACAAATAACGTCCAACTCCTAATCTAATCTAGGCTAACTTTTGGCTTTAGGATTATTTTTTCGATTTGTATAGTGTGGTATAATACCTAATTATTTGTCATTTATAATGTAAATATTAATAAAACCTAAACTAAATAATTAATTGTTTGTGTAATCTTAGATCATAGAAAAATAAATAATGCAATTATCTAGCGATAACCATATCGTCTCAAACCCCTCCCTCCACTTCATTATTCATACGTTCATGCATTATCAGCTTTAACATAGATGTCAGACTGCACATTAATTTATTAAGGTGCTATCTAGCGACCGCGTGATAACAAGTCGTATTAATTGTTCGATAATAAGGCACAATTGCGAAATAACTAACAATTGTGTAAAAATAAGTCGCAATTGTGAGATAATAAATCATAATTATTGCGAGATAAAAATATTTTTTTATATAAAAATCTGATGTGTCCAACACATGACTTTCCTATCTAGTTATTATAGGCATTTTCCGGTTATTTTGTACAACCTATTGCAGCATCTCTATAAATGTTTAGAGGATAAACTAAATATATACATTTTACACATACATCTACCTCGAAACATTTTTTTATAGATATTCATTGAAAACGAAAATACAGAATTTAGCACTTTTCCATTACGGTCCATTTTAGAAAAATCATGTAAAAACAAAAATTAGAGAAATCGATATCGCAAACAACTTTTAGTTCAACAATTTTCATAAAAATCAGAATTTTGCACATTTTGTCAAATTTCTCGAATACGGACCATTTCAGGAAATTTTGACATAAAGCAAAAATTATAGATAAAAATATTAGAAGTAACTTTTATTTGAACAATTTTCTTCTCCAAACATAAATAACAGATATATTCCATAAAATATAAAAACGGCCTCCCATAAAGTACCCCCCCAGATGTTCCGACTTTGTCCAAAATCTAATCATTTCACGTCAGGCCGAAATAAACCTTGAGTTTAAAATTTAATGTTTTTTCCTTTATCCGTTTTTGAGTTTTCTTCAAATTTCGAAATTTACACATTTTCTCAAATATCTCGAATACGGTCCATTTTAGAGAAATTATGTATAGAACAAAAATTATAGAGAATTATATTACAAACACCCTTTATTTGAACAATTTAAATAAAAAATTATTTTTTTTACATTTTGTCAAATTTCTCGAATACGGACCATTTTAGGAAAATTTTGCATAAAACAAAAATTATAGATAATTATACTAGAAGTAACTTTTATTTGAAGAATTTTCTTCTCCAAACGTAAATAACAGATATATTCCATAAAATATAAAAATGACCACCTATAAAGTACCCCCCCAGATGTTCCGACTCTGCCCAAAATCTAATCAGCTCATTGGACGCTGAAACAAAGCTTAAGTTTAAAATTTGGTGTTTTTCTGTGTATCGGTTCATGAGTTATGCGTTATACAGACACACACACACACACACACACACACACACACACACACACACACACACACACACAGACACACACACACACACACACACACACACACACACACACACAGACACACACACACACACACACACACACACACACACACACACACACACACACACACACACACACACACACACACACAAACACACACACACACACACACACAAACACACACACACACACACAGACACACACACACACACACACACACACACACACACACACACACACACACACACACACACAGACATCATCGCGAAAATAGTCAAAACGGATTCAGGGGACCTCAAAACGTAAAAATCCGTCGAAAACTCGAGGTCGAAAAAAATCATGATTCCTATACTTTCCTTATATCTGTATACAGATAGGAAAGTAAAAAAAGTTGCCCCAGGAAGCTTTTGTTAGTATCTTGTTAAAAACACTAATATTAGTTTTTATCTACTGGAGTTTAAATGTACGCATACATACGTATGTGAAAAAATACCAACTTCTTTTTTAGTAGGCAATAGAAAAAGCAAAAGGGAAGGTTTATTTCAATGTCTTATCATTTTTTGACTACGCTACCAAGCTTTATAGTTATTGTTATTAGCACTCTTTTGTTCGATATTCTCCCGTAACGCTCCAGATATACTGCAATTTGTTTTCGAACTTTGCTCTTTTTTTTCGAATTTAACGTGCTTAGTTTGAAAGGAACCCGAGCAACATTGGCTATTAAAGTCGTTTTTGAAACGATCGTTGTTTTGACCATTGCAGGAAAATAGGTGTGCTAGTTTTTTAAATTACTTTGTAAAAATTGAATTAGCAGCTGTGTGAAAAGTTCATGGAATATAAGAAACTCTGCAGTTTAATTTTATGCTTATCGATATGTGTCCCTGGGTGGTTAAACAATATAAAAGGAAATAAATTAGGACAAAAATAAAAAAAATGGAGGCAGCGAAAGACCTAATGCTGATGAAACAATATAATCCGCTATTTCCCTTGACTAAGAAATGACAATCAGTTGGTTTGTTGTTATACGTAACTGGAAGATTGCTAAAGTTGAATGAACATTTTGATATTTCAATTACAATGTGAGTTAGTAAAGTAAGGTAAAAAATTAAGTGCATAATGAAAAAGTTGTGTAAGAGAAGAGTTTTTTTTATTCACAAAGACTCCACATTTGTATTAGAATTTATTTATAGGTCAAAAATCTAACATTTTAATACAAACTTAATAATGTTGAAATTTCTCTTTTTTGGTAACAAGGTATTTTAAAAATCATATTGAATTGTTTAATTAAAATGGTGTAAACCTGAAAAAATATTATTATTACTAGGCAGCGATCCTTTTTGGAGGAATAAGATCTCCCTTATCATAAATTATTGCTTGTAATACCTGATGTGACGTTATTTTTTGGCAGTTCTATAAAATAGACTAAACTGTTTTATGTATTACACTTTTTAAATAGGTACATAAAGGGTAAAGTTGGAGTAATAATACATAATGCCTTATTGGGTGGTTTAGTTTTACAATATTAGATTTAATCACCATCGGTAAAATACGCTTTTTAAATCGAGAATAAAACGATTATGTTAGACGTACTTTATCAGTGGACTAAGATGCAATTTCAATTTTTGTTGCCATAAGACAATGACTTGATAATGTCATGTTCAACAATGTGATCGGTTCACAGATCTAATACACTCAGTAAGGGTCGTTTATTAATATTACAATCTGATTAAGAGTTTATCATTGAGTAATTTTGTTATAACCTTACTTAACTAGGGTTGCAATCTTAACAACTAAATTTCTACTCGCTGGTATACCTTAGGGTCTGATTACTTAATTACACTAAACTAACGTGTAACACTACACCGCACAATGCTTTGCTTTGTTATTAATACAATCACTTGGCTACCTCAAAAGGTCTTACTCTCTTGAGTTTTCTTATCAGGTTCGTGTGTCAAGAAGCTGGATCGTCTCAACGTTCACATGTTGGTGGAGCCGTTCTTCGTGACTCCTAGGGAATTTGGTGATATTCTGGTTAACCGTGTTCATCTGAAGACTTCGATGAAGATCACTGTTTCTAATGTACCAAGGACCATCGACAAAGTTCCTCAATTCTTTTTCTGGAATCTCTGGACTGTAGCTGGCACAACCCCAGAGCTGAATGCCATAGGTCCAAATTGTTTTAAGAACTTGTTAATATAATAGAATTTTCTTATATGTAAATAGGTTGGAATGCCTACCAGGTAACCAGTACATTTTCTTGAATTTAATATTTAACTCTTGTCTTTTATTTTTACTACTTTAATCAAATTCACAACACCTTCGATTGTTTAGTGCCATTATACAATAAAGTACTGTAGAAATATCTGACTTTAAATACAATAATTAATAAGGTATTTACTGAAATCCAACTTTTAATACACAACCAGAGACAAAACAAAACACTTCACAGATCTTCTTTTTATCATATTTAAAGAACGGCCGCTGAACATTTTCAATAAAATGGATCTTGTTTAAATAAACAGAAGAGTAAAATATACAAGCATACTTAAACGAGATATAACAAACGCCTCAAACAATAAACGATGTAATAAAACTTTATTTATTTATAAATTAATTGCAATTTCTGAAGATCAAGCCAATAAGATTGCGATTAGAAGTCGATTTTATTGTGATGTTGGTCACATTTCCACTGGTGGAAGCTTATTATGTACCGGAAATATTCCTTCAGTTTTATTTTTATTCATCATATCATTCAGATTCACCGACGAAATAATTCATAATTGTCCAAAGTGAACAAACTTTAGAATACTAATAAGCACTTTTAGTAAAATCTTAAAAGTTCATTACATTTTTGCATAATTTCTGCTTTTAAAATGCGAAATACATTTTAAAAGAATAATCAACTGTCCAAATAGTGCCACTATACAGTGTCCTAAAGTTAGTTACAAGCAACTCTTATTAAAGATGTTTATACAGGAGTGTAAAATTGTTTACATCTATGTTTAAAATTGTTTAGATCTCTTAAAATGTTTTGAAATTATGTAACTAGGCTTTACGACTCAAACAAATATATATTCTTTTTCAAAATACCTTGAAGTAAACATTAAGGTTATTTTTTTAAATCAATTCCTACTTTGATGAAATATGCATTTTATACTCATTTGGGCCAGACCGATCCTGCCTGGTGAGCACTCGGCAAAGTAAAATGAACGACTGCAATATGACCTGATTTCGTCGTCTTGTGTATATATAGATAAGCAGTTTATATAAACTATATATGTCATTGGTCATGACTAGATCTATTTTATTAACATTTTTTGCGGTGTCTTTTGAGATTCGTTGGAGAACATATTGATATAGTAATGACCCTAGATTATATTCCAATAAAAAAATCTTGAACCGGAGCAATTCAAAATCTACAAAATCGACTCGGTAGCATAGTAGTTGAGAGACAAAGTGGCCTAAAATTCTAAAGCAGAACATGTGCATTTTTAATTTGCTTACTTTATTTTGGGATTTGATGTGCGCCGTATTAGCAGTAATTTAATTTCTATTGATATGGCACCCATATTACAAGTCGTAATGCGTTACTTTGATGATGGTGGGTGATGTTTTTCCGGGTTTTCCTCGTCTGTAAGTCAAATGGCATCACCAATCATCTTTAAGTCGTCCTATAGCGTCGCGGCAAATAAAAATAATAATAATAATAATAATAATAATAATAATAAAAGGCGGGGTGGGTGGATCAGTGGTAGAGTCTCTGTCTTCGGATCCAAGGGTCCCAGGTTCGAATCTCACAGTTGGTCGGGATTTTTTCATCTAATTTAATTAAAAAAAGTAGACTTTGTTTCTTACTGGATGAAGAGACTTGTTCTAAAAAATTGTTTTAAGTTAAAGGGAAAAAATATCATAATCGCAAAAGACCAAACACTGCAACAACGAGAAGAGGCAAAACTGCTGAGGCGTCATCTTAATCGCGCTAAGAAAGAGGGGAGTAAAAATTGTTACATAAAAAATAACAAGTTGATCGTGGACGACAAAGCCTATACAATTGAAGAGTTAATTATTAAGGAAGAAGAAAACGAAAACGATCATCTGACCTTTAAATCCAATAGTGAACCGCCAACCCCAACTGGAACTATCCAAAAGGATACTATTGATAACGTCTTTGACTTTCCTGTCGAAAACCCGAAAATATCTGAAAATAAAGTAAATAGCGTAAATCCCAACACCCCAACTAGCAACAAAATCAAACCCACTTTCCAAAAAGAAGTAGTTCGGGCCAGCAGTCGAATCCAAGCAACTAAAGGAAAAACAGGATCTACGTCCAAGTAAACTAATATTTTAGTATTGCCTTAATACCTTTTATTTTTAATCATCACTTTTTTTTAGATAATTAAAAAATTATTGATCATTTTCTCTTTTATATAAATTTACTTATACTTATTTTTCATGATCTCTTGTTATTTCTTTAGGAAACATGGATGAGTATATTAAACATTTTAATTCTGATCCAATAGATACTATATTAGTCCAAAATGTCGGTGTTTGTAAAAACTATATTAAAAACGTAGAAATGGCAAATTTAAAAATTATAAATACTAATATAAGAAGTTTATATAAGAACTTTGATGAATTCGGTATTCTATTAGAAAATATTGATATACATTTTGACATTGTATGTTTTTCAGAAACATTTCAAATAACAAACGTAGATTTGATCAAACTAAATGGATATGATGTTTTGTATAATGAAAGTAGTATTAACAAAAATGATGGAACAGTTGTACTCATCAAAGAAGCACTCAAATACTCCTATAAAATTGTTAAAATAGGATTAATTAATTCCATTCAAATTAAAGTAAATATAAATGGTAAAACATTTCTAATTACATGCCTATACAGACCTCCTTCTACTAATATTTTTGACTTTAATTCGGGTTTACTGTTATATCTCAAGAGTCTTAAAAAGAGAGAATTTGACTTTCATATAATTTCGGGAGATATCAACATAAATCTTTTCGGTGACGAAGTTGAAGTCACTGAGTACATAAATATTTTAAGCGAAGAAGGGTATAAATCACTAATAAATAAATACACCAGGATCCAAAATAACACTAAATCCTGTATTGATCATATATTTTTATTAGATAACACGAAAGATGACAATAAGTATATTCCCCTTGTATTAGAAACTTCGATCACAGACCATTTTACAACTCTGGCACAAATTATTACCTGTAAAGAAAAAACAACATTAACATTAAACAAAAACAATAATTTTAAAAAATATTTAAACTATGACTTACTACAAAATAATTTAAATCAGGAAACCTGGAATTCAGTCATGTTTGAGGAAAATATTTGTATTGCCACGGAAAATTTTATTAATATTGTAAAAACCAATATAAAAAATTGTGAATATATAAAAAAATACAAAACCAATGAAAGAAAACGATCGCCATGGATTACAAATGCTTTGGTTCAATCGTCAAAAATAAAAGATAAACTATATAAAAAAATTAAAAAACATAACTCCGTAGAGAACATAAATGAATACAAGCGATATAGAAACCACTTAAGGGATTTAATTAGAATTGCTAAAGCAAATTATTATAGAAGCTTGATAGAAAAAAATGATCGTAACTCTTCAACGCTGTGGAAAACAGTAAATAATGTTATTAACAAAACTCGCATATCTAATATTAGTGAAATCACTCTTGACAACAGTAAAAAAATATCTGATAAAAAACTAATGGCGAACGAATTTTGTACTTTCTTTTCTAATATTGGCGCCAATTTAGCAACAAAAATAAATCCCATTAATAAAAAATTTAATAAAAGAATAATTACAAATTCGTTTTTTCTATCTGACACTAGTGAGATAGAAATTATAAATGTCATCAGTTCTCTTAAAAATAACAAAGCTCCGGGTATTGATGGTATACGCGTGGAAATAATTAAAAAATATCAAATCAAATCGTAAAGCCTTTGGCATATATAATAAACAAATCTTTTAAGAGCGGAATATTCCCAACACCATTTAAAATAGCGATAATTAAACCTTTATTCAAAAAAGGAGAGAAAGACAATATGACTAATTATAGGCCCATATCCCTTATAACAAATTTTTCAAAAATATATGAAAAACTTTTGAAAGTAAGAATAATCAATTTTCTGAATAAATATAATATTATTTCTGATGATCAATTTGGTTTTAGGGAAGGGAGGTCTACACAAGACGCAATAGCTAAACTCACAAAGTACATTTATGAAAATATTGATAAAAAAAAAGCATCGCTCTGTATCTTCATAGACCTCGCCAAAGCTTTTGATACAGTCAGCCATTCGAAACTGATTGAAAATCTGGAAAATATAGGATTTAGAGGAAGAAGCTATGATTTACTACTCTCATACTTAACAGATAGAAAACAATCTGTGATTATTGATAATATAGTCAGTGAAACTAATAATGTGGTATATGGCGTTCCGCAAGGGACCGTACTGGGGCCAATTTTATTTAGCATATACCTTAATAACTTATTTTCTATAAATTCTAATGGCAACATTATCAGTTTTGCTGACGATACTGCAATTGTTTATGAAAGCACTGACTGGGTATCTTTGAAATTATTAGTTGAAAGTGACTTGCCTCATATATTTCACTGGTTTCAGCAACACTTGCTACGCTCCAAGGGCCGTAGCGAATGAACAAAAATATTCTTTCTGACCTACACTATCTTCCTTGGACTTTTATTAAATTGTTTAAGTTAAAGGGTTAAATATTGTTAAATTAAATCGTTATCTTTGACCAAGTTACTGGTATATTTTACTCATAATCTGGTTACCAACATTGGTGTCATTTAGTGAATGAGAATTAGCCCACACACAGCAGAAACAATGCATAGAAATAATAAATAAGAACAGTCTCACCCAGTGGTCACTTTCAGCAGCAATGGTCGAATACTGATGGTGCATAGGTGGCTTAACACCAACTTCCTCGAGTGATCCTCTGGACTCAAAGCGACCGGTCAATTCTGTTCGACAGTCGACTCTAATAGACTTACTTTCTTACAGTATCGTAATACCTATGTGGAAAGATTTTATGATTAATTTTAAGGAAATGAAACAACAGATTCCAGGGGGGGTTGGATGTATTTCCTCTTTTCAATTTTTAGCTATAACCATAACTTACACTTTGAAATGTTGAATTGAGCACAAAAAAAATATGTTAAGATTTACTATTAAATTATATGCTATAATTATTTAATTGAACAAGTCTTTGTTACTTTAAGCAATTGCTTGAAGCTCACATATACCTTACCTAGTTATTAAATTAACAGAAAACAATCAGTAGTAACCAACCCTTACATGGGCGGAGATATAATTTATGATAAAATTATTTTAATACATAGAGTTCCACTGCTAGGTGGTTCAACCTCTAAAATAACCCAATGGCATTAAATTAATTGAAGTGAAAGAAACTTTGAAAATAAACTTAATAACTGTGTACTTAGCTTAATTAACACCAAATGGTGTCGAGCAGAATACACCGGTGATGCCTCGTCATCCAACAATCGACTTAAACACCACTCCTCCGAAGACGGAAAATGGGGAAACACATCGAAGCCAAAATAAAGGAATCATCTAACTTCCGTAACATCTAACTGGGACTGGAATACTGGAATGGAAGTTTCCACGCCGGTTGCCGGTCATCAAAAAAAAAACACAACACAAAGAAAGCTCCCAAAATTGCATGGAAAAGAGCACACCTTTTCGGCCTTGAGCTCCCTGCCCAAAAATCTATGGGAGAACAAAAATGGTAAGCGAGAGTCTACAAAAATTAATTACTTTAACTTACCCCGTCGAAACGAGATGGTTCCAAAAGAAAATGGTGGTTGAACTTGTGAAGAACAAAATCCCTTTTTACAAGGCTGGATACAACTAATACTCCTACTGTGTCGTTAAAATACAAATCCCGCTGCGCGGTCACCTTCAGCGGCTCCTCTAGCCACTTATTAGGCACAATGGTCCCTTGCGGAACCTTTAACTCAGACACGTTCTTCCAGAATAAAATCATTCTACCCGAAAACATCGCCACGAGCCACGAAGAAAATTCGAGAAGACGGACATTACCAAAAAAAAATATTCCGGAACCCATATGGTACCAACATCAACAATTTAAAGTTTCCAATATAAAATATACAACAACAGAGACGTACTCACTCAAAGCCCTACTTAAAATTTTTACAGAAACCCTTGTAAATATGTGTTGACAGCATGAAAGATACACTACACTATCTATCTACCTAATTACCCTTGTTTAACATCCCAAATTACCAATTACCCTTATTTAAAACCCTTTACAAACAATTTATTAACTACCCAAAAATTAAGTGCGGACCTGGTTTAAGACCACTGACTGTTCGCTAAAATTAATATATCTAGTTGAATAGGCAACATCTAATACAACAAAGTGTGTTGTGTTGACTATAGATAGTTAACCAAATAATTATTATAATTTTAAATGACTTTAATTACTTACTATTTTGACCATGAAATTACGACAGTTTAATTATTATAGAAAACCATTCTAACGAATTTTAATACCGTAACACACTTACTTACGGTAAATTTCAGTAAGACATTCTTTGTTCCCTTTTCATCATACGCTAATGCTTTACCAAACTATAACAAAATCGAAATTAAAGTCAACAATATTGGAATAGAAAGTAAAACAGTCTCTAATATCAAATACTTGGGAATATATATATAGACAATCATTTAAAATGGGATATTCATATCAACTTTGTTACTAAAAAGTTAAGAATGTTACTGCATACATTCAAATTCTTGTCAGAAATATTAAAATGGAATGAGTTAAGAATATTATATTATGCTCTTGCTGAAACCCATATAACTTACTCAATTATTGCTTGGGGCGGTGCACTTGATTGTCACATAAATAAATTAAATATTACGCAAAAATGGCTTATAAAGATTTTAATGAAAAAACCATATGCCTACTCGACAGAGCAGCTCTTCGAAGAGAGTCAGTTCTTTGATGTTAGACAACTTTTCTGTCAAAATCTTCTTATGCGACAGCATTATAATAAAAATGAGCTGAAAAAGAAAGAATACCATTACAATACTCGTTCTAGGCTCCATACTTTTATCTTACCTAAAGTCGATAAATCAAATACCCAGAGAAGTTTTTGGTACATGGGTCCAAAATTATATAACAGACTACCTACAGAAATAAAAATTATTAATTCGAAAAGACTGTACAAGAAAAAGATAAAAAAATGGATACTACAACACTCTCGACTAACGATACATGAAATGATTGAAAATTACTTTATTTAAAAAAAAATAGATAAATATAAAAAAAAATTATATACTCATCTTAAGATCCTCAAAAAAAAAAAAAAAAAAACACTTGAACTAAAATTAAAATTTTGTCAGTTGTTTATTGACGGACTACAGACAGGTTTTCCTTGTGGAATGTTAGTATCACAGCTGATAAATAAATATTATAACAAAAAATTCATATTTTTATAAAATTTTGTTTAAGAGGTGCATTAATTATATTGTTTGTTTGATTATATTGTTTGTATCACATACAAGTGGTTTTACTACTTTTGTGATAATTTATGTTTATTCGCCCTTTGTATTTATATTTATATTTTTATGTAATTGTATATATATTTTTTTTTAAAGATGAATAAACATTATTATTATTATTATTATTATTATTATTATTATTATTATTATTATTATTATTATTATTATTATTATTATTATTATTATTATTATTATTATTATTATTATTATTATTATTATTATTATTATTATTATTATTATTATTATTATTATTATTATTATTATTTAAAATTAATTCTGATGCCTTGGTAGGATTCCCCACTCGGCCATTCACTGTTGGGTACTAATTAACAGTGCTGTTCCTAAAGTGGCGCTGAGAAACAGTAACAAAGCCTACACAGAAAAAGAGGCTAATAACCATAGCAGTTGATGCCAATGACACAAAAAAAAATAATAATAATAATAATAAAGGCCGTCTCTTCCTCCCTACAAGCTCAGTCGGTTTCAGGGGTTGAAATTAACTAATAAGGGGGTGAATTAAGGAGAGTAATGCATTATTATTATAAACGAAAATTTAAAAGTAAAATAATTTGAACAGGAAACAAAAATTAGAATTTATTGACATGTCAAATTTGTTACATTGAAAGATACAAACATGTGTATTGTTATTATGTTGGAATTATGAAATACAGGACAAAAGTTAACAAAAATTGGTAACCAACTTTTATTTAAGCAAGTAGCGTATAGACAGGTTGGATAAGCAGAGTGAGGACATAACCAGCGTGAGGACATAACCAGCGTGAGGAGCAGATTAGCTGGAACACCATAGAAGAATAGGCCATCATTTCCTTTTTTTTAATACATTTTATTTTTTGTTTGTTTTTAAATTGTTTTGTATATTTTTTATTGGTTTTGTTGATTTGATGGACATTTTTTTAAAATAAAATATCTTTATACTATTTGTATACAATCTATTATATATCTTTATGGCTTTAAAGCTAATATATCGATTATATTGGCCTAAAATTATCCTCGTAAGATACAAGGCATAATTTAAATATGTGAATAATAAAGCAAGAACCTCATGTTTATTATGCTTACCTGACAGAGAGAAGTAGAAGACAATTTGGTAAAAATTCAGTAGATCTGATATTTGGTTGTCATATATATGAATTAATAATTTTTGAATAGGTACCTAGCATCATTTTAAATTTTATTTTTTATTTAGCGATTTATTTTTGTTCAGACGTTTACATAATATTAATAAAATATTGGTTGATTTTAGGACAAAACTATATTATATATCATGTAATAATTGTATGCTCGTCTTACTTTTAACACCCATTATACATTGCAGAACGCAGAACACAAGCCATTGAATTTTCTACCTTTTCCGCTCATTTTACGTCGAAGTAGTTTATCATTGTGGTAATACAGAATACATTAACCTAATGTATTTTCTCCCATATACACCTATAAAGATATTTTCCTATACTAATGGGAGCTGAGATAATACTATAACGTAGCTGGAAGCCTTTGGTGATAACTTAAATATGTGCCGTATATTGGCTAATGCAGAATTATGTACAGTGACACCCTTTCTTTATCAGATATTCGCGCTTTCGCAGTTTATAAATTCAGTTTTAATGTTAGATGGGTGACAAGCTAATGCGTATAAATTGGTGTTATCTTACTCTAAAATATCTTATATTTTATGGAAGGGAAGTGCGCACATAAATGAATAACATTTTTTGCTGCAAGAAAATTTCTATAAACATTCATTTAGTTTTAGAACTCACTTATATTTTCATAAAAATAAAATTTCACTGTTTATATGTTACAAAGGAGCTTTTAAAAATAATTAGCTTCCTTATATGGTAGAAATTTCAAGAAATACAATTGTAAATTTAATACATTGCACTTTTATATTGTAGCGTTTATTTGTTTTAAACAACAGTTTATTTGTTAATAATTTATTTACAATATTTCGAATGTCTTTAAATTGTTCACTATTTATCTTCACAACTCTTTGTATACGACTGACTGGTCTGGTTCTTCCACCAATATTTATATACACATTGAAAATTCTGGTGAAGATCTAGAATGCTCCCGCCAAAACTAGAAACAGTGTCACGTACGTTCTGGAAGGTAATTGAAAGCATTTTCGCCAAAGTCGTCACATATTTTTGGCCTTAAGGGGTGTAATTGTGTATGATAATCGGACAAGTTGAGCCTCAAAGGCCAAATAAGACAGAGCAAAAATAAGCGAGCAAATCTACAATTTTTAATTGAACATATCTCCAATATCTCCGCCATTATTAAATATATAAAAAAACATTTTCACAGAACGCTAGACAGCGTTAAACTACATATTTTGTATATGTTTTTGAATATACAGGGTGTTTAATAACTTCCCTCTGGAACCAACTTATGTTCTTTTTAATGGATCCCCCTATATTATATTATATATTTGAATTGCCCTCGCTTTTCTCATTCTAAAAATATAAATTAATATTGGTTTATACAGGGTATTTTGCAGGATATAATCAGTTTTGTATGAAAATCTTATTGAATTCAATGACCTATATCATGGAAAAGAAACCATTGATAACCAATTTTTTTTCTACCACAATTTTTCAATCATGGTCAAATTTTATCCGGAGACACTACTTTTTTCAATTCGCATCAAATCTGAACAGGGTGAGTCAAAACACAAATACATAATTTTGTCAATTTTTTTAAATGGTTCACCCTGTATTTTACATCATCGTTAAAAAGTATCCTAATTATACTTTAATTTGACTTAAACATTCCCTATACCAAAAGTTAATAGTTTTTAGAGATTTTTACATTTTAGTGGTAAAGACGAGAATTCAGAAAATAATTGATTGTAAATACATTCTGTTTGATAACTAGTAATTATTACAATTTAACCAGCTGTAATTTATTATCGATTTATACATTAAGAAAGAAAAAATATCAATAGCTAGCACAAATTCATACTTTATTATTTAAATGTAATTTTTGCAAATTATATTTAATGAGAACGGTTGTTCGAAGTGACCTTTCATAATATTTATGCAGGCCTGGAGACGGTTTTCAAAGTTCCGATTCACATTTCTAAGCATGTCCACAGTAATACTTTGAAATGCCTCTCTTACTCGTATTTTCATATCATCTACTGTAGTTGGAGGTATTTTATACACTAGAGCCTTAACGTAGCCTCAGAAAAAAGAGTAAATTTTAGTTAAATCTGGAAATAACAATGAAAGTTGTGACTATTGAAACTGCCATTTTGATGATAAGTTGCCTCATCTCCAAAAAGCACGTACTCAAAAAAATCTCTTCGTTCAGTAATTTTTTGTTGTGACCATTCAGAAAAAGTTACCTGTGTTCAAAATCCATAATAGTGAGTTCTTGATGTAGTTACATATGATACGGATGCATTTTATTTTTGGAAAGTATTCTTTGTACTGTTCTTTCCTGTTCTCTTGAAATATTTCTTATACTTGTATGCGGATTTTCGGTAACTGCTAACAAATCATTTAGTTCATTTTCCTCTTTAGTAACAGTTTTTGTTCTATCAATTTTCTCATATAAAATTTCCAATCAATTATTTTCTAAATTCTCGTTTTTACCACTAAAATTTAAAAATCTCTAAAAACTATTAACTTTTGGTATAGGAAATGCTTTAGTCAATTTAAAGTATAATTATGATACTTTTGAACGATGATATAAAATACAGGGTGAACCACATAAAAAAATTTAGCACATTATGTATTTTTGTTTTGATTCGCCCTGTACAGATTTGATGCGAATTAAAAAAAGTAGTATCTCCGGATAAAATTTGACCATGATGGAAAAATTCTGGTAGAAAAAAAAAAATTGTAGTCAATGGTTTCTTTTGCATGATATACGAGCCCCATCCAGCTTCAGTTGGCCCACACATAAAATTAGTAATATTTTTGGATTTTTTCGCTCAAGGAGAAAACCAGCCTCTACAGTGTAATATTTAAGACAAAATATACTATTTACGGGAATATAGAAGATATCTGAGTTCAATGTATAGTGCTGTCTCACAAAAAATACATGGTTAAAAAAGTAGTATCCTTGCGTTCATTCTATTAATAGAGTTGATAAATTTGTTAACTCTATGATTCTATTACCCAAGTATTGCTAACGACGAGGGTTAAGGTGGCTATGAAAAACAACACTTTTTTGACGGAAATGACAGTGACATAAGTTCCGATTGTAAAACAATTACTTAATAGTCCTATTTGTTGTCAATAATGGGGAGAGGAAAGGCAATTGATGAAAATATTCGATCAATTATCATTAATTTACACAAATCTGAAAAATCAAATGGCAAAATTGGAATATTACTCGGCTTATCCAGATACAGTGTTCGAAATATTGTTCAATTGTACAAATCAAACGGTTCAGGTGCCCAAAAGGCCCGATATGTGAAAAAGTCCAAATTAACAGACAACGATAGACGAGCTTTAGCCAGAATTATTAAGTCTAATAGGCGTGCTAACTACGGAGAGTTGAGTGTACTCTGGAGTGAGGCCGTTGGAAGACGTGTTTGTAGGTCTACATGTCATGCAGAAGCCAGAAAACTAGGATTTGGTACATACAAGGTAAGTTTTCTGAGTTCAATCTAAAGGTTCAAAAGATAATAATCTTTTTCGTTTGCAAAGGCTAAAGAAAAACCGTTACTGACTCCAAAACAGAAGCGAGACAGGTTGAAATGGGCTAAAGATCATCGAAATTGGGATATGGAGAGGTGGAATATTATACATTGGAGTGACGAATCGCGATTTGAAGTGTGTGTCGGTGATAGCCGGAGCAGAGTTATCCGCCAGAAACAAGAAACTTATCATCCTGATTGTCTTAAGCGCAAAGTTAAATTTCCATCTTCGGTAATGGTCTGGGGTTCAATGTCGTCTAGAGGGGTTGGAAAATTAAACTTTATCAACGGAATTGTAAACACAGTAAAATATTTAGACATTCTAGAGGACTCTTTGTTGCCTACTTTGGAAGAGAGTAGGATTTCTGGAAATGACTTCACCTTGCAGCAAGACGGTGCTGCCTGTCACACGTCTAAAAAATCTATGAAATGGCTTTCAGATCATGAAATACCACTCCTAAAATGGGTGTCCTCTAGTCCGGACCTTTCGCCTATCGAGACTTTGTGGCATGAAATGAAAAAGCGGTTAAGAGCCAATCCTGCCAGAACTGTTCCAGAACTCAAGCACAGGCTCCAGAATATTTGGGATAATTTCACTCCAGCGCAGTGTTAGGATTTAATAAATACTATGCCGAGAAGAATTGAAGCAGTTATTAAAAATAAAGGGGATGTTACTCAGTGGTAGAATAAGATATCTTAGAGTTTAAAAATTCATAAATTTCCTTATTTCTAGTTTTTAAGTCCTAATCATTTCCAGTTGTTGTAACTATTTTATTTTTTATGCAAAATGTTTTTAAAATGTTACTTTAAAAATAAAAGTGGACAATTTTACCTCTATAACTCAAATGACCTTCGATACACGGCAATAACTGATATTTAATCAGGTGGGCCAACTGAAGCTGGACGGGGCTCGTAGGTCATTGAATTCAATACGATTTTCATACAAAACTGATTATAGCCTGCAAAATACCCTGTATAAACCAATAATAATTTATATTTTTAGAATGGGAAAAGCAAGGGTAATTCAAATGTAAAATAAAATACAGGGTGATCCATTAAAAAGAACATAAGTTGGTTCCTGAGAGAAGTTATTAAACACCCTGTATATTCAAAAATAACCGTTCTGTGAAAATATTTTTTTGATATTTCTAATAATGGCGGAGATATTGGACTTTTTCACGCTAATGGATCACCATGTATAATGAACCGACCAATATACCATTATAATCAAATTTATTTGAATGGGTATATATTATTTACTTTTGATAAATTGAAAAACTTCATAGATATAAATGCTTTAATAATGCTTTATTAATTGAACCATTTTTTTGAGAATTTGAATATATCCTGCGGTAAATTGTATACCAACAATTTTTTTAGAATTTGAATCCTGCATTAATTTGTGTTACTAAGTGCATTTTGTTGTTCATTTCAGTTGCTGGATTTCTACATTTTTCGGGCTTGGCTATAAAGGTCAAATATTTTCCATATTGTAACACTAATACAGTCAAAGTTCATTAGTCGGCCAACAAAAAATGTCACATAGTTGCTTTTTCCTTTTATAATACGAGGATGAATCAAATATAAACGGGATTTTTTCCTGAGCATTTACGGTTGGCAGGAGTGAGAGCGGGCTTCTTGTATGCTTGGGAATAGAAGGAGCCAGTCGTTTCATATCCCAAACCTGTTTGTCAGTAGCTGTCGCTCTGATTCTGAACTGATTTCGAATCAACCAAAACACTTTTGAATCACTGCGCATGTCAGAACAAGTCTTAAATTGAAGCCAAAACAAACTTTATATGTCAGACCCATGGCTCTGTGCGGACGGTTCACAAATGTTGCCCCTTTTATAATATTCCTTAACTCAATAACATAATAAAATTACGTTTTACGGGTCAACTGTTATTAAGTGATTAAGCATCTGGATTTTATTTGCTTAATTCTAGATTTATTTTTATTAATAACATTGAAAAAATTGACCATAAACGACGTGGAATGTGGTACTTACATTTATACAAATTTCGTATGTCCTTGCTACTATCGACTCATCAGCATTTCAGACCAGATCAGTCAGAAGGCAACAGCAGGCAGAAAATTGTGGAAAGCACAATGGTGAACAATGGTGTTGTTTTACTCGCTTGATATATACAATCTATCGGCAAATATATCGTACTAAAATGAATATCTCAAAATAAAATTATTTAATTTAGTTCAAACTTTCATGTGAAAAGTTTATTGAATTTTTTCTGTTCAATAAAGGGATGTTTCTTTTTAACAATAATTTTGGGAGCTAATATAAATACAGTATTTATCATGAAAATAAATTATATACGAATCACTATGGCAAAAACGTGAACACTCCAATTTAAAGGGACAAGGTCATAGCGAAACCAATTTTGGAACTTAATTAAAACACTCAATTTGATTCTAAATCCTTTTAACTTAAACCGCTGAATGTATATAAAAAAAAAATGGTAATTGCAACCTTATGTGTAAAGAGAAAAATCATAATCATAAATAACATACGATCCTACTCGTGTCAACCTCGGTTTCTACCAAATCTTGCTTTTCCGGTACCTCCATATGCAGCCATAAATTATTCAAAGACAAGATCAGGTGATTTTTGAAGCAGGTTTACTTCTTTTTTTCACCATGGTTACCCTCAAATGGCGCCAGTCGTTTTTGGTGGACTACCTACAGTTTACCATTCGGCATTTTACTTATACGATAAATGACATCATCTGTTTTTTTCTTAATGGGGTATGGACCTTCCCAAGATCTTTAAAGCTTTGGAGAATAACCCTTTTGTCTTTTTGGGTTATGGAGCCAGACTTTGTGGCCTTCCTTGAAACATCCTTCTGTGGTTTGGATATCGTATCGCTTCTTCATTCTGTCGCTTGCAATCTGAAGATGCGAGCAGACTAACTCATGCATGTCGTCCATTTTTCACCTGCTATGTCTTCTCCAAGTCGGTATCCAAACTCGAGGTCACACGATAGTCTCATCTCACGCCCGAATAGCACCTTTGCTGGTGTTTGGCCTGTAGAATTATTGACAGTTGATCTATATGTCATTGCGAAAAGTTATTTGTCCCAATCTCGCTGATGGTTGAAAACTATTTTTGACAGGTATTTGCCAGTGGTCTTTTTTATTCGCTCTACCATTCCATCTGACTGTGGGTGCGATGCCGTAGTTCTGGTCTTCTTCATGCCTTATCTGCCACAGATTCCTTGAAAAAATTTGTGCTTTGGTCACTGGATCTCCAAAGGCACTTTAAATCTACTGACGAATTATTTTATTAGCACGTCTCCAACTCTTGATTTGGAATGGCGTAGACTTTAACGAAGTACTTCAGCTACTCTAGTCTTTGAAATGACCAACAGTCTTCTGGTTTCAGAACCATCATCATTCTCTACTACTAGCTTTAATAAGCCTTCTTCCAGGATAAAGGAGTCATACTGAGCCCAATATGATTTAACTACTGGAGAGAGTTTCGATACTTCTTGTCAAATAGGTCGACGACTTTCCTCTTTCCATTGTCGCATCTGCTTTAATACGGGACCATTTACTTGTTCTTCCCTAAGTTTGGCAGGGGCCCATTCATCGTTGACAACTGTTGTTCTTCGTACTGTAACTTACATAGCAGATGTGGTCCACATCTTTCCAATCAGAGTTCCTTGACCAATACCTTCATTGCGCTTCGAAGATTTCATCATGATAGGCGTTGCTTTCTCTACAGTTCCTTGCAACCACGTTAGTCGTATGGTTTTACTTCTCTCAGGCACAACCGTTTCTTCCTGTACAACAACCGGCACGGTTTTTCGAATCGTAGTGTGCTTTGGGCATTTGCTCAAACTGCTTACATTTCCCATTTTACCACAATTCCAGCACCTAATAGTCTTCGGCTGCTTCTCAATAAGGCTTTTTATCAATTGAAATAATTGGTCCAATTTGTTTCCCTGTTCTTTCTCTTTTGCTGTCCTTACTTCAATGTATTCACCAGAAGCCAGCGTAGCCGCTTCATATTCAAGAGCAGCGAACAAGACATCGAACAATGTTTGGTGACGAGCTGAACGGAGTGTTCTTTGCATTTTACGGTCATGAAGTCCATCAACAAATGCTTGAACGTAACGTTTCTGTTTGCGATTATTCAACTGTAATCGGTACACCTGCTACAAGTGTTCGTGGCCATATCGCATGTTTAGTCTCCTTTTGAGTTGTTCAAAATCATCTGTCTCTTCCACTGGTATATTCTTCTCGAAGGGCGATGGTCAAATTTTTTGCCTTCTCTCTTTCAGACCATTCGTTTGCTCTGGTAGCTTTTTCGAACTGTTTAAGGTAATTGGACCATGACATATTTCCGTTGAAAGTTGGGGCTTTAACACGAGCAGAGTTTACAGCTCCTTCCAATTTTAACTTTATTTTACCGTCTTTGGCCTGGTCTACGTGTTCCATTTCTTTTATTTTCTCCTTAACAGAAGATATCTTATTTTCTACATCAGCAGAAATTGCATTTCTTATGAAAGAGATATTAGATAAGACTTTAATTTCAATACAAGATATTTAGGAAAACATTTTTTCTTCCAAGGTAGAAATATTGGATGAAAATCTATTTTCTATAGAAGACATTTTACTTTCCAAGTTGGTAGAAATTTCATCTTTTAAAGAAGAGATTTTGTTTTCCAAATCGAAAGAAATTTCTGTTTTCAAAGAAGGTATATCAGAAGACACTTTAGTTTCTAAGACAGTGTCGACTCAGGCGTTCTAATGACAGTATGAAGTGTGTTTCTTTCAAGTAACTACAATACTTAATCCATTTTTGAAAGTACTGAAAAAGAAAAACTTCAATATAGAGTTTTATAGGTGCCTTCTATTTCTATCTTCTTAAATCGGTTTTGTACATGTTTTGTTTTCATTAATATTATTAAATGGTTGGTATCTCCGATAGGTTCTTTCTTGAATAATACTATTGGTGACAATATTTTAGCAATATGTATTTTGAATGAAGACATTTTTGAGATCCAGATATAAAAGATTGGTGTCCGTACAATTAAGGTCTTTTAAAGCCTCCATTTAATTTTTATTTTAATAAGACATTGTGTGGTAATTGATTTTTAGTATTTTTATTTTGGTTTATATATTTTTTTAATAAAATTAAATACTTATTTTTATGAAACCCTTAATACCACCCTGTTTACCAACACAATCTTTAATTTGTATATAGAAATTTGCAATATTCTCAAGTTTTATTTAAAATGTTTAAACGGAAGTGTAGTTAAATAACTCTATATTTTAATATCTTATAAAATAGAAATTAAACTAGCTTAATTTTCCCTCAATTTTTAAGTTTTTTGTTTCAATTTGAAAAAGTTCGATTTCATTTTAATGCTGCCAAACTTGAATGCACAGAAAAAAACTGACAACAAACTATTCTCATTATCGTCGTAACAGTTTTAATCAGATTTTATTAAAAAACTTCAGGTTTCTGTTTCTAATTTCACTTGCTTTGAGCATTTTTCCCAGTTTGCTCGGGAATAGTTTTCTTAATTGTTTATCTTGAATCTGAAGTGTTTCGAGTTGAAGCTGCTGAAAAATCGAGGAAATCCTTTTAACTATTTAGGAGTAGTGGGTCTAGAAAATAATTCTTTTTCGATTTTCACGAGGAATTCGAGATTTTACTTAAGCAGTGAATAACTTCGAAGTAATATTTTAGTAAATACGCTACTCAAAACAAAAAAGAGGCACTTTTAAAAATGTGGATATCTTTTAACTGGAAAAACTTGTTTTAACAATTATTTAATTTAAAGAATGTATGAAAAAGATAGGTATTTTTAATCTTTTTATTAAGACCAGTATTTTTTTATTATTATTAAAATTGGCATCTAGTGGCCACTGACACGGGATCTTTGATACATTTGGTTACAAATACATTTAGTTACAGTTCATCAAATTTCTAGAGGCTTTCGACGGCTAGACAGAGAAAGCACTACTGACAGTCATCCCGACGGATTTACGCAATGAAAGTACACTCTGCGCATCAAGTATTTCACTATTTCATTCGGACGTAAATGTCAGATGTAAATTTCGCTAAAACATTTCATTTATTTTCGTTTGTGTTTTTTGCTCATTACAGTTTAATAGAACCTAAGTATGGAGTTTAATAGCAAATTAAGAGGCCGCGTGATTAACAGTCAATCTCGCGAAATAATAGCCAATGTTATAGAGTTTATGAGAAGAGAAGGAAACTTTAATTCACCTTCAATACCATTTAAAAATGAAAATGATCGTGTTGCTGCAGCCACAGAAGTATCTAAAAACACTGTCGTCCGCATTTCTGGAGAGAAAAAAAGAATCGATAACCGTGAGATATCGGAATTTTCATCACCAAGAAAAACCATTAAAAAACCAAAAACAGTTAATGATATAGATGAAGCTGCACAAGAATCAAATTTTATTTTTTTATTATTAGATAGCTATTTTTGTTTCTGTGTTGTGTTCATTTACAGGCTCAATTTTTTTCCGTTTCTCCTTTTTGATTTTATATGGGGTTTCAAGTTGTTTTTGACTTATTTCGACGTAAATCACAACAACACACTTTTTTAATAAAGCAAACAAGTGTTAAGAGGTATATGTACGTGTAAACTACAATTACAAAAAATTGATATGAAACCCATGAAACCACCAACAAAAATGTAAAGCTAGCTTCCGTACTAGAACATGGTGTCATTCGTCGAGATAATTTATCGTTTTGTTTAATAGATCAAGAAATGTAAATATTCCCCTGTTATTTTTTATAAAATTATAAGAGAAATAATTTTTTTTCTAAATAGTATAGTTTATTATTTTGTAGAAAAACAAAATTTCGAAAATTTTAGTAATGTTTCAGAAACAACCGTTATTAATAATAGGTACCATTTTCCTTAATAAGGTAGAAATAAAATATAAACTATTTCCACGATTTACAAAGGCCTACAAAAAAATTATAGGTATTTTCCGCTATCCTATAAAATTTATATTTTCTGACTCAATTTCAAAAGGTTGAAGGAATTCCAAAACACCTTTTATGGCATAATAATTATTTTCAATTCTACATACTATCTTTAGCTGCTTTTAAAAACGTTCTAAGAAAGTCCAATCAGACCAATTTAATCCCTAAACTATTCCACACTTATAAAATTTAATTACCTAAAAATATTAAAAACTATTTAAAATAACTTGTTTAGCAGACTGTACAATAGCTATCTTAGTCACACGTAGCGCGTTCTCTGTCTGGGCGTCGAACACCTCTAGAAATTTGATGAACTGTACATATAAAATTAAATTAAACAGTCGACAGTCTTTAAGGAACTGAATAACAGCACTAAACTGGTTAGGTAGACCAAGAATATTTTTAAGAGTTCCATTGAGCTTGTGTTTGCGACGAGTTGAGATGTAGTATTTGCAATATAAAAGTTTATGCTCAATTGTAAGTCTACTATCATAGAATTCATAGTTTTCATATGACGCTTTTGGCTTTCCTTGTCATTAAACGCATCTTCTGAGCGGTAACTGTGGGTTGTATTGAACGGAGTTTTGTGTTGCGAGTATTCTAATGTGTTTGCCATGTAGAAATTATTGTTTGTCGAGCTGCTGATTTTAAGTTTTGATGAAGTTGAATTTGCTCTACTGGCGTCGGACGAGCAAGTTTATTTCGATGCTTGGTCTGCACGTTCGTTGCCAATAATTCCTACATGAGAAGGGATCCAGATGATATTCACAGCGATACCTTTAGTACGTTGGTGGTGGCAGGTGTCGAGGATATCTTCAACTAAAGGATATTGTAAGTAGCTGTTTTTGATGGAGTATATTGATGAAAGGAAGTCTGTACATATGGCAAGTTTACTGTTATCTCTGAAGACTATGTTAGTCGTTTTTCACTTGTTGTAGATGCTTAAGCTTGTGTTCAATAGTGGAGGTTTTTTGGTCTATTGAGGAGTTTTAGAAAGTTTAATGGGAGTTGTAACTTTAAGGTTAGTGTTTCTTATAATATAGTGTAACATTTATGGAGATGAGAGTGATGTTCTGGGTCTGTTTACAGAACCTGGTTGTATAGAGTCAATTAATTTAAATACTGGGTTTTGTAGGTAGGCGCAGATATCCTGGAAAAACAGGATAATAGTTGGCATTCTCGTCGTATGGAAAGAGTTGGTTCAAAAGATTCAATGTAGATGCTTTCAGTGGGACTGGATCTAAAAGCGTCAAGACATTTTCGTATTGCTGTAGTGTGCTGGATAGTGTCAAAAAACGTTTTGGGGGCGCTCATATGAAGGATACTTCCATAATCTAGTTGTGAGCAGACCAGTGATCTGTAAATTATTGTTAATATTTCCTCTTCTCTACCCCATTGGTGATGTGATTTTGAGATGTTAATCCTATTTAAACAGTTGGTTTTAGTTTCCTGTATATGTTGCTTCCATGTGAACTTTTTGTCAAAATTTACTCGTAAGAATTTATGTTGATCAACCATTAAGACTTAATTGTAGAAGAATATGATTGAATCTTTTGCTAAACTGGATTACTTTGAATTTGGTTGTTGAAACGTGAAAACCGATTTTGAGAGACCAATTGTGGATGCTATCTTAAGCCTTCCTGAAGTAAAGTACAAGTACTAGCCGTGACTTTGCCTTGGCAGTAGATAATAAGATCGTCGGCATATAGTACATATTTGACAGGTGAAATTATTGAGGAACATAATATATCATTATTACTTATCAGGAATAAAGTGGTGCTAAGAACCAAGCCTTGTGGTACTTTATTCTCTGGCACGTGTAATGTAGACGTTTGCCCATTTGTAACGATTTTGGAAGATCTGTTAGTCAAGAAGTTTTGTAGAAGGAAGAGAATGTTTCCAGAGACGTTAAAGTCTGGGAGTTTCTTGAAGATGATAGTTTTACAAATTGTATGGAAGGCGCTTTCAATATCTAGACTAATGGCGATTTTTTTTGTTTTCAATAGCTTGTGAGATATCTGTGTGAAGAGTAACCAGGTTATCCAATAAGTTTGATCTAAAACCTGCCTGCACTGTAATAAAAAGGTTGTGCAATTCTAAGTACCAATGTAGATGTCTCTTGACCATTTTCTCAGACAAAAAAAATTGGTCTCAAGGAATTTGGAAGATTTGTATTCGAGTCGTACTTTTTGATTGGTATAGTGATTGATTCTCTCCATAGATGCGGAAATTGTTGTCGGCACCATATTTTATTGTAAAGTTCCAGCAGTTTCATTTTTGTTGCTGGATGTTAATGTTTTAGAAAGATCATAGGTATATCGTCCGGTCCTGCAGCTGTGTTATTTAGTAAAAGTAGGACTTAATTTAATTCGAAGAAAATACTGGTGTGCCCAAGTTTAACGTATTGGAAGTATCCAGTTCAAAAATTTTAAGGTTGTTCAAGCAGTATTCTTTAGTAATATGCATAACAGTCAGAGGTAACTCTATAACGAATATATATTAAAATATAACGGGCATTAAAAATATAACTTATGTTAAATATAAAAAGCAATTCTGTAAATTCACTTGTCATAATTAACAATATTTCATTCTATTCTATAAACAGAAATATGGTACAACATTTAACATAAATTTTATGAGTTAAATCGTAGGTATTAACAGGTACTAATTAATGGGCTTTAAAACATAACGTTCAAGAAATTATAACTTTTGATTGTTTATTTCAACTAATAATGCAAGAAAACATGAAAATAAACCATTTTGAAAGTTCTCAAGTAATTTTTATAGTTAAAATTACATAAATTCTATTTAGAAATTATATTTTATTTATAGCTTAAATGAACATTCTGCAGTTAGTTATTGATTTGCTGTAGGAGCTCACTATTATAAGATAACTGGGGTTACTTTTGTTTTTATTAAAGTTGCTGGCCTACCAAATAGTTTATAAAGTACATTCGGCCGCTACTTTTTTCAATATTCTTGTTTAAAACAAACAGATACAATAAATATGACAAAAGTATTGACATTTATAGCAGCTGTGCCAACCATCTGGATTTGGTGCTATTTACGCCTCTGTATGCGAGTGCTTTTCTGACAGATTCATGTAGCTTGTCAAACGCTCTTTCTATATCTAAAAAGGCACACACGACCGTTTTTTTGTTTGTCAGTCAGTGCATCCTGGATTTTTTCAGTCAGCTGTACCAGGGCAGGTTCTGTAGATCTTCCTACTCAGTACGCATGCTGGCTGTGGTGGAGTCGCACCATCTCCAAGATTTCTTTTATGATGTGATATCCTTTTCCCCACTTTTGGAATAAAGGTGACTCTGGCCCTTTTCTAAAATTCTGGTATATATCTTAGTTCCAGACTACCCTGGGATATTCGGATCGTATGTGGTAGTAATTTCATCTTTGTTCGCTGAAGCAGGGTAGGAAATATTCCATCCACACCTGGAGACTTAAACGGTTCAAAAGTGTTCACGGCCCACTTTAACCGATTGCTGCTGCAAATGTGTTTAACTACTGCAACGGCCTCTTTCAAAGGCATACTTACCTTATTTGTGTCCTTTAATAGAAAATGTGTACTCCCAGGAAAATGGGTTTCGATTAAGAGGCGAGCTCTTTCCTCCTCAGTCTCCATGAAGCTTCCATTTGGTTTCTTTAGAGCCATAGCTGTATCCACGCTCCCTTTTGCCAGAGCCCTGTGCAGTCTTGCTGCCGCAGATGTAGAAGTAACCTCTTTGCAAAATTACATTAAGCTGTTTCGTTTAGCTTTTCTGCTTTTTAATGTTGCAGGTAGTAAGTGTCTTGGTGTAGCTCTGCAAATATTCGCTATTCATGTCCCTGTTATAGAGTTTCCGCACTTCGGATTTTAAGTTTGACAGATAACTGTTTTACCAAGTCTCTACTAGTTCTATTTGATTAAATAGGGCAGCTTAATGCATATGTCTTAAATATTGCCTCATTCGGATTTTCTAGATCACTTTTCAGAACTAGTGGATGTTCGGGTCCCTGTTTAGTTTGAATACATGCTAAATTTTGTTTAAGAGTGGTGTTATATTTGTCTAAGTCTATTTTTCTAGGATTCCTTCTGAGGATCGTCTCAGGCGTGTCGCTCTCTAACTTAAAAACAATTACCTAGTGATTAGATGGTTTATTCGATAATCTTCAGTTTTTAACTAGATCTTTGATGCTTGGTATACTTATTGTGATAATAATACCTCACTTCTTGCTCTTGGTACACAATAAGGTTCTTGTAACCAATATATTCTAAAAGTTGCTCACCTCTTTCACTGGTGTCGTTGCTTCCCCATATGGTACTGTTCGCAGTCGCATCGCATCCATGAAATAATAGCAGATTTCTTCTCTGTAGATTAGAGTACTAACCTCGATACTTCCGGGGGTGGCACAGGCCCATCTCCTGCATGTTAACTATAACTATGCCTTGCCGTTTCATACAATTTTCGAGGCATGGTTGAATTGGGACGAGATTTCGCGTAATGTATTCTGAAAGAAAGTATTTAATGTTATTCCTTAATTATAAGGAATATCAGTCTGGCAATCCTTTGCAGTAGAATAATGCGTGTACTGCCGTTTCCTACTTTTCTTGATAGAATCGGCACATCGTCTCGTCTATCAGAATAATATACATATATGTTTGGTAAGCTAACAATGTCCTGTTGATATGCCTACTAGTATTTTTCCTATTATAGTTTAGTAGATGCTCGAAGAGTTTTGACGTTGGCTCTTTTAAGAACTATTTAGCCTGTCTCTACCTTGGTGAATTATTTCACCATTCTGAGATTTTTTAACAATTACTGCTTTGTGCATGTTCTGATAGCTGTCTTTGTGGCACTACCGCTTATTATTGTTCCCTCGTACCAAGGCTAAAGTTAGTCTCTTTCGACTATTTAGCTCTGTTACGGCTTCCAAATATTCCCCATATTAGAAAGTATATTTAATTAGAATTTTTTTAAATTATGGGCTATTTTTGTGTTTTTCTAATCAAAACTTGTAATATCAGTCATGTCAAATTCAACCATTTCAGTTATTTAAAAACAAACTTCTCTCGGTATATTAACGAAAAAAAATATTTCTGAAAATTTTAGCGGGAAAAGCCAGTCGATGTTCTCGCAGATTTTCAGATTGTTCGGGTTAGTATTCTAATAGTGGCATTTGTACCTAAACGAAAGCCCCATAAACACCTAATGAATATGAATGGAAGTTGTATTTTAGAAACTATTGTTTATAGCAGACGTATTTTATGGAGTTAGGTAATAAATCTTGCAGTAAATGCGAATAATTTAAAGACCACATTAAATCTAATGGAATTTAAAACATAATAGACACACATATTTGGTATTATAATGTTCGAAAATTGTATTTCAGAGTTTGCAGCTTTGCAAATTTTAACCCTTTTATCGCTTACGTCCCGCAACGGAATTGACTTGGTAAATACAGAGATTTCTATAATTCCACTAGAAGCCATTGTTTGATACTTGATATTCATGGAGAAACTAAAATAAAAGGACTCGAAAATGAATTAACTACTTTCCATTAAAATCGTTGTTTTATGAGTAGATTTCTTTTTTTTTTATTATTATTATTATTATTATTATTATTATCTAAGGAAATGCATTGTTGTCCTTTTAAAATAAAGTCATCATAACATAGATTAGGTAGAGTAGGTTTGTTTAGGTTAATAAAAAATTATCCTAACGGCATCTGTATTTGAGATACAGGGTGATGAAATTTCAAGATTTTCTTTGTTTGTTTTTATAGTTCCTGTAGTGTTTACGATATGTAGCTTCAATTTGGAATCTAGAGTACACTGTTGAGCTTACATCAATCAACCTGCCAAATTTTTGTTAGAATCTACAGAATAATAATTTTTTCAGGGACCATGCCGCGTTTTCTTCCCCTGATTTTTTTTGCGGGGCGTCACTGGTAGAAAATAAAATATAAAACCAATGTTATATATTTTTTAAACACATTTTATTCTTTAGTAGATTGTTATCCAGAAAAAACGAAGACTATCTATAATTATTTAAATAAAAGTAAAAATGTTAAAATGATCTAGTAGGTTTTGGATTTATTGTAGATAATTTCTTTTAAAGTTTACCTGTGTTTATAATTTAAAGAGAAAAAAAAACTCGAAATTTCGAAATCTTGAATACGGATGCCATTACAATTTTTTAATAAACTAATCCGACTTATTTTTTAGTACTCGACCTAATCTAGCAACGGATACTTCTTTCCTAAAACACCTTCTATAAAATTAAAAATAAACCCAGTTATTAAAATTATAACATTACAATTTATATATATTTTATATTCATGTACGCAAAATAATCAAAAACCTTAAACAAAAAATGTTTGATTGGAAGTACCTATAAAAAAATTAATAATTTTTATCAACCACAATGTTATCAATAATCTATTCAGAATTAGAAAACATATTGTATGTAACTGGTTGAGTAAATAGTTATTAAATTGTATCTATTCTTACAAACTATTTAAAGTACTTTAATAACAATTCTCCCCTCCCAAAAATTTGATAGATTATCCAAGCAGTTAGTCTTGAAAATACACGCGTTAATTCATGCATACACATTTCAAGGACCTAGTAATATCTCCAGAGTTCATAAGGGTCGTTAAAGCGGAGGCCTATCACACCGCCTGACGTCTATAATCCTTGTCCTTCGTCCTTAGGCGTAACGGCATCCTGAAATGCGTTGAGACAGTTAAGGATTTAGGGTGATGTGTCCTTAACAGACTAGAATAAGTTAGACGTCGGTTTTACAACCGTAATTCTGTTTGGTTTCAGGGACGGCTTTTGACTGTGAATGTAATTCGTTATCGCTTTAGAAATGAATGGAAATTTTGTTCTTCTGGATTCATATTTATGTACAATTAGCAATTGGTGATGTCATATCAGTATTGATTTGATCAAGTAGTACTAGTGTGTATAGTGATACTTCTAAACCTTTGTTACTTAAGAGTTTGTTCGGAAATAGTCGTTTTTAGAGTCTATGAAATAGTTGTCATTATCGGCCATAATCGGCGAACGGCCAATGAATGGTTAAGACACGAATAAATATCATAGTTTCTTTATTTTATAAAGTTACAATTTTTTAATCAATAATATTGAAGTTAGCAAACAAACAGAAAAAATACATAAGTAGTGCCTATACAACATACTCGTAATAAGTATATCTTCATATTTATATAAAAACAGAAATTAAAAACAGCAGGCATTTGAACTCAATATGTTAATCTACATCAGAATATTCAGACACAAAAGATTTCATTTCGTCTTAGCTTCCAGTATTAGCAGTTATTATTAAAGGCTCTATCAAGTCATTCAATATTCAGTCCAGTGTATTCTTTTTATTTACTTTTATTTTAGACATACACTGTTTAACAGGATAAATCCGAATAACTAAACAGGAAAAAAAAGAACTAATATTATGAAACACAATATTAAAATTTACAGAAAATAAAATACTAATGTAGGTAACACAATAATTTATGGTTTAAGATCCGAAATAAGGTCGACCTTCACCCATCTGTTTAACGGATGAAAGTTTCTCTTTGTTAAATAAAATATGTTTATAAATATACCGCAAATGGGTTGCCTAAGATAATACGGTCCAGACTATTTATTTTCTTAAAGTAAAAGAAACATATAAAGTATTCCTCAGATACCTCGACTGTGCCCAAACTTTAATCTGTTCACTGCAGGATGGATTAAAACTTAAGTTTAAAGTTTGGTGTTTTTCGAAATTTTCACTTTTCCCTAAAAATCTCTAATTTGGTCAATTTTAGGGTAATCATGTATAGGGGACAAAATAATAAAGAATGACATCATAAGCGACTTTTTTAATGATTCCTATACTTTTCTAATCTGCACACAGAAAGGAAACTAAAAATGGCCGTGGCCGTATTTTCTGAGGCAACAAATTTGCGGTATATTTAAAAATGTTTTATCCATTAAACAGATGGGTGAAGGTCGACCATAGATGCGGATCCTGGACTAGGTTTAAAAAATATCCTAAGCTGCAGATTTTGGTTTACAAAAACAAGACTTGATATTTGGAATACAACAATTAAATATATCTAACTTGTTGCCTAGAACATTTCATTGCTCACTGTTACCTTCTTTTTGATTTCTACTATGTAAATTGTAGTTAAGAGGCGATTTAGCCCAAATTCCCGGTACTGCGTAGATTCATAAATTGACCAGGACATGTAAAGTCAGAGTAGCTTGACCTTTTCACGGGACAAAGTCTACTTTACGATAAAATGAAAGATACTATAATAAAATAACGACAAAAATGTTGAGCGCCACCAAGTTTTTGAGTAACTTGGAAAACTTATCTGATTTTGTATGCCCTGTTTAATTGAGTCAGTGTCTCTGGTACTGAAAGTTATCTGTTATGATTTAATACATTTCATAAAAAAAGTAAAATGAATGAATTTATACAATAAATTATTAATTAATAATTAAATATAAAAGATGGATTAAAATTGACTGTTAAAAAAAATTAATTGAATGAAGTTGAATAGATATTTAATATAATAGATATTTAATTGTCTCGACCATGTGGCATTCTATAGCGGTACTTCCCTGTCGTAACGCGAGACTTGGAGATATGTCCAGATTTGGTTCTACATGAAGCTGCTTCGAAGCTATTTGGAGCTATTTCGATTGTACTTGAAGCTTGTTTGGAGAAGCTACATAACCTGGAGCTTGGAACAGACTTGGAGCTTGAAGCTCGCACTTAGAACTAGGAACTTGGAGAAACTACGTAATTCGGAGCTTCTTGGAGAAACTACGTACGTACGTACGTACGTAACTACGTACGTAACTTGAACTTCGAGTTTTTGATTTTTTGGACTCGGAGACACTACAGGTTTAGAAATAAAAAGACTCTCAGTAACAGGAATGGTACATCTACATGACAGTTTGGAAATGTAACGGAAAAAATATTAATTCCTTCGCTACCAGACCGATTTCGTTAGCTATAATATTATACCAGATTTGTACAAAAAAAAAATCGTTTTTTTTTTTTTTAATTTCTGTTTTTAGATAGGTATTTACTTATGATACAAAGATGGGGTTACACAAAAAAAACAACTGTTTTATTATAATGCAAAAAATATTTATTTGTTATTTCTATTTTTATATATTTACTCATAAGAAATTCGAATATGATTCTTATTTTCCATAATTTATTAATTAATAATTTACCAATCAGAAATTTACTCCCACTACAAAATTTGAATATACCAGAGCTAAAATACTATCAATGAAATTATACTTGCTCATGAAAGCAGCATTAAGTGCGTTTATTAAACGTGTTGCCATAGTGGCAACATGGTACAGTTGGGCACTATGCATTTGCTGCCATTATGGCAACATGGTAGCGAAAAGATTAAAGTTACATCGTCTGAACAGAATATAAAATATCAGGACAAATAATAAAGTTACACCATCTGAACAGAACATAAAATAATTATAAGGCCAAAGTTAGTTATAACAATAAGTTTTAAATCATCTGAACAAAATATAAACTATTTATAAGGCCAAAATAAGTTAAGAGCCATAGATTTTCGTTTAAACTGTATTTCCAGATTGACTTGTAATTCAATTATTTAGTTGCCTCCCCGCGTATATATCAAAGAAAGCTTAAAAATATTAGGTAGGGTAGCTATATCTATATAAAATAAAATAAAACAGTAATAATAACCGACACTCGTTAGTAATAAAAAAAAGCTAATGGCCGATCTATCGGCTTTCCAACTAAATCCACCAAAGTGTTAAAATATAAGTTGAAAGAAACATTACCTGACAATTATCCCAACGTTAGCACACAATAAGCACATATAAAAGACAAGACAATTACGGAAATCTACTCATAGTAGATTATTTGTCGGCACACACTACCACGTAGTTCTATAAGTCAAAAAAGATGATCCAGGCGACAGCAGCGGTTTTATAGTTCACCAGCGTGAATGTAGAAGAACCGATGCGCGCAAGCCGTACTTTGTAAATCTCTAGAAGCGAGCGGTTGTCGTTTAAATTGTGATACGAGGGGTTATGGAGAAGTTGTTGTTAAAAATAAATTTAAAATTAATTTAAAATTAATTTCACGTAACACCACACATCATGTGCCAAGAAAAAACATTAAGACATTTATTGGTGCAGTGGGTAGATAGAAGGTAATTTCACATCTTGAAGAATTTCTAGGAACATTAAATTTAAGTTTATGCAATAAGTCTTGACAGTTTACTTTATTATGAAGCACTTTATGTAAAAAAATAATTGCACTACAATTTATTCGAGGATTTAGAGTATATACATTGTGCCGAGTTGTTAAAAGATAGTGTTGTATTCCGATAGGTGGATATTTAATCGATTCTAAAACTTAAAAGTATTAAAAGTAATTTTAAAAAACCGACTTTAGAATCGTGCAGAAGTCATCACTACATCTTAATCAAATTTATGTAGGATCATCCTTGAGTTACCCACTAACAAAACAAGAATCATAGAAATCGGACAAGGTGGTACAGAATTATCGCTAAATATACACAAAAAATAAAGAGTTTGAGGATTTTTTCATGGACCCAATTATTATATTTTGACCAAATATATATGGGACCACGCCTGAAGTACCCCCTTTCTAACGAAACAGAATCGCTAAAATCAGACACCGTGTTAAAGAATTATCGCTGAACATACATAAAAATATATACAGAACAATTGAGAACCTCCTCCTTTTTTTTAAGTCGGTAAAAAAGCTTTAAAAACTTTCTCTGAATTGACTCAAGCTTATCGATATGTAACTGATAACCAGTATTTTAAACTGTTGGTCCATATTCAAGCTTGGATCTAACAAAGGCATAATACAATGTTTTGAGACTCTTTAAATTCTTTACTCGAATGATGCATTTTCGAGACCCCGGTAATCACAGAATTGATGTTAGGATCAAATGTTAATTGAGGATCGAAGGTTACTCCAAGATCCACAAAAGTTTCAGGATCTACCAAGGCACTATTGCCAATTTAAATACTTTACGGGCAAGTCGTTCACAGTCTCCAATACTGAGGATATAATGAAAAATCTGTTACGTCGGTTATATCATTGATGAACAATAAAGGGCCAAGAACCGATCCTTCAGGTACTCCTAAAGATACAAGATATTCGACAGACTTACACTCTTTACAAAAGACATATTGTATTCTATTAGATGAGCTGAATAAATGATTTCGAGAGCCCGAAAGTTGCGAATTTGGTTAAAAAAATACCGTGGTCAAGCCTGTCGAAGGCTTTAGAGAAGTCCATGTTTATTACATCAGTTTGCTAGCGATTATCAATAACCTCGGCAATGTACTGGGTATCAGAAGTTAAGTTTGTAATTGTCTAGCGTCCTTTAATAAAACCATGTTGGAGTGGTGAAATAATTAAATTGACACGAGAAGCCATGTGGTACTGTAAGACAGTTTCAAAGATTTTGCAAAAGTTGCAGATTATTGAAATGGGTCTAAAGTTTATGATGTCAGATTTATCACCTTTTTTAAATGCTGAACAGACTTTCGATTGTTTACACATTGAAGCAATCGTACACCACTTGATGCCTATATTGAATAAAAACATTAAAGAAAGAGCAATAGCATTGGCACAATATTTTAAACTAAATGCAGGGATATTATCAGAACCAGTTGTTTTTTTAGGTTTTACTTTTTTAAGAGCCCATAGTACGTTATTTTTATTAAACTAAGATATATTTAGCATCTGAGCTGACGTGTCATAGGTTTAAATTAGGTTTAGATGATGTTATGTACGATTTACTAAAGTAATCGGCAAAACCGTTCAAAATAGCATCAGGACTATCCAGAATTGCATCATTGTAATTCGTTGTATTTAAATCTGCTGTACCACCTTTCATGTGATATAAAAATGTCCATAATTTATTAGGGTCTTGGTTTATATTTGATTCAGCAGATTTAACACATGTACCATACGAACGAAAACTGTTAACTTTGATTTAATTTATTTTTTTGCACATCTTGTACACATTTATACCAATTTGTAGGCGTTATATTTTAAAAAAGCTTTCTACACCTGTTAATTTAAAAGTTTTTAGCTGCCACCTCATTCTTTATTAGGACCCATAACACATCTTTATTGACTTTTAATTGACTACATACAAATTATGTGCATCTTCATGTTTCCAAATTAGGTGCAAAAGTTGACATTGTTTCATATTTATGTCAAATTTAATATTTTTAGTTTCATTCTTCCGTTTTTTTATATCCTATTTTCGTAATGATTATATACATTTTTAGTAGGTAAAAATAAAACAAAAACAAAATAGGTCGTGACTCGGAACAAAACCATATCCAGATATAACATTAATTTACATTTTGCGTTATACTAATAACTCAGATAAATTGGGGAGTTCATGTCGTTCTGTAAGTAATCACTGTTGTCCCTGATAATTTTGGGTAAATATTTAAATAACACTGACACAAAGGTCATTTATCCAACTTAAAGCGGAAAAAAACATTTTCATAATTTCAAAAACCAACATATGAATCTGTATGTTTTAATTTATCACAACATAAACCCTGCAGTGTCAGTTTTAACTAACAACGCTAATGTAATATTAAAAGTCAGTATCATAAATTCGAATATTTATGTCACTTTACGAATGTAATCATGAATAATTTCATTATATCAGTTGTGGCTGATCTACACGGAGTGAAGCTGTATATAGACATTACATTAAATAAAATTTATTATTCATTTAATTAACTTTATTTGTTTTAGAAATGAATTGTCATTTGTTTGTAAATTATAAAAGTGGTTTGGCAGCTTTCAAAACAATAATATACTGAAATATAGATTAAAAAAGGTATTCTGTTTCATTGATAATGCTAAATTTATTAATCATCATCATGGATAAACTATTTTTTATTTTTTTTTTTTGAATTTATGATTCGATTTGTATGATTTTTTTGGCATTATAGGTCGGTTTTTTGAGAATATCATAATTTTCGCTGTTTATGATAAAACAGTCCTTTTCGATTTATACCGGGTGTAATAAAAATATCAACTGACGTGGACTGACTAGTAGTTGATTTTGGTGTTCCACCTCCGAAGGTTCTTCTATTACCACTATAGACACTAAAATCGTGATCTGAGGTTCTATCTAATCGCCTCTGGTTGAGGATTGTTCATTTATATTCAAGGGAGCTGCAGAGACATAGCTTTTACGTTCACCGAAATTCAACAAAGGACACCGACTCGAGGAGGGAGGTTTTATTAATTTTATTTAATTTCAAGCATACCTTTTTTATGGCTAAACATTATGGTATACATTTCAGTTTGTTAATGTATTGTCTTAGAAAGAGATTGTCCTATGTTATACGAGTTAGTATATTATATAGTAGAGCTATTTTATTTATTTATTTAAAATTTAGGCTCTGGTAATTGTACTTCAGAAATCAAGTAATATTTTTATCGGTATTTCTACTATTTCTTTACTTTGCACTGTGCCAATAGCACATAAAGTCTAAGCCTTGGTACCAGCGCCTATGACCCTGATATATTATGATTATTTATTTTTAGTGGTAGAGGTTTATTTGCCCCAACAAAGGTAAATCTTACTGGTTTGATTTCTGTCATAGGGACATTGATTTTAGTTATACATTTTTTTATGTTTCTACCATAACTACCTAAATATATATAATTCTTTGTTTACATTTTGTCCAAGTGACATTCTTATAGTTTATATAATTTACTTTCATGCGATAATGTCATATAGTTGTAACGGTAACGGCAGGAGCAAAAAAATTATAAATTGGGTAAAAAAATAACAAAAAATTAGCCAAAAAATTAGCCAAAAAATATAGTGTAAGTCTTTCTGCGGGCTTATGACTTTGCCATGCTAGCTTTATAGCATGGCTTACAGTCTTAACGAAATCTAATCTAACCATTTGAAAATTACAGCAATTAAGATTTTTTCGACCTCGAGTTTTCTATGGATACTTAAAGACTTTAAATAATATATTATAATGAAACATGAAATCCCAAGAATATCAAGTTAATGATAAAAAGTCTTCAAAGAAATAAATTTAAAAAGTTTCATCTAAGTATTTAGACTACACCCTGTATAGTAATAAATTTGACAAGATCAAAAGTAACTAAATGTAGTGAGACAATGTTACCACACGAAAATTATAATTTTTAAAATGTAAATTTGTAAAAAAATTACAACACGGATTTCAAAATAACCTATTAATTAATGAACAATAAATTGTCATCGAAATTATGAAATAAGCCGTTTAAATAAACTCACCTTTATAAATTCAATAATCTAATTTTAAAGATGTAACTAAACTGTCAAAATTTTGATTGGCTAATTCCTTTTTCATCCAACTTGATTCAAAAATCCAAATCAGAATTTGTTGATGAAACAAAAGTGAGTGCAAAAAAAGTAACGAAGGAGGAAGGACACGAAAATTTTTTCCTCCTAATTTCCTCTCCAAACTCCTTTTTTCCTAAAAAAAAAAAATAAAGAGACAGAAATATTAAATCTTCAATATTTATGTATAAGTAATTAACTAGTGTATAAATATCAAAGGTAACATAAAATTTAACTTACCCACGCAATATCACGTAAAACTGCTCGAAGACGAGTCCCCAGGAAGCCATCATTGCCGCTGTATGCACCGGCATACCACAAGAAAGACCCCCAGTTGCCCAGGTACTTGTAACATCCTTCTGTTATGGACGCTGAAAAGAAATAAGCTTAACACTTGGACATCTCATATTTCACAGTGCTATACAGGTATTTTAATTAAAAACTATCTTTAGTGACCAATTAAAAAAAGTACTTACCATAATTGAGTATTTAAGTAATCGTAAAGACGATAAATCTTTCTATTTTTTGTATAAAATAACATCATAATGTTTTTTAGACAATCTGATTGATTAGGTTATAATTTCATATAAGCCATCTCTTGTCCGACTTGAGAAATTACCATATAGCCGGTCAAAAGAGATCTACTTACGTATTTAAAAGCGCCGTACGGTGGGTAGAACATTAAGCTCGATAGGTAACTGTATTTTAATAGTATAATGCGCCATTTTCGATCCAAGAATCGATCGTTAAATGACGAATTATTTTATTATTTTTGTTTCTATGTTAATTTTTACATTTATGTAACAATATTCTGTTTCTTTTTCCCACATTAGTTACAAAGAATCTTTGAACTCGCTCTAAACCCTGATATAAATTATTTTGAATAAAACTACAAGTTATACACAGAGTCTCAAACTTTTACTTATTTTTATTTCAATATTTCAAATGTTGACAATATACGAGGTACAGAGGTAAGTGTCTTAAATACTTGGATGAAAACTTTTAAACCCATTAGTTAAAAGAATTGAGTCATATCGTTTTATTAATTGCATCAGATAACATTTCAGCCGGAGCATTAAGTATTTGTATGGATGATTTGTGATTTAAATTATTTAAAGCTCATTACGATTATAACATCCCAACGTAGTGCTATATATTACAATATCATTTCCCCCATTACAATATATCTATTAAACTTGAGCGCCATAATTTGAAGGATTAATAAAAAAAATTGTTGATTTAATTCAATTGGAGTACATTTGAGTTCGATTTATAAATACAGTTTCTTTAATCAAAATCAATAAAATATATTACCAAGACAAAATTTGTGTGAAATTTCAACATCACACTAAGCTTGTATTCCTTATGCAGTGGGGTAGACGGTTGGACTAGGTCGGAGACCGGTCTACTAATAACCTCTCAGTTATTTTCTTTCATTCGGTTCCTTTCGGGTGTCAATATCTTTTTTGTTCACACTCTGATTCCTTTTTTTCTTCTTGATGTTAGATTCATTTTATGTGTCTCCCGCTCGTCCGGCAATCTTTTTTTTTTTGGGCGATGCCAGAAATCAATATGAACGCCCTTTCACTGTCCATTTTCATATGACTACATTTTTAATATTATTATTACTCCATCAAAAGTTTACAATTGTTAAAAAGGGAGAAGTACATTTCTAGCACCAAGGCGACTGGTTGATCAACTAACTTGATATGGCAATGAACTCAAATAATTCGAAATTAAAATTTACTGCTAAAATCGTAAATTTTCAGCTGTAAAAGGGCGTTGATTTTCAAATATATTCATTCATTTAATGGCAATAATTGAGAAGTATATTGCATGTCCCATTTAACGAGTTGCTAATCCAGGCGCTATTTTTATTTTGATTTCTAAAAAATTCATAATTTTAGTCAATCCTACTGTGAGCTAATTAGATTTTAGCATAATCTTAGTATCTGAAGCGGTATTTTTTTAGGGGTGATTTTTAACTTTAGGATATATTTCTATTGTAATGTAAGCCATTTCATTAGTCAGTCATGCTCTAATACTCCAAGTGTTCGTGGCCATATCGCATATTTAGTCTCTTTTTCAGTTGTTCAAAATCATCTGTCTCTTCCACGCTTCCACGGGTATAGTCTGAAGGACATCCAAAGCGTCTCCTCGAAGGGCAATGGTCAAATTTATTGCCTTTTCTCGTTCAGACCACTCGTTTGCTCTGGCAGCTGTTTCGAACTGCTTAAGATAGTTCGTCCATGACATCTTCCCGTCAAAAGTTGGGGCTTTAACACGAGGAGAGTTTACAGCTCTTTCCAATTTCAACTTCGACTCCAACTCATGGCACTTTATTTCACTGTCCTTGGCCGGGTCTGAATGTTCCAGTTCTTTTACCTTCTTTTCCATTTCTTTTATTTTTTCCTTAACGGAAGATATTATTTTATTCTCAACGGAAGAAATTTCATTTCTTATAGAAGACATATCAGAGGAAACTTTAGACATTTCTGACACCTTTTCTTCTAAGGAAGAAATATCAGACGAAACTTTGTTTTCTAAAGAAGAAACTTTATCATCCAAGGAAGATATATCGGAAGAAACTTTAGTTTCTAAGCAGGAAATGTCACTTTTTATAGAAGAAACATCAGAAGAAATTTTATTTTCTATGGAAGACATTTTAGTTTCAAAATCGGATGAAATTTCGGATTTTAAAGAAGACATTTCGATTTTTAAGGAAGAGATCTTACTTTCCATATCGGAAGAAATTGAAGAAATTATAGCAGATTCATCATCCGAAAACAGAAACGTTTCCGAATCCAAACCTTCATTTTCTAGTGCTTTTTTAAGTCGTTCTGCCAGATCTGATTTCTTCCCTGTCGTCTCCAGTTTACGTTCTTCTAATTCTCGGCGTAGCGCAGGCACTTTTAAATCACAAAGTCTTTTAGCCATGATTGTCCACTATTTATTTACACTATTCCACTTCTAGACACCAATGTGATGTTTGGGAAGCATTACTTAGTCTAAGGGAGCACGTACGGGAGTCCAATGTACAAAAATTAGCAATGCCAAAGATAGAAGAAAATCAGCTGGATTGGAGGATTATTAGGAACATGGTGGAAGTAATATTTCAAGATACCGGAGTCCAAATACTGGTCTGCAGCCATTTGCCCAGTGCCCAGGTTACAGCGAAGACGGGTTTAGTTGCAGATACAACCATTCCATTTTAGTTTCGTAAGAGTTCCAGGAGGAACTATCTCTTAAGGAGGGGGCAATGTAATGTGAGCCATTTCATAAGTCAGTCATGCTCTAATACTCCAAGTTCCTCTCTGTATTATTTGGCCTTTGAGGCTCAACTTGTCCTCTTATTATACATAATTAAACCCCTTAAGACCAAACCATTGGGCGATTATGGTGGAGACACTTTCGCGAACATTCCAGAGTCAACGAGATACTATTTCTAGTCTAAATATAACGTTTCTGGCACCTTTGTATATAAATTGGTGGAGGAGAGCCATCAGTTATCAGTAGTTATATGGACAGTGAAGATAAATAGTAATTAGTAGATAGACAGTGGTGAATATAAATAGTGATCAGTTTAAAGACATTCGAAGTATATATAAATTAGTATAGTTGTGTTATAAAATAAATAAGTGTTTAAATAAATTATTAATAAATAAACTGTTGTTTGAAAATAAACAACCATCACACTATTATTTATTATTAGAAGACAATTCTTTTAATACAAGTTATTTGTTATATTATTTGAATTTTTGAAGTATTTTACGAGGATTTAAAGCCTTGCAAGGATACACAATGGCTAGGAATTTACAGGTTTAAAGAAATTGAGAAAAGTTGTGGGTATTGCCGGGTAGTTGTAGAAATCGGCAGGGAATTTTTTATGGAGTTATGGGAATTGCCCGGATATCCAAGAAATTGATTAAGAATTGTCGCAGAATAATTGAGATTTATAATTTTAAAGAACTTGCGGGAATTGGATAGTAAACGGAAGTTATGTGAAAAATTACGCACTGCGGTTTACAAGTTATGAAAAATGTTTCAAATGAAATGTGTGCAGAAAATTTTTATTTTGAATTCACGTTCTAAAAACTTTTTATATGAGCCGTTTTCAATACCTGATAACGGAAAAATAATTTGCATTTTTGTTTGTTTATAAAAAGATAAAAAGGGTATAAACAAAATTGCTTTTGGTGGGATTGACACTTTTTTATTGTTGTATGTTTTTAATGATTTAAAATTTTAAGATATTTTATAATACAATTGCAATAATTCGTTTTCTTTTTCTGTTTTAGATATAAATGAGCCCAAGTGACCTTATTGGTAAGTGCATTTATTTTATTTCTTCGAAACGATTTAGTCTACAACTTTCGCACATTATTTACATTATGCAACTAGTTATATATAATATAAATTTAAAATAACATATATAAAATACTCAATTTACGTTCTAAACGCAAATTACTGCATGCCTTATAGGTAGAGAAATTAACAAAGAACCTATTATTTCTAATCATTCTGTACTCATTAATAATTTATCCATGGAGACTTATTAAAAATATAAACCAAAATGTTTCGAACATAAAAATCAGAACTCATAAAATTCACCCCACAAATTGTTTATTATAATATTCTCACATGAGTGGTATGTCCTGAGAGATTTCATTAAATATTTATCAAAACAAGCTCTCAACTTCATTCGCAGTTTAGTCGACATCTGCTACATAAACCCGACACGATATGTGAAATAAATAAATTCTATAAGAATCTTTCCTTGCAGAGTGACATCGCATGTTTCTGACACTAAGAAGCTTGCTGGAGAAAATAGCTTTTCTAACGATGACGGTAATTTAGTGTCATTTTTTTTCTCGAGTTGAATTTTATACTTTTCATTTCGCTTTGTAGGGATTTTTATGGATTCTATTGATCCGTTGACATTACGGTTTGAGTATTTGCAATTCGTTACTATTCGTACGTAGCAGAAGTTTTCATTCGAGATTAATTACAAAATATATGATTTGAAGTAATTTTAAAATAAAAATACAAACCAATTTTTAATATTATCAAAAACTTTATTATTTATTACTATAGATTGACAATGGCCGAGAAATTAAGTGCTATGCCAGTCTAGAAGCAGAACAGAAGACTATAACAAAGTAAGCACAGTGAGAAATATAAAAAAACACTAACAAGTTAAGTAACAAACAATCGTCTAATTTATTGTTTAAATCTTTAACTGTTGTGATACTAACAACTTCGTCACTAAATGCAACACTTTCGTTGAGTGACAATAAAAAATTAGCCCAAGATTTATTTAACCAGAACTTTACAATTTTCCGTAAAGAAAAATAGTAAAATTGATTGTACTCAGGGGTAAATTCTCAGTTGCTTATTTTGAAACTTTTTATGATGGGTCTGAACTTGAACAGGGCACCACCTGTTTTGACTTTATTAAAAACATATACTTTTTCAGAGAAAAACTGTCAAGAAAAGGTACGATAAGTTCAAAATCAAAATAATATCAGGCAAATTAAAACAGATAAAATCAATATAGTGTTAATTATAAATAATTCAACAAACACGGAGAACTGGAGGTTCTGAGAGCAACAAAACTAAATATTTAAATTTGAAAGAAATAAAGGTAAACTGAAGGTTCTTAATACATGTAAATTTACTTTTGAAAGATAGTGAACAAATAAATTATGAAATGTTATACAAATGTAAAAGTTGAACTGAAGGTTTTTAATATATAAAATTAACTATTTAAAAATAATGAACATATTTCTTAAGACACAGTTTGGTTACAGGAGCGGATTAGGAACCCGCGACGCCTTGGCTGAACCTATTACGGATATTCAACTGTCCCATTCAAAAAACGATTATTTGCTTTGCTTATTTTTAGATTTAAAAGGCGCATATGATTCAGTGGATTTAGGAATTCTATTTTATAAAATGACTGATTTAGGTATTGATGGAAGAACAGCTTATAACATTTATGAGATTTTTAATGGCAGAGAAATATATGTCAGGAACCCATTCAACGAATTACATGGGCCCAAATTAGTAGACAACGGTCTTCCACAAGGTTCAATACTATGCCCCATGCTGTTTAATATCTACACGTCAGAATTGCATAACAAATTAAATAATAATAATAATATCAAGTTGGTACAATATGCAGATGATATCTGTATATATACAAGTCGTAGGAAATATGAGCAATGCTTAAATGATTTTATCAGTGTATTACATATAGTAAAAGAGTGGTTATTTGTAATGGGTTTTACAATGTCGCCGGAAAAATCTGCTTTTATGTGCTTTACAAGACACCGTCAATATACAAGTATGCATATACAGTTATTAGATTTAAAGGTACCGGTTGTCACTGAATATAAATATCTTGGTATGGTATTAGATCCAAAACTGCTTTGGACGAGTCATATCGAATATTTAAGAAACAGACGTAAAAAGGGGTTAAACATTCTTCGTTCTGTTACCAAAAAATCTTGGGGTGCTGCCCCTTAAATAGCATTAATATTTTATGTCATTAATAAGCTATTATTGACTACGGCTGTATTTTTTACGGATCATCATCAAACACAATTTTTAAAAAAGTCGATCGTATAAAATACAAAGCAATAAGACTTTGTTTCGAAGTGGTTCAATTTCTGTAAAGAAAGGAGCCTTGTTACTATAAGGACTCCAGATCCTCTAAGTTGCAGATTCACCAACGTATTAAGGCTAAGGAACTAGATCTCCACTTGAACTGACTACGTTCAACACTTTTTTCATTATTATTATTCCCCAGAAATATACCCACGACTAGGTCTTAGACCTTTTAGTCTACAATAATTACATTAACCTATGTGGAAGATGCACTAATAAAACTAAATAAGTTAAAGAAAGGTTAACTTACTCAGAAGATTAACTAAGTCCTAAATTTCGATAGCGCTGGTGCTAAAGTAAAGCTAATATTCATTGGCAAAAATAAACTCACTTCACATAAGATAAATTGCCCTTTAATAATCACACCCCAGATTATTTTAAAAACCATAAGTTAGTATCAGAAATAAATTTAAAAAGAGATTAAATATTATTAACTTAAAAATGAGTTACTTGAGTATGAAATAGTGAAGTAGGAATTAATTAAATATGGATTATTCCACTTGGAAAATACCCAAAATTATAAATTTGATTTGTCACTTAAAATCATTAAAACAAAAATGATTTACATGAAAAAACAACCTACAGTTGCCAGAAATTTAAATTAAATAAAAAAAATACCTCTGATATAGTTGATCTCTACAATAATTTGACAACCTAAATCTCATAAGCCAAATAATCCTGTAGATCACATGAAAAATTCCCCAAAAATATTATAATAATGAGAAAACTTAAAATAAAATAGGATAGTAGAGATAGAAGTAGAGTAGGGTACTTTTTTTTGTTAATTAAACAGAACTTAGTTTTGTAGCTTCCTTTTTCAGGAACTATGCCTAAATTAATTAATAAAAAAAGTACGAAGAATGTGAAGAGAAAAGATGAGGGAAAAAAGATAAAAAAGCATTGTAAATAAGCAGTCTTAAAGTCATGTGTTATCAGTAGATCAGGTTCAATATTTTCAATCTTATAAAAAAGCAAATTGTTACCTAAATACCGCACCAGGGATACTAGGATTTGCAAAAATAACATAACCCAGTAATCATCGCTCCATTAATTTCTTATTAATTAACACGATAGAGAGAAAACAATGAACAAATTACAATAAACTAAATCACTGCAATTAATCTATCGACAAATTGAAACAAATCAATTAATCCTCGCTCACTGAAAAAACAATATTAAATTACGAGACGATAAAGGTTAAATTCCTTTGTCTGATTTAAGACGTAAAATGGTTTTTTCATAGAAAACCTCTAAAAAGCTGAAAACTTCCTTGTTCAACTTACATTAATTAAGTCCACTCCTAACCAATAGTATAGACCTAAATTAGTAGAAGATACATCAGTTAGCCACTAAATCCCTAGCAACAATAAAGAAAAATATTTTACCTTACCTATTTCTAAATATTAAACCATCACCACAGCTTATACAATACAGCTCCACAACTCCGTGTCGGCGTCTTTGATCTGGCGGTCGAGAACCAAGCAAGACGGAATGGTGCTATCTCTGTTAGATTCAAGGGAAAAGTCGGGCCCGGATTAAACAATTTTTTTCTTATTGAAAAAATTAAAAACCTTGGCGTAATAAGGTTGGTCACATGCCATATTAAGTAAGTTTTGGGAAATTACATTTTTAATTTGTTTTAAATCTTTCAAATATAATTAAAAAAATTATTTAAATATAAATATTACGAAAAATAGCACATCTTTCGGATTAGAGGTAAAATAATTTATATATGGCTAGTAAAATCCTCGTTAACAAATGTTTTGAGCTAAAACAGTCACTTCACGACAAATTGTGGCTTGGATCCATTTTACACCAAGGGCTTCAATTGTTAAAGAATTGTGTCACGCTCGTGGATGCAAATCAAGTGGTACCCCCGTGTCTCTGGCAAGTGTTACTCTTCGCGCAAAGGGTTTATACCTAGATAAACGAATGCTTCGACTGAGGTCTGGGAATTCTATGGTATTTTGGAATTTTAAAGAATGTGTGCTTTTGTTTTAACAATATTGGTTATATTTAGATGTATTCTTATTATTTGAAATACAGATTTGTAGAAGTTATACTTTGACAGTTTTTATTAATATAATATATTCAATTTTTATCTGACCATACCGAAGTAGGAAATTTTAAAACTTTATAGTAATGTGAAATTTGAATTACAATATTACAAGATATAACATAATTAGTACTTATTTTAGGTAGGTACTAAATTTTTACTTGGAGAAAGTAATATCGATTTTTACAAGAAAACTTGAAAAGTAAATTAATTTAATTCCTATTTCTGATGTAAAACTTAAACCAAGAAAACAAATAAATTGTAGTTTGTTCAACAAGGGTGGATATGATAGCCATATCACACAAAGACGAAGTTTGAGCACGACGTCGTAGGCGGAGAACTCAATCGTCTGATTGTGATATGAACAATCTACTCGATATGGTCAGTATATTTTTTCTACGACCCACTAACGAAAATCTACAAATTTAAAAAATTATTTTAGGTTATTTAGACAAAATAACTAATTTTAAAATAATTTACGAAGTTGACTAATTTATAAAATAAAATTAACATGAAAAATTAATTAGTCCTCGGCCTAGATTCGATCCCGGACTTTTCGCGTGGAAGGCAGATGCTCTGTCTTCATCTTCACCGAAACTTTCAGGACTTTAGTTTTAATACTCGTAATTAAATTAGTATCATGTAGTTTAATTAAAATTTATTTTTTTTTAAATGTGGACACAATAGAAACAAAAATGCTATTATTTATCGAGTCTGCACAAAAATTTTAATGTATATTTAATATCAATAACTAAAATATATATTGACAATTAGTTTAACAGAATTGTCACTTATTTAAAAAATTTTAAATAATAGGAGTTGGGTGACCAAAATATGAACTGTGATTTGTAGATTTAATTTTGTTAAAGTGTTCTTACTACCTAAAATGGATATGAAATATATTCGTAGTTGAACACAATACCATACTTTTTCGTTTTGTAGTATGTGCGTAGATTGGCTAATATCCATGCACAGATTACAAAACGAAAAAGTATGCTATTGCCTTCAATTGAACGAATATATTTCATATCCATTCTAGGTAGTGAGAACACTGCAACAAAAAAAAAATTCGCCAATCACCGTTCATATTTTGATCAACCGACTGCTATTATTTTTAAAATTTAAAATAAATGACAATTCTGTCAAACTAATTGTCAGTATATTTTTTAGTTATTGAGATTAAACATACAATAAAATAAGTTATTCTTTTGGAAAACGTTAGCATGGATGACTAAAGGGTATTGGGTTAATTAATTCTAAAAGTGTGGTACAAATGTTATTTTTTGTAGCCAATTCTTCAAAATTATTTTGAAATATCTTTTCAATATTGAATATTAGTTCTACAAATTCATCAGTTGCAGATTTCCAAATGTATCTGAATTGGCGTTATCATATGCCTTTAAAAAGCAATAAAAAGAAAAATCATCTATTTCAACGTGATCTTTGTTATATTTAAGACAGGTATCGCAGGAGTGGATCCGCAAGGCTTTTATTAAAAGGTAACCACACACATACCTGATAAAAATTTTCTGTAGCAATTCGTCTTTACAATAATTTAGGGTGTTAATAATTTCATCATAAAATAAAATACAAGGTGTTCCATTTAAAAAACATACATTTTAATTTGCCAGGCAAAAACGTGACACCCTGTATATCCAAAGATATTTTTAAAATATGTAGGTATTTTTCAAATCCATATAACTTTTATTTAAAACTTTCTTGCGTGTCTATAACAAAATAATGAACAATAACGCACTAATGGGACACCCTGTATAAATTATATTTTTAACAATGAAAATTTCTTATAATGTGGCACTTATCGGTTTGGGTCCTTAGGAAAACTAAAGAATGTTTTCTTGCAGGTATAACCCTTATTAAAACAGCTTTTGACTGCACAAACAGAATGATGTCTTTTTTTTTCATTCATTCTACTCACAGCTAAAGAGTCACCAAAATAATAACAGTACCTTTAACTCAAACAAAATCTACGAAATTATAGGCTCCACGAAATTATACAATCAACGAAATTATACGCACGACTCAACACCTTACCTAAGTACACTTCTGAACGCCAAAACCGTCTTTTCCCTTCGAAGGCGGAGCTTAAGCGATGCGCGACGAAATCGACGCAAACCGTTGCCGCCAAGAGAGTGTTTTAGCTGTATTGTATAAGCTGTGCCATCACTTCGAGAAGTTTACATTGATTAAAATAAAACTCTTCAGGACAAGAGAGAAAAAACAGAGGTGCGATGAAGCTACCAAACAAAAGATACCGGTTTTTTTCGTTTACCAGCCTTTTTATCAGCTTCCTTTCCCTACTTATGGCGTTGCGGAGCGTTACCGTCGCGTAGATGATTCTATTTACATCGTATCAAAAACTAAACACTACGCAAGGTGCACTCGAAAAGTCTCTTTAAATATTAAATATGAAAATACGAAATAAAAATTCCAACGAGAGTAACAATATTTATTATCTTTCCTGTTCGAATAATTAATATAAATATACGATAAAATTAAATCCAAACGATGAGTATCATAATGCTCGTTGCATTATGTCACCACAAAAAAATTATTGTTCTTCTTTATCAAGTCTTTCTTAATTTTAGTTCATTATCACTTATACGATAGTCATTATTTAACACAAAAATGTCAGCAAGGTTGGTGTAGGTGTAGGAATTTTAGAAGTAGATTCAGGTCTCCTCTTATTCGACGATTTGTATGATGGACCAAAGGTCATTCTGGTAGACCGACGTAGAGCATTTTCTAAACGGTTCTGATTTCGCACAAGAACCGGAATCAAACTACAACTGCGTATTCTAAAAATACTCAAATATTATTCTTAAATAATTTTATGTTTGAAAGATATCTTTGCGAATGTCTTTCGAAGTAAGTAAAACATTGAATTTGCACGCTTTTTGATTCTTAGAACTTGTTTAGACCATGCTGACTATGTTAGTTCTGACGGCACTATAATATCCATATCTACGTACGAAGACATTTGTGCTAATGTATGGCTACCGAGCGAATAACGAAAACTAATTTAATTTATAATATAGCCCACTAATGCATTTCCGTAAATTTTTATGTGATCAGCATAAAATGCTCTTTAAGACTAGATATGGTAAGGTAAATCACTAAAATAATTTAGAAGAATGAATAGCAGTGGACCCAGTATCAAATATTGGGGAACACCATTTTTCACTATCCTATGTACCAAATCCTTTGAAAAATAGCTTGGCTAGGTGACTTATTGTAATAAAAAGTATCATCTAAAAGACAAAATTGTAGAATGCATATTTGGCAGCTTAAAATACTAGATTTTAAATTTGTAAACAAAGGTAAACCATTCTAGATTGCTGGTAAAAGCTTTTAAAGCTATTATTTGTTGTAAACTAACGGTATGTGTTGACTACAGGCTCTGTCTCACTCATAGACAGGAGTATAGAAATTTATTCATAGTATATAAGTTGTACATTTTAAACCTTCCTAATTTTAGTATTTTTGTTCCAGACTGATTTGATTTTTTTAATTTCACCTAGAAAATCAACGTATCATTACGGGCTCGTTTGTATGTTTTATTCCTTACCTCGAGAAAATTGATTCTTAATTATAAAATAGCAATGAAGCTGTGTTTTCTTCTGAGATTAACTATTAATCATTTTTGTTTTTATTAATGTTATTAGGCATTCCAAACTGAATGGCTACCAGTGGGTTTTGACGGGTTATAATATGCAAAATTATGGCAACCCTGTAGGCCTGGTGATTTGACAAGGTCAATGAAATAGATAGTTACATAGATTGATCATCCATATTTTTCAAAATAAATATAAGCTTATGCCTTGAAGTAAAAATGTAAGCAATTATTTTTTTTTAAATATCTAAAGGCTAAAAATTGGTTTTAAAACACATTTTTGCTAAACCGATTCAAATTAATAAATATTTGCCAGGCAATATGGCCGCTCGTAAACGACCAGCTTTGAGCAATCTATATAACTATATATGTATCATTGACCCTGTTAATGACAACTTGACAACAGGGTTGCCATATCTAAACTGTGATTACCCACTGGTAGCCATTTGGACAGGTCGTTGGAATGCCTAATAGACGATTTGACTTTTCACGTTCTGTCACGGATATGCAATTCGGTATACTAGAGGCGCGTTCATTATTAATTGCAGTCCACAGAGTGTTTGGTACGCGCTAAGAGTTTTTTGTAGTAAATAATGTTGAGAGATTTTTGCGATGAGTTTTTGTCAGGAGATCTGTTTTATTGTAGATTTCTTGGAATGTATTCGTTTAATTTCTTGTAAATTGTGGTCTCTAGGACGTATTGGTAATTGATTAGTTCTTTAAGGATTTTCTGAATATAGTCGACCTTGTCATGTCAAGGCGGTAGACAAGATAATGTGGTCAGTTCCTTGGTGAGGTTTCTTTCTAAGTTCGTACAACTTTTACTTGTCTTAATTTATGTGACTTTATAGGAGTTTTTTAGATTTTTCCTTAATTATAATTATTGTTAAAGTTAAAGTTATTGTTTGAATTTTAAAAAAATTTAATTATTTTTTCACACACACTCAAGGGATTTTTGTCGACATAAAATTATAAGTATAATTGCTTTCAATAGATTTTGAGTTACTAGTTCGTTACTTTATATAGGGAAGTCCATCTGCGTTAGAGTTTTGTAGTATTGAAGTATATTCTTCTGATGTAGTTGCTACTGGACTGACGTTTCTTTTTTCAACCTTGAAAAGTTACCAGTTGAACCTTTTACAAGAAAGGTATAATTTAAGTTTATTTTTAGTGATATTGTTCAACTACTGATTGTTTTTTATGTTGTTTCTTGGTACATAATAGTTTTAAATAAAGTTGATCTAATACTGTTTATGACTTGTGGTGTAGTTTTTGATTCGTACTAAGTATTTAATAGTTTCTAGTTTACATATGAGGTAATTCATTGTAGAGTTTGGTGAACTTAAATCTTTTTGGATCGAAACATCTTGTTTATATTTTAGGGTTTCACTCGGAGGGTTGACCTTCAAGATTTCAACCGAGGGTTTAACCTTGAGTTTAATCATGGGAACACAGTCCGGGGCTTACAGGTTCAGGAGGGAGAAGGACCCACCTATCAATTTTTTATCATGATCCGATTTATTGAAGAGCAAAAAAAGATTTTTTTACTCTGATACTTTTTCTGAGGTTGCCTGAATAAAGGCCCACTGACTAAACGAGGGCCCACCTATTGAATGAGGACCCACTTAGTACATGAACAATAATTTTAAATTTGTTTAATGACAAATATATTGGGTATCTTTGCAGTTAAGTTGTTATAATAATAATAATTTATAATTTGTTAATCATTAAGTAAATTTGGTAAATTTGGTAAATTTATTATAAAGGAATATAATTTTGAGGTTTTTCTTTTATTTCTTTCTTCATATTTTGACCATTATAGGAACTCAGTTGGCGCCTTTTAATTTGTCCGCTATTTCCGAAATTTTTATAAGTTATGCACCCCCTAGCTACCGTCTAAAGGACGTCGAAAGCCCGAAGGTTTACACCGATACGGCCGAAACTTATGTAACCAAGTAGACATATTGTTTTATTGGCAAATTCGATTTTTTTTTAAAGAGCTCAGTTATAGGCAGTTTCCCTTTCTGGAAGTTGCTAAGTACATTCGGTAAGTTACAAAATAAATATACAAAACACAAAAATAATAAGTAACAGATGAAATATTAAATAGTATTTATATTATCCCTTTTTGCAGCTTGGCTAACGCATTTACTCTATGGATTGCAATCCTCTTTACTATCGTTATTAAACATGAACAAGATTGAAACCACGTTTCAAATTATTATCATCAAACATCACAAATTGGTTCACCATCAGCAATTTCAAACGAATTAACAATTTCGAAATTGTTGAAAATGTTTTCGTTAACCGTCCATAACACAAATGAAATTACCCTTAATAATGGTATTGGCTTTATTCAAATGGCAATTTCCAAATGATTTTTAATAGAATACTACGAAATTAGCTTTTAATTTAACTCACAATTTAGTTTATAATTCGGCGGCCATCCTCCAAAGTGAATATTAATATTCGGCGTGAGTCTGTAATTGGTTTTTGCAATGATAGGTAACCTCTGATAAATTGTCGATATTAAATTATTTTAGTCAAAGCATTTCATAATCAATTTCTATCGCTTTATCGTATAATTTAATTAAACTCATGTGAAACGGATTAGTTTTTGGATAGAGCCTACCTGAAAATTTCCTTTTTATTTTAGTTGATAACAATTTAATTGATAACAATGATCAATTAGATACACACAGTTTTCTGTGAGATAATCCCGGTAATGGGCTATCTTATTGTATTTGATGGATATTATAATTACCTAAATACCCTTATTTACTTTAAATAGTTAGTTTATTTTGTATAATGTTATTGATGTTTTCTTAAGTACTTTGTTTTGTTAAATTATTTCGTATATATATTGGATACCGAATTGTAAATAGTCACATTTGAAAAAGAAGTTGTACTTCGAAACATATGTCATGTTAGTGTTTTTTTAAAAAATTTTATTTTTAAAATAAAAGTGTGAAAATCTACCAAATTTGGTTTTACTCTTTCAAAACTTGAACCAAAATGAAAAGAGAATTTTAAATTTGAAAATATTAATATTAATAAAATTATGATTTAGCAAGTTGTAAATATCCCGAAATATATAATTTTGGGAGTGAGGATGACCAGGAACTTGTTGGATACGTTGTGGACAGTAGGTAGACTTTTTCATAATTATAATGTATATAAAATATATAAAAAAACCTTCAGTTTTTTTACTTTTGCCTTCTGCGTTTTACTTTCTTCATATCAAATATTGTATTCTATAAACTACGTGCACACAGCTGTCAACCTTTTTTGGTTATTTTAATATTCATTTAAGTTTTAAGGAGTGCCTACATCTTCATTTTATAATCGATATTCAATTTTGTAAAATTTGAGAGTAAAGGCTTACATTATGTAATACTACAGGTTGTATCTAAAATGGAAGTAATAAATTATAAAAGATATTTGAGAGTAAAATATAATTCAGATAGATGACCAGCGGGGTAGCAACTCATATAAAATAAATTGAAGCAAATAATTAGGGGCTAGCCGTCGTATCAAAATGACAGTTGTCATTATTAGGTGCCAGTTCGTGGCCGCCATTCAAGATTGTTAAGATTTTAGTCCACCCAGGTATATTTCCAATACCAAGTTTGTTAACATCCCAAAAGATGGGTTTTAGCAACGAACATTAAGGTAATTACAAATACTTAATGGTAGTTATGCAATTTATGTTGGGAATTTTAATTTTAATACTATAAACGAAACGACGATGCCGATGATTACATAAATTATTTGTATATGATTTTGGATTTCATTTATATGTGAGTTGCTGCATTTGATGGATGGATAGTGTGATAGAAGTTGTATCCTCTGAATTTAATGTATGACTCCGTTGTAAGGTCGGTCTCAGAAATCAGGCATATATCTATTTTTTGTACGTACAAGAAAACTTGGATATCAGTTTGCTTTTGAAGAATACCATTGGCATTTCAAGTGGCTTTTAATATCTTTTGTCCATTGGTGGTTCTATTATATATTATAAATAATCAGGGCATTAACATTGTCGATAGACAATATTGAATACAACTTCATCTGAAATATTCATTAAACAATTTTTATACCATGTAGATCATCTTTTATTTATTTACTTTGAGTTTTGTGTTTCTTGCCTCATTCAAGATTTCTTAGCAATTTTTTTGAGGTGATCCAACTCGTGACACCACCATGCGGTAGTCGTTTAATCGTGTTGAACCAGTCTCAGAAGAAAGGATTTCTCATAGGCATTGTTGTTTGTTCTTTGAATAGTGTTCGAGAACTTTTCCAAAGCATTGTTATTGTTTGGTGTTTCGGCTTCCACCTCTCTTACTAGGGTTTCAAGATAACGTGGAGGTCGACAACATCAAGTTTATTTTGAATGTTAACCATCGGTAGTCTGACAGCGAAATGCTATCAGACACTTGCCAGTTAAAATTGCTGCATATAGATACCAGTCGTGGATAAAGTGATATCTATTAGTGTTTGACTGCGGGAATTTAAAAATATTGGTGTAGCATCTTTATTTAAAATAAAAAGATTTTTGGTAATTATATAATCATACAGTGACTTATCTGACGTGATGAGCGGTTGAGTCGCAACCTATTATCATCTCAAATTTCTGTTTTCATGCATTATTTAATCAGATCCTCTAACTCTTTGCTGGGTGGTGGCGCACAGTAGTCCCAAATTTAAAATATTTGGCCAAAAATACCACAACTGTTGGATTTGTACTAAAACTCATATATAGGGGTTTTTAAGGTGTCCAATTACGAATATGACCATAAAAATGTCGTTAACAAGATGGCGGCTACAATATGGATAAAAAAAAATTATTTACTTTTTTAAAAGTAATTAAGTGGGTATTTTTAACAGACCTGTAAAATTTAACAAATGAGTGGATTATTAAAAAAACTAATTTGGTTAAAAATAGTGATATTATAATTATGATTATAATATTAAACATAAAAAAATAGTATATAATAGAAAATTAATTGCAATAATTATTCTAAATCACTACTAACAGTTAACTCGGTTTTAGTTTCAGAGTCCAAAATAATGCACCTTATACTACAACTAATTTACAATCTAAAATTCTCTGGACTCTACCACTTTCGACAATCGCTAATCGACAATTCAAATGTATGTAATAACAAGTAATAAGTAAGGATTTTTCTATCATTAGGAGGTAGCCTAAACACCCTTCTCCTTTCTCATACATCAAAATTTTTAAAATTGGTTATTGCATGTTTTCTATTTGGACGGATTCTAGGAATTTGGGACCAGTGTGTGGCGTGGTTGCGTTGAAGGGGAGGTATGCAGATTGCAGATGATATACTCCATCCTAACCGCAGTTAAATCGGAGATAGACAGGTGTGCCATTGAGTGGTCTTCATATTTCCTAGGAATTTATATGGTTGTCGTAGGTTGTTGGTTGCTGGGAAAACTAAAAATTGAACCATAACAAATTTGGTTTTTATTATCCAGGGTTCATAAACCAGTAAGCTTAGAACATAATAATTTCACGTATTCCTTAAAAATTCACCAACTTTTTCTTGTGCAAACGCCGAAATCAAAACTCCCAAGTAAGACTCGATGTCTTGTCACCAACAACGCAAAACGGAAACGCTACATCACAGGGTTATAAAAATTACAATTTGATTGGATATTGAATGGTAGCATGCCAGGGTCGGTTATACGTTTTATTAGAAACTATATGAAATAATTTAATTTAATTTTTATATAAAATAGGGATTTTAAGCAAACATTAATATATTACAATACGACATTATATTAAATACAATATTATATTACATACAATATGTAATATGACACAATATATATTAGAAGGCTGGGCATTTTAAATGATCTGTTCCAAAATGGTTTTGTTATATTTTAACGGTCATGCAACGTTACCAGATTAGCTGTAAAGGCCGTTGTTCAAAAGTTGTCCTGGTTTGATCGATGTAATTATTTAACTTTTGGGGAATTTCTCGAAAAACAAATAAAACTACTTTTATGATTTTAAGAGGAAGATTTTAATTAAACGCAAAATAATAACTTCTTTAAAATTGGAAATAAAGCGCACCCAATATTAAATTATTTGATTCTCTTACGGCCTCCATTTTTCTGAGAACCAACAATATTTGATATAAAAATAAACCTCCAAAACCCTGTTTGGTACGACTATGGACCATTGAATTCTAAAATTTAATTAGTAAGCTGATATAGATTGTTCTAGAATGACAACGAAGCTACAGAGACATCGATTTTGGTGAAGACACCAGTCTAAAAAATATTGGTCGTCGATGGCAAGTTCTATATAAACAGGATTCTTTGCTGTTGCAGCAGTGATAAGATATATGTTGTTAAAATAATTAAGTAAATAAGTATTAAAGATTAATTAGTGCTGTTTCAAGTTATAAAATAACTTTTTAAAATAAATAAACCACCTTGTAACTACGTGTATAACTAAAAAATATATATAGTTTTACAATTTCATTGCTATAACATAAAAAAGGAAAAAGTTTCTTTCTCCAATGATTTCCGCAGTTGGCGGAAACACTGAACACACTCAACACATGTTCAAGCTCAATTAAACCTTTTCGGTGTTCACTACAGCGCTCACTTGTAAATACAAAAAAACGTTTTTTAATTTTGCAACGGTACAAAGAGCAAATGCTCGATTGCTATCTCTAAAACGAACTTCTGAAATTGCTATATGTCAAAGAAAACGTTTCTTGAGTTTCCAGTTTTTAAAAGCTATATCAGTTTGTAGGGATACATGTTTCTTGTCATCCAATTCCAGTGACGGGGAAAATTTTTTTTTCTCATAGACATCTACAAACTTAAATCAATTTTTGTATTTTACCTATATTAATCTATACGAAAATTGTGAATAATCAATTTTATTTTTGAATATGATCTTCATTATATTAATCAAAATAAGTGCGTTGACACTATCATCATGCTAGTTAAAGCTTTGCCATTTGCAAAACATAATTGATGCAGTTTGACATTGTACGGTTTGTACAAAATTTACTCTAAAAAGTTATTAGATAATAATTTTCTCTTGAATCCTATGTTGTAATACTGAGAATTGAATCTGGTTCTCCACCAGATACATTGTTGAACGTGCGACAAAATCATTATTACCTGAAAAAATAAATATTTTTATGAAAAATTATGAAGATTTTCTAGATTATTTTAAAAATATAAATGTGAAAAAAATTTTATTACCTATTTATCTGAAAAATCTCGTTCATGTAAACCATCGATTTTCTGGTGAACTTATACAGGGTGTCCCATAAGTGCGTAATTGTTCAATATTTCAATTTGTGTTATAGGCACGCAAACAAGTTTTAACACGTTCACAGTCCGCTATGCAAAAATAGTTTCTTAATCCAGGCGTCCCCCATTAAAATATTGTGCCCCATATGTGGGTCATAGGACGTTATAATCATTTAGTTTTAGGGTAACGTCCTATGCACCACATGTGGCTTAAAGTTTTTTAAGCACATGTGCATTTGTTTTACAAAATGTCCAACAAATAACTTAGTAAAACAGATTTAGAATATTATGCTGTTCATTTATCAGACATTAGCTTTACATGAGAATTAGATTTCGACTCCGATGACAGCATCAAATATCCTGACTATCCTGGTGGAATCGGAAATAGTAGTGAAAGCAGTAGCGTAGCAGACGACCTCGATAATTTGGTTGATCTTGATGACACGGACCAGCAAAACAATGTCGATGAAATTCACGATTATGGAGATGACCAAGTAGATAGAGTGGTCTAATTGTGTGTTTGATTTTAAGAAATTTGAGTTTACTGGAACCAGTGGGATATTGGTACCTAATACAAATGCTATGACTCCCTTGGAGATATACAAGTTATTTTTGACTGACGAAGTGATAAACATCATGGTGAAACAAACCAATATGTACACACGTCAGATAAGTGAGAAAAAAGCTGAAATGGAAATATTTCTTGGTAAGTGTAATTTTTATTTAATTTATTTAATTTGTTTTAATATTTAATCTTCTATAAAAACTTTTTTGCTTTTTGTGCATCTTTCTTCTCCCTGTCTCCCTTTCTTATTTTACTGTATTTAAACAGTAAAATAAAATTGACATAACATAGTTATTTATAAAGAGTATATAATTTTATCTGAACTCTCTCCTATTTTAAAAATTATACACTTTTAATTTTTATTAAAATCGGGCAGAATCATGATATGGGTTAAGACTCCAAGACCTCCAAGATAGGGATAAGAACACTTCTGAAACCTTAATACATTGCTGAAACTGTCATTTTTGTTCTTCCAATTAAAAAACAAGGAAAGAAGATTGCAATTTTAACGCTACAAAAGCACATTTATGGTTTCCTCTCTCTCTTTTGCCAACATGACCTTAATCAGCCCATCACATATCTTTGTTATCTCGGTCAAGCAAGACTAAGTTTTTTTTATTGTTTTAGGTGTTGCTATTGTTTCCAACAATCGAGTGTTACTGGAAAACTGACCCAATATATTACCACGAAACATTTCATAAAATCCCAATCAGATATAATCGATTTGCATTGCTGTTAAAATGCTAGCATTTTAAGAACAACACTATTCCATCTACCAGCAGACTTGATAAAATAAAACCAATATTGGAGCCTATTAGAAAAAATATAAAAGCTATTTTTTCTCCCAATGACACGGTGGTTGTAGATGAGACAATGGTACCTTTCCGTGGGCGTCTGAAATTCCACCAATACAATCCTTCTAAAGCTCACCGATATGGCATAAAATTGTACAAAGTGTGCACCCCAAACGGATATATTTAGGACATTAAAATTTACGATGGGCAAGGAGTCAGAATTGATGACCTTGATTTGCCAGGAAGCACAGTGATAGAGCTAGTTGCACCTCTGTTAAATGAAGGACGATTGATAATCACAGACAGCTATCACACCAGTATAAAATTAGCAGAATACTTGTATGACAGAAATACAAATCAACTTTGGACACTCCGAAAAAACATCTTGCTTACCACATAAAGTTATTAGCAAAAATTTGGCGAAAGGCCAAATAGTCTCACGGCAAAAAGGGAATATTACTGTTCTAAAATGGCGAGATCAAAGGGACGTGCTCATTTTGTCTACTTGTCATGATGATTAAATGGTAAACTGTGGCAAAAAAAGAAACGGTACAGATAAAGTAAAACCATCGTCAGTCATCGACTATAATAAAGGAAAACAATGTGTTGACATTTAAGATCAGCTTTTAAGTTATTACCCTTCTCTTAGAAAGTCACTTACTTGTTATAAGACACTGGCCATAGAAATAATTTGCGGAATATTAATTGTAAGTACTCTTCTCATTTACAATAATCAGCGAGCACCAAACGATCATCTCTCTTTATTGCAATTGAGGTAAAATTTTATAAATGGTATTTTGAAACCATGGGGACAAAATAGTAGTAACGACAGCAAGAATGGTCGCGCTAACGATAATGGCAAGAAAGACTCATAAACTGGTAGAATTTCCACGAGGAAATGACCAAAAAATATACCGGATACGATGCCATGGGTGCTACGTCAAAAATTATCAGCGACTGAAGCTGCTAAAAAACTAAGAAGGTCAATACTGTGTGCAAGCTGTGTAACCAAGCATTCTGTTTAAAATGTTTTGCGAAAAATCACTGATATTTACGATATTTTTTGTACGCTATGTAGTTCTCTGATATTAAAAAAGTAAAAAATCTAAGGGTTCAAAAAATCTTTGTTTTTATCCCATCCAAATGATTTTTTTTTGGAACGTACAGAATTTTTTGCTCTTACGTCCTAATATTAAAACTATATTTGTCTTCCTACGTCTCAGTCACCATTAGTTCATAACGAATACATTGCTTTTTCACCCATATGTGGTTTATGGATGTATGGAGCATGGCTTCTATGACCCACATATTGGTCAATGGACTGTGAACGTGTTAAATAAAAGTTCCTTCTTTATTACGTTTTATTGTCAATGAATCTATTTACCAATTTTAAAAGAAAATTACTTTCAATTTAAGTATATCGCGATCAGTATGACATTTTCCGTAGTGTTGCATATTCATTATCTTCATTATTTTTTAATTTCCTGTTCTGGAATTAAAAAAAAATAAGCCCCACCACTGATCCCACTGACTTGCGAATCGACATTCATTTTAGCAATTTCGAAGTGTTAACGGCTTTAAACGTTGTTAGGATCATTAGAGTGAATTATTGCCCCCTTTCTGCGATTATATTTTGATAGAGGAGGGTCTTCTGCAAGGGTAAGCTAAACTGGAGAAACTGGGCTACTCAAATTAGATTACTTTATGTTTCGTTGCATATTCTGATTATGAATTGGTGCTAAAATGAAGGTAGTAATTATTTTGGTCTAAAAAATTAAGATGGATGAGTTTAAAGTCACTACATATTTTTATAATGGAATAGTTTTGGTTTTAAATAAGTTTGACATTTAAAGTATCGCATATAAATGATTTAAAACGTGTGATATACTGCTAAACGGAATCCATCGCACTAAGGTTTTAAAGTTGATAATTTGATATTGTTTCAGAGAAAATTACATATGTATGTGAGTATTTTTGTATACTTGGATATTGTTTAAATGTCATGTCGCCATCTTAAGAGATGCATATTGGAACTTAAAATAATTTTCAATAATGTTTAGACTGATATAAGCAACTCAATTGATATAGCAACTCAATTGGAAAAACACGAGAAAGGTAATTAAGTACTACTCCAATTAAAGGTATGGCGTTTGTACTGAAATGACTGTTGTCAGAGTCAGTTGACAGCTTATGCTAAACTCTAAGCTTCAAAAATTTACAGTGGGTGTTGTAGTTGAACGTGCATTGGATTATGATACATTTAGATATATTTTGACTACCTTTAAAATTTAAGCATCTTTTCAAAAGATAGAAAAATTAATTTGAGCAACAAACGATAAAGCACTCAACATATATTGGCAGTGATGCAATTTATACGTCATATTAAATATGTCTAAAATATAGCTCTTGCACTGTTTTTTGCCAATAGATAGTAATATTTACAAACTTGTTTTTGAATCACTATTAAAATAATATTGGTTTGTTATTTTAATTTCTTTTCGTGTTCAGATTTTAAAGCTTATTTTTATTGTAAAGAAAATATTGACACCCAAAATTACCATGTGCATCGAAGAAATTTATGAGCCTCAACCTTCAACAACAAAAATTGATTCAATGACATTGACATCATACAAGAAAATTTCTGTATGAGATTAATTTGAGCTCGAAAGCTAATTTCATTTTTCACAATGTCCAGTGGATGAATAAGAATTGAAAAACTATAAGTGGTGTACAAATAAAATAATAAAAAATTTATCTGATAGAGAAATGATCTTCAACCTAACCAGTTTGCTTGATAAGCGTACAAACAATTTTATTCACTTAAATTCGCCTTAATATTAAGACAGTAATTGGATGACGCTTCATCTTGTTTTGTTTTAACTTATTTTCCACTTTAACTCGCCACACTCTTATAAATATCTTAAGTTATATACATACCGATTTTTTTGGGTTACTAAAAAAATGGTATTAGAAAGCAGATTGGTGATGCGAAAAATGTGTTTGACAAGACAAAAAGGTCTAATAAAGTAGGTAATAAATTTAGGCGACATTTTATTTTACCCATCGGGGAATATTAATTTGACAAAACTTGATAATAAACATAAATTATCTTTTGAGTTAATACGATTACTTTCATATGATATATTTGAATTGAAAAAGTTCGTAACATACAGGCAACAAATTGTAGCCAAGGATATGATTTTAATCTGGCCAGGCAAGCTCTCCGAAAATTAAATGTGTTAATTTTATCGTTAAATTGCTTAAATCAACTACGCCGTAACTTTATTTATTTGTGCTGAACGTTTGTGTGCTTTGCAATGTTGAAACGTTGAAAGCTTGCACGCTTTACGTTTATTGTATTTGTGTTATAAGTTTGTTTTATAAGCTTGTACGCTTTTCGTTTGTTTTATGTATGTCGAAATCTTGTAAGCTCTGCTTTTGTTTTATTTGTGTTGAAAGATTGTACGCTTTGGTCTATTAAAGCACTGAAAACTTTTACGCTTTGCGTTTGTCTCATTTATACTTGTTACACTGTCAGAACGTTCAAAGTTGGTACGCTTTGCTTTTGTTTTATTGACATTAAGAGCTTGTACACTTTGCACTGTTGAAACTTCAAAAGCTTGTATGCTTTGTTTTTGTTTTATTTATGGAACTTTTGTACGCTTTGCGTTTGTTTTATTTGTGAAATATTAAAACATTGAAATCTTGTACGCTTTGTGTTTGTTTTATTTGCGTTGAAAACTTGTACTTTTTGCACTGTTGAAAAGTTCAAAGTTTGTACATTTTGCACTGTTGAAATGTCGAAAGATATTGGGAGCTTGCACACTTTCTACTGTTGAAAAGTTGGAAGCTAGTACGCTTTGCATTTGTTTCATTTGTATTAAAAACTTTCTACGCTTTGTACTGTTCAAATGATAAAAGGTTGTACGCTTAACATTTGTTTTATTTATGTTGGAAGCTTGTACGCTTTGCACTGTTTAAACGTTAAAATCTTGTACGCTTGGCTTTTGTTTAATTTATGTTGAAAAATTGTACGCTTTAAAATATTAAAATATTGAAAGCTTGTACGCAGTGAGTTTGTTTTATTTAAGTTAAAAACTTTTACGCTTTGCACTGTAAAAACGTTCAAAGTTTGTACGTTTTGCATTTGTTTTATTGATATTGGGAACTTGCACACTTTCTACTGTTGAAAAGTTGGAAGCTAGTACGCTTTGATAAAAGCTTGACGCTTATAGGTTTGTTTTATTTATGTTGAAAGCTTGTGCGCTTTCTATCGTTGAAACGTTGGGAAGCTACTATGTTCTAAATTTGCGTTAATGTTAATGTACGCTTTACATAGCTATATCGTTATATTGCTGTAGCAATGGTAATTTATTGAAATCTGATACTGGGTCTTCAACAATACCGAAAACCCACGTGACTAAAACGTCATGACAGCGATTGGTGAAAATAAAAGTAAAAATCCCTAGATTTGAGCCAGTGCCGTAGGTATTTTATTACAAAATAGATCTTTTTTTTTATGGTCTGCAACTACGAGAACAAAATTTAGTTAGGTAACTATTAGAATTATTGGTATTGTACCTGGGCAATGGAAAGTAATAAACAAATATTTTTTTTAAGTTTGTTCTATTATTTGTTACATTTACAAAATACATTGTTACTTATATGTATACAAAAAAATATTATTTATGTAACAAGCACATATTTGTTTTACCTTATAGCTCTTACTTCTCACTTTAAATTATAAAGGCATACCTATTAACAACTATTTTATTTAAAAGGATATCGAATAGTAATCGGTGGTGCACAAACGATACTAATTCACAGTACCTATTTGTTCAAAATCTTTACCACCAGCTTTAATGCAAGCATTAATCGTTCTTTTTTGAACACATTATGTAGTGTCTCCTCAGTTATATTTTGTATTTTATTTAATATAGGTGCTTCAGTTCATAAACGTCACACAAACGATTTTGAATTGAGTGATCTGTAATATTCCATGGGTAGGTTTAACAAAATTAAGGTAAAATGATTGTTGCAGTACCAAAACTTTCTTGGGGGTGAATTATCAGAAATATTTTCAATATTTTATGGCTAGTTCGTGGCGACAAACCTAAAAAAAATATGTTTTGAATTTCATTCGTCAGAGTCATTCTATGAAACACTGTTCATACCTGTTTGAGGTGCTGTTTTTTTTTTACTAATTTATTGGGAATTTGGACCATGTTAATTCGCACATCTTCAACAGCTTTTTTTATTATACTGTGGGCCTTTTAGAGCTTTTTCCTTTTTTATAATTTTGAACATGTATTTGTTTATGAAGACAAAAAAGAATCACATTCCATTTATTCACCTGGAAAACGTTCCTCAAATTTTCGAATACAATTACGAATATAAAATAATAATTTTGTTATTCCTGTGTAACACCTGAAATAAATTATATAGTCATTAACTTTTACGGTTTACAGTAAACAAATTTGTACTTACCAACAAAAAAGAATTAAGCCAAAAATAATTTCTAAAAATAACCAATTGCTTTATTAATATTAATTTAAAACTGGAATATAGTTGTTTATAAAATGTAAACAAATATAATATAAATATTGTCAGTACTCAAATGAACGCCAGTGACATTTCTGACAGGACTGACAGTTCAGTTTGGTTCCTTTTACGTCAAATCAGGCCCTTTCGATGGGTTTTTGATGGTTATCAGATCACGTGGGTTTCGGGTATTGTTGAAGACCGGGTACTAGATACTTTGCAATGGTTTTGTTTTGAATACGATTAGCTTATTTAGTGTGAGAAAAGTAAAAACCCTCGATATAATAAATACGCAATTCATGAGTTATGCTTTACAAACATGGTTTGTTGAAAGCTGCAAACACATCGGTATTATAACGCTTTACAAATGTGTTTTTTTGCTGAAAACTGGAGTCTGAAATAATTTAAATTAAGAACGCTGCACACAGTTTTGAATTTGTTTCTTACTTTAGCACCGCAAAGATATACTGTCCACGATTGCTTACTTGTTGGAAGCTTTTTTGAAATTTTTTTGCAAAAAACTAAAGAAAACAAATGTGATACATTGGATTCACACAAGTAATAGGTATGGACAAAATAATAAAAACGAAACTTTCGAGGAGGTTCATTTTCCGTTTTTCTTTTTGTTGCAGGAAATCGGCATAGTATTTCTGAATTAACTCGAGAACGAATTGTCAGGTTCGCCGTGTGAAAATTTTTTAGTATACAGTGGTAATCGATATTGTTTGAGATGACATATCACCTCTACGAGAGACAGATATTGGTACCTAAAATAGATTTAGATATAGTTTAGAATTATTTAAAATAATTTGTTGCATTGTGATATTAAAATTAAAATACAGAGTTTTCGAAAGTTATAGCTATTTTAATTTAATTTTTACTTACAAGTACTTTTATGTTATCTGTTAAACATGATGACTGGGGTTTTCCTTATCTATAAGTCAAATAGAAACATCAATTATCTGTAAGGCCACTACAAATATTTATACTAGCCTTTCATTCTCCGCATAAGCACAGCCAACTTCTAGGTTTAAATTTACTCATAAGGGGGTGAAATATAGAAAGAGTATGAATATCATAAATTCATAAAATCAATAACTTTTTAAATGAAATTTAAGAGAGATCATCATCTGAAGAATTGAAAATTCGGTTATTTTAAAGATTTCCAACTTTAAAATCATATCCCGGAGAACGTATTTATTACGGCCATCACTTGCTACCGACATGCAATTTCAAATACACTCCAGCTAAAATCCCACACAGATATATCCGTTTATCAAAAGAACTGCAATACTTCTAACTCTGGTGTAAATAACGGGTGTTTACGTGCTCGGAATAGAAAGAAAGCGCAAACCATCACAAAAATCGGCAAATCCCTTCGAGAACACTCGATAAAGAGATTGCAACATCGAGCACCATCATTAGTTCGGTTACTTTTTTAATTACTTCCTAAATAAATACTTGTGGCTTATCCCTTGTAGTCTTGACGATACAAATGAAATGTTCCAGTGTATTTTCCATTTATTTAATAAATAAAACGACATTCTTTATAAAGAGTAATTATAGCCCGATTTACACAAAGTGTAAACACTTTAAAATGAAAATGTCATTATAATGAATGACCAATTGAGTTGGACGATATTTCACGAATTGTTACTACAGATTAAAAAAGGCTTTGTGAAATAGAATAAAAAAGAAGAAAAGAAAATAAAAAAATAATTAAATTTAAAACAAGCAGATTCTTTTGTAAATGTACATTATTATATTTTGCTTACTTTATTTATAACCTTGGTGGAATTATTTATTGGTTTGTTTGGTATTTTTCTGTTTAGATTTGATAAACATGGAATTTAAGAATTTGTGCATTGGTCATTGGAATTCTCGTTCATTATTGTCAAAAATAAATTTTATTAGAGACGAACTTGAAAATAAAAAATACGACTTATTTGCCGTATCAGAATCCTGGTTGAAAAAGAACGTATCTGAAGATTCGATTAAAATTGCTGGGTATAAATGTTATAGGAATGATCGAAATGATAAAATTGGAGGAGGTGTTTGTATTTATGCTAAGGAATTTTTAAAAATGAAAATAATAGACGATTTCAGCAGTAATGAATTTTACGAACAGCTATGGGTAAGTCTAAGAGTTAATAATAAAACCGTTTGTATTGGAGTCATTTACCGTCCCCCCGAGACCAACATTAATAAATTTTTAGATACATTTGAAAATGATATATCTCTACTGTCTGTTGAATTTAATAACTTAATATGCGTTGGTGATTTTAACATTGACATGTTAACCGAAAGTAACTCAACGAATACTCTCAACTCACTATTCGAGGGTACTGGTCTGATACAAATAGTAAATGAGCCAACACGTAAAGATAGTCTATTAGATTATATAATTATTAATGATCATTTAGATTTTTCTAAACTAAATGTCATAGATGTAAATTTATCTGATCACTTTCTCACAGAATGTATATTAAATATTAAAATTACAAAAAACAATCATCAAACAAAAACGTACAGAGACTTTTCTAAAATAAATTTAGAACATTTTAATGTTGATCTTAAATCAAAGCCTTGGCACTTAGTTTATGAAAATGCCACTATTAATGATAAAATCAAAATATTCAATAAACTTATTACCCAATTATTCGATGTACATGCTCCACTTAAGACCATGACCTTTAAAAATAGTCCTAAACCATGGATCACTGACGATATAAAATTTATGATTAATTTACGAAATAAGGCGTTTACTAAATACAAAAAAACAAAACAAAAATCTCATTGGGATTATTATAAGAATTCAATTCGTGTATAATGGACCATACTACACTCGTGTAATATGATCAACATTATACACTTATTGAGTAATATACTATTAATAGGTTCATATTAAAAAACCGCTATAAATGGTGATAAATAAAACTTGATAAATGCCATATCCCTACATATAGAATTAATTTTAAAAATATAACTCTATGAATGCAATGGCTCTAAATAAAAAACTCACCTTGAACAATTTGCTCAATCTACTATCCAAATACACTTACCAAGCCCGAGAGGGTTTCGAAAAAAAACCAGTTTGGCGAAAATTTTGTCTTCGGGGATATCATGGTCGACCGCCTTTTCTATGGATATTTAAAGCTATTTTGGGTTTCTGAGAAGGTGGTTTATTAATAGATACGGGAAAGCTCTTTTCCACGGCAAGGGATTTATCCGCCTTTTGTGAATTTTATAACACGGGGTCTTTTATTTGCATAAGGATATTGGCAGGTTGGAAATTTGATCCCATTTTAAAATATTGTAATCTTTCTGTTTAGTCTTAGCCATCGCGTCTTTTAATACTTTAAGGATTCTAAATTCTAATGTTCTGATTTATCATAAAAAAAATAGAGAAAAAAAATTATTATTTAATAAGTACAAAACGATTGGGGTCAAAGACATTACAACATATAGACAAAATGTTTCATTCATAAATCCCATACAATTGTGGACTATTATTGTTTTAAAATTGTTAGTGAGTGGAAGAGAGAAAGACAGATCTCTTAGGACCGGCTGGCAACGTTGTAAACAGTGTCCATAATATGCTCCCCAGTGGCGTAGAGTTTTAAACTTACCAGTATTCTCAGAGTAGTATGTTAAAAAAATACGTAAATATGTAGGTATATTTTTTTAGTAATATAATTATGATGATTTTTTCATGTAGGTAAATTAGATTATGAGTTCGACGTTATTTGTCCTTGTCCACTGCGACCTTTTCAGATCTATTGTGAGACTTCTGTTTATTTTAGAGTATGTCGTCTAGCCTGGTCTTTTTTATTAGTCTTAGTAGCTTTGACAGTGGCTCCCGCATGTAGTTGCATGTAATTGGCTTTTGTTCGCCCAATGTTAGAAACCTCGTTCCAGCCAGGCATTCACATTAGCACAGGACGTGGAATATTGTTTCCTCTTCTTCTTCACAGAACCTGCACAAAGTTGCTTCTTCTGCTGGATTTATGACACTCATGTGCCTTTTGAGGCGAAAGTGTCCAGTAAGAAGGCCTACTGTTATCCTAACGATTTGACGCTTTTGATCCAGTAGGTCTTTTGTAAACTTGGCCGATGGTTCCTTGATGAACTGTTTGGCCTGTCTCAGTCTTGGATAGTTGTTCCACCATTACTGAGACTCTGTTTGCATCCATTGTTTAATGGATGCCTTGCACAATGCCTTAGCAACTCCACTGAAGGGTTCGGGGCCTGTCATGGCCTTATCTGAGCCTCCTCGGGCTAATACGTCGGTTTTTTCGTTGCCCTGATATCCCTCATGGCCTGGAACCCAGGCCTACTTAGCTCTGTTAGGTCTTCTAGATAGTCTTTCACCAGTCGTCATTTGATTTCTGGTGAGAGAATTGCCTTTAGAGCTGCTTGGCTATCAGAGTATATGACAATAGTTTTGCATGATACTTGCTGATTTTTCTTGTAGGTAAATTCAAGTACAAGTAAATTAAAATACAAGCGAATTCAAGTTACCTTTCGATTTTTAATATTTATTGGTTTATAGTTTATTGGTATTTACTATATATTTGCCTGGTATTATGTTAACCAAAATTATTTAAAATTTTAAATTAACATTAAGTATCTAAATAAAACACTGTCCTAAAAATATATAATTTTTTAATTAATAATTACAAAAAAACATGGTATGGCAAAAAATATCGTAAAAAAACTGTAAATATAAAATAATGTTTTAAATATATAAAATACTTTAATTTTATTAACTAAAATTTCATTTAATTTTTTTATGCTTAGTTATTAATGTTATAACTTACTGCAATGTTTCTTTTTGCAGCAGGTGGTGTTCCAAAATGTTTAGAGGTAAACAAAAAATTAATATTTTGTATTTTTACCTGTTGGATAAGTCATCCAAAAATAGAAAGCCCTCACACCGTCTGGAGTTTGCATCTTTTCTAATATATCTAGTACCATTTGCACGTACCAAAACATTTTCAGGAAAACAGTGTTCTAAACACAACTATGGGTTTTTACGAAGGGGCTGATTTTCAAGGATTCCTATTAGAGAAAACCAAAGTTTTCTTTTCTCAGGATCTTGCAGAAACCTAAATAGAATAATAAAAAATATGTATAGGTGCTCAATAGGTAAATCATTTTTAAGGTCTATATTTTACGTTAAATTTTCTTTGCCACTATTCAATAATTATTTATTGGTATAAGAAAAATTTACTAATTTATAAAAGGAATATCACTTTAAAAACGTTTCAAGACTGTTTTAGACTACACAAGTTTTTGATAACAATTTCTTGTACAATTTAAATTGTATATTATCGTGATTTCTTTAGTTTTAAGATATTGTACCAAAAGTGCTATTCTTGTTTCCATTTAAGGTTCTGGCAATAGCATATATAAATGAGAGTTTCGTTCTCCTCGTTTAACATTCTACATATAAAGTAATCAGATATCCTTATAAGATTTAGGTCTCTTCTAAAGCTGCAGTGCAATATGAAGAGTTCCATTACGGTCTTTAGTTCGCTCATGCTAAGATTTAGTAATTAATTTTGTCTGCTTTTGGCTAGAATCTCGATGAATATTCTGGGCTGCTAAATCCATAAAGTTTCAATCAGAGTTTTGGGTATTCTCTATTTATCCGTTCCATTAGCACCTATTTAACATGTTAATATGAAATACCACATGAAGATTCTGGTCCAATTAGAATTTTCTCATCTTTCTTTCTGGTTAGAAGAAGTGCTTTCTCGTTTTTCAACAATCAAGAGACTGTGTCCTGGCACCCACTCAAAAGTGACCTTGTTTGTTCTGCTAGAGCTGTTGGAAATTAAATATTAATTTAGATTGTGCTTTAAAGCCTGCTTGAAACTGTGATTCTTATCTATAATAAAGTCATTTAACATAAAACCAGGGCACACGGATTAATTGCTTTCACTTCAGCCTACAAGACCATAAGTTTAGACTAATGGTCTTCCATGAATTCGCATGATAAACCCCCAGCTTCTGTATGGTTTTTCATCTTCGAACTATCTGTATATCAGATTTATTCATTTTGTGTTGCCCCATTTTCCCGGCATTTGGTCCTTTTTGATCTTTGAATATCGAAAGTTCTAAATAATAGGGTTGTTTTATTTGACGGCATTATTAACATTGCATCATATTCATCTAAATTCTCTGACATAATTGTTTGGTATTCTTTTCTAGAAAGTTCCCATACAAATTCATTAATGAACAGCCTGTATGCCGCCTAGCAGCAGCTCCATTGCTGCAGTGGGCGTATTATTATTAGACAGGCAGTTTTGTGACTGATAAGTAAGTTATAACGGGTACTACAACCACAACATAAAACCAGTGATTTTTACTTGTTTTAAGCCCCATGTATTTCGTAACGTCCGTCTACAGGCCACGTTTTTCTGTTGTTTTTTACATATGGCTGCAGAAGCTAAGCGATCGAGGGCAATTTTGAGATATTTACCTTTCTTTGCCATTTTTATGTGTTGTCCTCAAACATAGAGCTTCTTCATTTCATGGAGATTTCTTCAGAGGTTTTCGCCGGGTTTGTGGACCATTCCTCTTTTAGGTACCATCTTTCGACGATATAAGTGCCTGCTGCATTATTTCTGAAACAACGATCGGAAATTTACCGTTTACTACGATGCTTATACCATTTGCTAATGCTTGCGTTTATAATGTGTCATCGACCACCAAGGTCCATATGAGTGGAGGTAAAACTTCTTCCTGCTGCTATTCCTAAATAACTGAGTTCTTCCTTAAAGTGTTAAAAAGATAACTGGTAATGGTTCTATGGCATATTGTTCTGTTTTCCATCTTGCAGATAGGTAGTAACATCGGCAGCTCGCCACTTAATCTACGTAACTCTTAATAATATTATCCCTTAACGGTTTAATTCCTAAGCTGAAAAAGTGCATTTTGGTGGCAATATATGGTAGATACACTTTTTCGATTGTTTTAAGGGTCACTTTGAAACTGAAAGCACACGAATGCGTTTAATGGATGAAAGTTTATTTTTATCAAATAAAATATGTCTATAAATATATCGCAAATGGGTTACCTAAGAAAATACGGTCCAGACTATTTATTTTTTAATTTTAAAGTAAAACAAAAACGACACCCTGTAAAGTATTCTCCAGATGCATGGACTACGCCCAAACTTTAATTTGCTCACTGCAGGATAGTTTAAAGCTTAAGTTTAAAATTTGGTTAAGTTACTTTTAAGGACCATCCTCTACATACGCGATTATACCAATTTATACAGCTAAACAAAAATATTTTACTTTAGTGACTAGTTAATCAATTAATTTCAATTCCAAAGATTTCTTTTGTTTAAAAAAAAATTAGAAGGTTGTTCATAAGTTAAAAATATATTCCCATTTATTGTTAGGTAGTAGATATACCTAGTTGAAACAATCTCTCTCTTTATTCGAGTGCTGCGAGTGTTCATGGCATGGGGTAGCGTTTCGGTCCATATGCGACCGTGTAGTGTATGTTTGCCAGACGTGACCGTTTCAAACTGGGTTAATGGGCTGGGTTTCAGAAAAATTATGAAATATGTATCGCCGGGGTAGGATCCTTCGAAGGTGCAAGCCACTTTAACCTATTTACAGAAATTGGCGAGAGTCGAGCAATGGAACAAAGGGTCAAACAATATATTTTTATGTCGTGTAAGGCAGTGGCGACACACGATTCTTTTAAAAATTAATAGGGAAAATTAGTTTAATTAGTAAGAGTTGTTGGAAATTCAAAAATTAATTGATATGTAAATTCCCTCTAGGAATTAACTTGTTCTAGCAGGAATCGGACCTGCGACATATAGCATATTACCGCCTTAACTTTTAGACTATTAGAGCACAATCACCTATGCTGAATACAGTGAATACGTGCTTTTTAGGCTAAATAAATTTTTAACTGGTTGAGTACTGATTAGAATTGAATTTAAATTAATGTCTTAATCAAAAGATTGTGTGCATAGCATATTTAATTCCCGCCAGTCCATCAGGAGGACATTTCGGTGTTAGGAAAACCCTTCAGAGAGTTCGGGAAAGGTTTTATTGGATAAATAGTTCCGATGATGTAAAAGACTGGTGTAAGAAATGTACCAGCTGTGCTATGAGTAATGCACCTCAGCGAAAAAGGAAATCTCCCATGAAGCAATACAACGTTGGTAGCCCATTTGAGAGGATCGCTTTAGATATTGCTGGACCATTCCCCATGACCGAGAATGGTAATAAATACATGATAATGGTTATGGTTTATTTCACGAAGTAAGTGGAAGTCAACGCCATTTTAAATCAAGAGGCCGCAACTGTTGCAGATGTGTTGATCAAAGAGTTTATTTGTCGATTTGGAGATACACAGTGACCAAGGCAGAAATTTTGAAAGCCAACTCTTCCGTGGAATTTGTGACATACTAGGCATGAAGAAAACCAGAACCACAGCATTGCACCCACAATCTAAAGAAATGGTAGAGCGAATTAATAAGACCATTGTAAAATATCTGTCAAAAGTGGTTTCAAACCATCAGCGAGATTGGGATCAGTATCTTTCGCTCTTTGCAATGGCTTATAGATCCGCCTTAAATGAATCAACAGGCCAAACACAAACAAAGGTTTGGGCGTAAGATGAGACTACCGTGCGACCTCGAATTTGGATGCCGACCTGGAGAAGATGTAGCTGGTGAAGATTATGTGATCCAGTTACGAAGAAGAATGGACGATATGCCTGAATTGGTCCGCTCGCATCTTCAAATCGCCAGCGACAGAATGAAGAAGCGATACGATATTCAAGCCATAGAAGGATGTTTCAAGAAAGGCGACAAAGTCTGGCTGCATAACCCAAAAAGACAAAAGAATTATTCTCCAAAGTTTCAAAGGTCTTGGGAAGGCCCGTACCTCATCAAGAAAAAAATCAATGATGTCATTTACCGTATAAGTAAGATTCCGAACTGTAAACCAAAGGTAGTGCACCAAAACCGGCTGGTGCCATTTGAGGGTGACCATGAAGAGGAAGAAGAAGTAAATCAACTTCAAGAAATACCTAACCTTGTCTTTGAAGAATTTATGGGTGCACATGGAGGTATCGGAAAAGCAAGACATGGTGTTACAACTGAGCAACAACAAGACCTGCTCACGGTTCCAAAAAACTACTCGCTGGTCCATAGCACTTCCGCCAACATCTTCGACGCTCGAGGTCTGGCATCTTTATTCCGGAAGAAGTTTGGTCGATTGCCAGAACTGCTAGATCAGTTACCAGCCCCTGGAAAAGCATTAAAACTTCTAGATGGATCGCGTTATCTTTTCTATTTGGTAACAAAAAATACCTTCCGAGATCGATCCACCTATCAGGATATATGGGAAGCAAAGATGGGGAGCAACCAGCTGAATTGGAGGATCATTAGAAACATGGTGGAAGTAATCTTTCAAGATACCTAGGTTAAAAAATTCTGGTCTGCAGCCATTCTCCCAGCGTTCAGGTTATATCGAAGACTGTGCCTTGTTACTTCCATGCAACTGAAAATTGTAAAAGAGGATCCAGTTGCAAATACAACCATTCTTAAGTAGGGGGCAATGTCATGAAATTCCTAAAATCTACCATGTGCTGGCCCCGACTCATACTCGAGGCGATGGAATGTTCTAGGAATGCGGCTGAGGCTCGAGAAACAGGTAGAACGGGCGAAGTGTGCTATTGTAATACATAAATTAGAATTGTTAGTGTCTAAGTATTATATAAATTAAATAGTACATCATATATAAATTGTAAATAGTGAGTTTCAAATAAATAAACTATAAATAAATTAGACTATCGTCACAATATTTCCCTTTTTACAGGGCTGTCTTTAACCTATTGAAGGCACTGGGTACTTTAGAATAATAGGGCCCCTACGACCATGATATATTATTAAATTATTTTATTACAACAGGCAAAATAAGTAGATACAAAAAATTTTAAATTTATTCAAATTGTTTTTTTATTTCTTTGCAGTCATATTAAATACATGTTTATTTATAATATAATGCGGAACAGTAACTTTTCTGACATAGTGCTTGAAAATCAGTTAATCAGTTCTTCCAAATCTAGGTCTTGGAGCACATCTACCACATTCCATAGACATCAGCTACAAACTGTTCAATCTTTCTTGAATCATTGTGATTCTTAACACATTATTTATGTTTTTTAATTTGGAAAATAGGCTGCATCTTGCTTAAAAAGATTCCCAATGCAGTTTCTAAATTTAGAAACGTGCCTTCAATTTAATTTTATTTCCAAAATGATATATGCCCAAAAAACTATTATTTTCTTCATCTTCACTAGACTGGACAATTTTTAAGGAAATAATCTGTTATCTGCAGACATTCCATTGTTTCTCGTTAATGCCTTCGTAATAAATTTTGACAAATTTTCGTTCCGGGTGAAAAAAAGGGAATTTACCGCGTTTAAATTTTTAAAGTGTCAAATTAAGGGTTAATTACGTTTTACAATATATATTTTTTTCGTAACAATTTTTTTTAAATTTGTATGAACATTTCTATTTAAAAATGTTGGTTTAATAACCAAATTATCTTCTTACATCTGGTTAATCAAAAACCAATCTGATTTTTTTAAATCCTTTAATCAATCTCTCTTAATACTATGGTAACATTTACAATATAATTTTAACAATATAATCCAACAATCTTATAATCTAACAAAATTATTTAAATATTTTCTAAAACAAACGTTGAATTCTCCGCCACTGAAAAAGTAGATCAGTTCTTGTTTAATATTGATCAAAGTCAGTGATTCTTTTCTTTTCGAAAATGTTTCCAGTCGGTAGTTTATTCTTGGCTTTATAATTTTTCGATTTTCAGTTTCCACGTATGTAGCTGAAAATCCGATGTTTAGCCCAAACCGCATGTTCGTATCCAGTATTGAGAAAATTATATCCTATTGACTCACATAAATTTTATAAGCTTACCTAGTTTCATGAAATCGTTGCCAACGAGTTCTGTGTGGTTTCTTTGTTGCATTACCACTTGTGGATAATATATTGCATATGGTTTTTGTATGATTTCTATGGAGTTCTGATTAATATTTACCTTGAGAACTAGTTTTTGTATTATTAGGACTATTTAAAAAAGTAAACCTTGATTGCAACGCAACACCGCTAAATTTCGCGAATTGTTTCAATATAACAATAAATATTGGTTCATATAAAAATTTAATATAAGCGTTAAAACTGTATATATTGTCCAGATTTAGAATTTTTAAGTTCACATGAATTGTTCATAAATACAAACAATTTCATAGTTTTTTAAGTACCTACCTCTGTTTTTAGTTTAGTTAACTAATTTATTTAACAATAAAAATCTTTTTAAAACACTACGCTTACTTAGTTATCTTTTATTTGTTATTATTTGTCAAAATCCCGACTCTTGCCTCTCCTATATAAAATTTTTAGATTTTAAGATCACCCTGTATAATAGTCTATAATAGTCGTGGAGAAAGTATAGTCTTCAACTCGCATAAAATATGGCTCTTATTCTATGCTCGCTGAAGAATATACTATTATCTGGACTAGTCTAATGCCTATAAGAATTTTCTTTCTTTTAATGAGTAGGTGCTTGAACGTCCGAGTGCAACATAGGTACAATATATTTTTTCTACGACCCGCTAAAGAAAACTATAAAGATTAAATTTATGACATTACGACTCTTATAAGTTAATAAAATGATAATAAAATATCTTATCTTTAACTAGTGAACCACCACCTCTCTCTATTATTTGCAAAATTTTGTCCATTGTTTTATTTGTATACTTTATTTTGGGGTTTTCAAGTGGAGCATGCATTTATGGCAGATATATTTTCGCCTGAAATTATTGAATACTTTAAATAATAATTTTACAAATATTTATGAAAATCATAAAATCCAGTTTGACCACATAAATTGTTTAGATGTCATCCATCACCTTTCGATAAGTGTCAATTTCTTGATTTCTATTAATTTGCAAGTCTTGATTTAGACTTTTTTTTACAAGTTTTCTTTTTAATTCTTCTTTATTAAAGTAATTTTGGTTTCGATAACAAATAAAATGTCGTGAAAGAGTAAAACCAAATTTGGTAGATTTCACACTTTTATTTTAAAAATATAAAAATTTTTAAAAAACACTAACATGACATATGTTTCGAAGTACAACTTCTTTTTCAAATGTGACTATTTTAAATTCGGTATCCAATCTATATACGAAATATTTAACAAAACAAAGTACTTAAGAAAAACATCAATAACATTACAAAAAGAGCCTTAAATTAAACCATTTAGAAACACTTGAAATAAATAGATTTAAAAATTCAGATAACCTACTAAATGATCAATTAGATATTAAGAATTCACCCTTATTAAATGAGGCCGTCAGAAGCAGAATGGCCTAAACCCAAAAAGATAGTTTTGAGATAAATTGAAAAGAAAATTTGTATAATTTTTATGTGTATTTTGTTCTGAAATCTGTCCAGTGTAGAGTATTGTTATTGATTAAAATATTAATAACATAAATACTTATTATCTCCATGAATTTTTTTTTGAAATTGGCTTGTAATTAAGAAAAAAAATGTGGGATAGGCCGTTTTGTCTTCGAGAAATTTTTACCAAAAATTTTAGGCCAAGTTTAAAATAAGGTAATAATTGCAAAAAGTAGCACCCAAAATATTTTATTGGTCCCAAAAACAACTAATGTAACAAAATAAAGTTTACTTTACTGGCCCAGATTCTCCTCGTTTTCATCATCCAAAATAATGAAGTCTTCCGATGGATTTTCTGTTGTTTTCAAACCTTCATAAAAATTATGAAAAATCGGGGGAATGTAGTTGCATAGCTCTAGCAGATCTTTTTTCTTTTTTGCATCTATTTGGTGACTATTTGGATACAATAACTCCAAGGGTCTATTCAATTGTGCAGGTTTTCGTTTTGCTATATCCACAACCATGAAGTGCACCAGCTCATTATTGGAGTATTTAAAGTATATTTTAAAAGGGTGCTCTATCTTAAACTGCAGCCACTGCATTTTAAGCCACTCAACTTTTTCATGTTCTGTTGTCCAATGTCTATTAGTAATTTGGGTTTTTAATGTGTTTGTAGAAAAAAAGTCATTACTGGTCATAGCCACAATATTAAATGGCTTTTTTTTTCTGGCATCTTTAATTACAGCAGTCCAGTCTTGAGGAAGGAATATGTTTTTGTGAAGCTTTTTCTTTTTTTTTTTGGTTTAACAGGATTATTTTCCTCGACATCTGTATTTTCATCTTCATCCGCTGAAAATAAATAGTAGTATACATGAAAAGAACCAAAAAATTAAGGTTTATTATACACTACCGCTGTCTACTGCCTCCTGAGTTGTAGATTCATCTCCACTAATATTCTCAGCTTCCGAAAGATCACTAGGTATGTATTCAGAGCCTGAATCTTCGTAGGGTTCGTCAATATCTAAAAAAATAACCTTTTTTTCCACCATCACATACAAATAGAAAAACAAATTTAAACATTAAATAAATATCTTACCAGTATTATTGGCCGAACTATCCATATTAATTTTTTTGTTACTAAAAATAGTTTAACGATCTTTTAGATAAACACACCCAAATAGAACGACTCACTTTTTGCAACTGTTTACGATTTGTTTATGGTGCCTGTGGGTTAGGCCGATTTACCCTTACAGTAATAAATAATATTCACGAAGCCAAAACGTAACCTATGGCGGCATCTATGAAATAGTAGCGAAATGCGGCTTAGGCTGTTCTGCAGTCGAAAGTTATGAACGAAAGGAGAAGTTTACAAAAATGATCTGAAAATTGCAAAATTGTGGCTTAGGCCATTCTGCTTCTGAGAGCCTCAAATCTCTTTCCTAGTTTTCTGTGAGATAATCCCGGTAATGTGCTATCTTATTGTTATCGGATGGATATTATAATTACCTAAGTACCCTTATTTACTTTAAATAGTATTTTGTAATGTTATTGATGTTTTTCTTAAGTACTTTGTTTTGTTAAATATTTCGTATATATATTGGATACCGAATTTAAAATAGTCACATTTGAAAAAGAAGTTGTACTTCGAAACATATGTCATGTTAGTGTTTTTTAAAATTTTTTATATTTTTAAAATAAAAGTGTGAAATCTACCAAATTTGGTTTTACTCTTTCACGACCAAATGGATTTTCATCAAGTAAAGGCTGAAACAATAAATAAAATAAAATGTCACTGGACTTTTTGAAAACTTAATTAAAATGGAAAACCGTTTCTCATTTTTAAGAAAACTAATTAAAATTATATTTCTAACTATCGCTCAATAAAAATATTAAATAATTTCTTTAAAGTTTTTAAATTGATCGTCTACAATCGCATGCAACACACGATGCATTATTTCACCTAAGTAGCATGGTTTTCAGTCCATTAGTAATTTATTCATTAAACCTTAATTTATCGTAGATACATTAAAAATAAAACTTTCAAATTAAAAATAGGTTTTTAAAAAATTTAATTATTTTTTCTAAGTCAAAAATCTACAAACTACGATCTTGCCTGCAAGAATAGCAAATACATAATGATCTCAAAAGTGAACAAACTAGATAAAATGATAAAAGTCCTATCAACCATTTCTTGGATACTAGGAACTCGGATAATGCCAACATCTGTAGGATCGTGAAGTCACTGTTACTAGAGCTGATATAGTTGATTGGACAGAAGACGTTTGCTACACTGAAGAGGTCTAAAATTCAGACAAAATTAATCATAACTTACTTTTCACCAAGGATAGATTGGGATTTTACTCAAAGCTCATATCTTTGGAAGAGACCATAATTTGTACAGTGCTTTGGATTTAAATCTTTTATATCCAATGAGACTACTGCTTTTTGTATTACTTATCAATGATACTGAATCGATTATTGAGATAATATTCTAATTAGATGTGGAAGGTCTCAAGCTAAATCCATACAGCAATGTCTTAAGCTACAAGCAAATATTGATTTGGCAAATTATTGGTGTATTAAAACAAACTTCTATTTAACGTTAGTAAATGTAACGTTATGATATTTAGTTACACACCTCACTAATGCGAGCAGAACTTATTAAAGATCTCGGTGTTTATTACGATAAAAAATTAAGTTTCATTATTGACATTATTAATACTAATTGAATATGTAATGGACGTGGTGAGTGCAAACCCAGGTAGCAAATAACGTTTAAAAAAATTTAGCCCGGACGTTTATTTAACGGTATACAGAGTGTAACTAAATAAGTGTAAAACATTTAAGGGGGTGATTCCTCATCGAAAAAAAGATAGGATCTTTCATATAAAGAAACTTCATTGGAGCATTGGAGGCTTCGATCCAGGCAGAAATTCATTATAGTTGAGATTGTCTCTGCGTCTGCAGTTATAGTGATTTTTTATTTTTTAATTTTGCTGCTGCAATTATAACCTAACCTTACAAACTAAAAGATAGATATTTTTGGTCAAACCTATGTTAAAAATTTAGTTTTTTTCTAATTTTTTTCACCTTACGTTATTTGTGAACTTCCTTTCCATACTGTCACATTTTCGCATAATTTATGGACGACCATTTTTACTTATTTTTTTCGCATATAAAAATCTCAATATCTGATAATATCACTTTGAAATTGTTAGAAGATTTATTATTTATAGTTTTATTACAGTCTGTTTTCATACATAAACTAAATTTATAATGTTTTCGTTTTCGTAAAAACCGAGAGATTTTCTAATCCGTTTGAGATAAATGTTGTAAAATTGCAACGAAAATATTTTCGTTGTCTGGTCTGCTCCCCAAACTTATTCGTTTCAGTAAACGTTCGTTGCTCGTAGCAGACCAATACATCACGAAATTCTGAAAAACAACTATACACAATTCATAATTGTAGCCAGAAACGGCTGTTTTAACGCTACACCTGTGTGAAAGAGCGTGATATATTACTAACTTCTTGACTGGTTTCCAGAAAAACATTGTCATCGCAATGATCTACGGCTTAAGTCCGTTGGTGGTATCAACTCTCATGTTTATTGAGACATGTCTACGGGGAAGAAAATGGAGAAATGTAGTGTCAACTTGTGAATTTACGGATGCATTTCTATTTTATTTTCTTCCAGGTAGATATTGCTTTGTTGGTTGAATGACATCTCGATAACCTGCACAAATGAATTGAGCAATATTTAAATATTTTGGGTACAAAAATTATGTAACGAAAAGTAACAAAAAAGGGACGGAAGATAGCAAATGCATATAATAAATATAAATCTTTTTTGTTAGGAGTTTGGTCCTATAGCTACAACGTATAAACTCTGGATAAACATATATAATTTTGGCAACATTCTGAAACAAGTTTTTTTCAATTTGTTATTCGACAAGTTTGTTACATGTTTTATGCCAGCCAATTTTCCAGTTAGAGATACTTTGTAAGATGTCATTTCCACAATACTAGTCTCTAAGTCCTGGATGAAACATTTTAGCCATACATATTTATTATCTATAGTTTTCGTTTTTGTTATCTAAGATAATGTCACATTTAAATTGTATTATTTAAAAGATTATATTGACATTTGTATACATAATTTTGAAGTTAGATTTCTAGATCGAAATAATTGGATCATTTATTATCATTCGGAATTATAATATTTAGTAAAGTTCTTGCACTTTTTAAGCTAGCTTACATTCATTTTGTATTTTTAAAGTTAAACATCAATCCAATAATTAAATCAAAATTTTTAATGACAACAAAATAAATGACAAATATTTTGATGGATCAAAGAATTAAAATATCGTGGTTGTTCGCAAAAATCATAGGATTGTTTGATTTGGAGTTAATAAATATTGTTATGCCTGTTTTTGGTAACATTGCTGCCAATTATTTTAACTCAACTTTTACAAATCACCTATACATCTGATAACATGAACGAATAACGCTTATCATGGGAGATCTTCCATTTTGGCTGTTTCATTGTATATTTTGCAGAATATTTAAGATTTGTGAGAGGGTAGGTTGGGAAATAGTATTAGTAGTGACCTCCTCACTTTCCTGGGATTTCATTTCTCTCAATTTTGCGAGAGAAAATCTGGATAGGAGTTTTACTGCTTCATATTCCTGGGCTACAATCAGCTTCTCTCTTAGCATCTTGTGATGTTGTAGAAGAAGGGCTTATTGCATTTACACACCTTGTAGTTTATCAATGAATGCCTGTATTCTGATTTGTTCTTGGAAATCTTTGAACACCTGTGGATAGGCCAGATGAATCAATCTTCTTATGTTTGCCTCTAATTCCTGTAGACTATCATTATGTTTCTGACTACGAAGCTTAGACTGGCTTTGAAATACTTGTTTCAAATGCTGCTGGCCATATCTTGTTTCCAAAGCTTGGACAAGAGATGAATAATTGGGTTCTTCTTGGGGAAGTAACTGTAAAATGGTTGCTGTTTGTCCTCGCAGCGATACTATCAACGAAGCCGAAATTTATAATCCTGTTTTTTTGGATATTTAACCAATAAGTTTTCGAAACTCTTAAAACCGATTCTCTCACCAATACATTTCTAATAAAATACGAAACTGACAAAGTTGGTGAATCTAAAACTAGACCAAGCTTTCAATTAAAAGAAGCAGCTCTAATTTCCTATAAAATAATTAGGTTGAAAAATGTTAAATCTGGAGATATTAAGTATAATAAACCTTGTATTAGTAACTTTACCGAGAAATTGTCCAATTTATTTACTCCCATTAACAGTGGTACAGAAATGGCGTAAGAAGTAATCAATAATTCAAGTGTAGAATTTCAATGCCAATTGGAAAAACTTATTTCATTATTCAAGCCGAAATCCATTCAATAAATCTTTGTATCGTAAAATTGTACTTCGTTATGTGACATTGTTTCGACAAATTGCATTTCCTTAATATTTATTTCCCTCAAAAATTAATTGTAATTCCGGTCCTGTTTCACCCAATTCCCAAATTTTATTACTGCCAATTTCTTCTTTTCATCCAATCAAGTATCTATAATTTTGCTAGAGGGAGCATTACAAGAACAATGGCATATCTCCTGCATTCTCGTCTTGAACAAAACTTTTCAACAACTCTTATATAACTTCGTTATCTCACATTTCTGACGTTTATGAACTTTATGATATTCAGGATATTTGAGGTGAGTTGAATAAGGTAAATATTAGCTGAAGAGTTTTGCGGAAAGTTCGCAAAACCTGAGTATCCTTGGAAGACTAGAAACTGTTAAAATTTTTCTTAAAAAATCAATTACACTGCTGGAAATAGTTTCTAACTAATCAAAATCATTGGTGCGTTTGAAGGGCTAATTGAAATTTGTTATTTAAATATCATAACAAACTACTAAGTTAACCTCAATTTATTTTAATGTCAGAAGCAGTGATTTCTAGAATTTAAAAATAAAGACAAAATGATTAATATATTTTTGTTGAGGCAATAGAAACTCTTACAGGGATTTTAATGAAAACTATCCATCATAAGTTAAAAGGTATGTAGAAAATGACTAAACTACTTTTCGTAACAAGTTCATTAGAAATGTGCAAGTAAAAGAATGGAATGATCGTGAATACTTTTCTCTTTGACAAATATATTTTTATTAATGACAAAATTACTGACAGCTCTCAAACTAAGTCTAACAATAAGTATATGGGTAAGTATCAACTCTAACAATCGTCCCCCCTGAGCTTAAACCCAAATCTTTGTACAGGTTTGACTGGACCTCCACTTCTTGTCTTCAATCCTTCTTCTTCTGTTTCTTTTAGACGTGCCTGTCCATTCACTTCGTCTTTATCATCCTTTTCTTTCCCAACTAGCTTCTGTGTCTGCTCTGAATATTGCTTAACCGCCTTCTTTTCTAAGCGCTCTTTCCTTTCTTTCATAATATGAACCTTACTTTCGCAATCTGCGTCTACTTCCAATGGGTACAATTTTTGAAAAGGCCTTAATATTTCCCCATGTTGTAATTTTACCTTTGCTGCTCTGCAATTTCCATCTTTTCCTTCTATTAATTCTAGAATCCTACCCAATGGCCAATTTATTCTTTTTATATTTTCTTGTTCCACATAAACTACATCTCCAATTTTTAGTGGTCTAGATAGTTTTCTCTGTTGGTGATGATGAATGAGTTGCGCTAGGTATTCATTCTAATTTTCATATTTATCAAAAAGCATATTTAAAGTTACGAAAACAAATATGATTTTATTATCTCAAAATTATTTATCATTAATAAAATTTTGAACATTTCTTTCTCTCAATTGTGACTGTTCACTATTAGGATTAATTCTCAAAGCATTGTAACTTGAATATATTTTATGAATTTTCTAATTCAAAAATTACAAATTTATGCACGTTTTATTTGATCTAGTTACAACTCAAAATTCTTGTACTTCTCCCCATTTTTGTTTTCGAACTGAATTAATAATAAAAGCTACTATTTAGTTTCTGGCCATCAAAATTAACAACAGATATCTCTTGAAATAAAACACACTTTTGTTATAAGCACATAAGCGTATATTAAGTTATTATCAACACTTTTTAAAATCCAGTAAAATAAACCTTTTAAAATATTTAATTTATAATTATTTCTATATCTCCTATTCTATGGAACTTATGTTATACTATACACATGAACTATATATCTAATTCCTGCTAACTTCTAATATTACTGCTATTACTACTTTTCACAATATGTATAGTTAAAATCTAGAATATTTTTATATTATACCTTAATTCTCTTTTTTTCTGTATTAATAACACCTGTGCTACATTTAATTTTGTTTTCTCCTTACTCATCTTTCAATATCGTTTTGAATTTTCAACTCCATTTAATAACTTCAATTTTTCGTACTCCTTTTGCTCAGTGAAACCTTCTTCTTTCCATCACAATTTACTTGTCTGGTACTGCGGCTGTTGTCCTCTCGTGGACATTGCTTGGTTGTTGATCGGAAAAATATCTCCGTTGCCCCAAAATTTCTTCTTTTTGTGGTAGCGCTGTGTGTAGCTCTTTCTAATCTGTTGTCCTAACATGGACATTGCTTGGGGGATTCATTGTCCCAAACTTTCTAAATTTCTTTCTATTTTTTTCGGGAACTCTGCTTTTCGTCGTCGAATATTTATAATACAATTGGAAAATAAGTGACCAAGTCCGTGATAGCTTAGTTGGTTACCCTAAAAAATTGTCACATTTTATGTAAATTATCAATGATTTTAATATTCTAAAATTAAAATAAGAAAAAGGTGTTCAATTTAAAAAAAAATATCAATTTTTTATTATCTAGGCAAGAGCGTAAAAACCTTTTTGAGTATTCCATTTTATTGTAACGAATAACAGATCCACATAATACATTAAAAATAAATAATGAAAAATAGTAATAAGGATTTAAAATAAAATCAAACAAATTTGTATAAATTAAATATATAGGAACTTCAATAATAACAAAAAGTAGGTACCTAAATAAAATAAATAGAACAAATTAATCAAACATTAAAATCGCTTTATCAACAAATTAAACTAGACAAAAAGATGAATTGTGCCTTTTCAACAAGACTGGAACACAATTTGAGTTTCCTAATCTTGAATTAAATTTACTGGGGGGAAATGACGAGAGCGACGTACAACACAACATCGAATTTGTATAATTTGAAAATTAGTTCAGTAACTGAAGGGGCCAACCTGTCATTAAGTCGGTCCAGATTTCCGTTGTGGCTCAACTCTTAGGTCTCGGCGGTCGCTTCCAAGGTCGAAAACTTTTACCAACTCTGCTGCGTCGGAAAGGGCCCAAAATGGCCCCTTAAACTGGTTTCCCGCCAATATCTTCCGCAATATGCAAATTAGAGAATTTTTGTTTAGATAAAAAAGAAAGATCTTATCATTATCTACAAAAATGATGCCTATTATTTTTGTCGGGAATTCGACAGGTTTCGAGATAACCGCAATCAAAAGTCCCCTCGTTCAGCCCCTGCTTTATCTCTATAGCAATGCTGATTAGCTTGTAAACGAGTGGACAAATTGTTTCAGAACACTCGGTCAAAAATTGATATTTTTCGATGATTCAAAGTTCATTACAATGGGTTTTCCCATAGGTATCGATCCATGTGCCTTGAAGCCCGTTATTTCCTGTCGAGAACATTGAAAAAGGGGTCAAAGTTGCGTTTTCACACTATTTTGGACCACTTTATAGTAATTCATTTATATTTTTTTTCTTTTAATAGTTTTTTTATCCCATTTTTGTTTAAAAGGGGATCTTGAGATGTCTCGAATGATCTCAGAAATTTTTTTCCAGTATCTTCCTGGCGTTTTAAGACAAAATTGATTTGTTTGTTTGCATTTTTCATACGTTTTCGGAGTTCTCGAAATCTCTGAAACAAGCAGTAATTAAAAACTCATATTTCATTATATTGTTATTCAATGCACACCATTTAAAAAAAATTAATTCGGAAAGTAGACACTCTAAGCTGAACGAGGGGACTTTTGATTGCGGTTATCTCGAAACCTGTTGAATTCCCGACAAAAATGATAGGGACCATTTTTGTAGATAATGATAAGATCTTTCTTTTTATTTAAACAAAAATTCTCTAATTTGCATATTGTGGAAGATATTGGCGGGAAACCAGTTTTAGGGTCCATTTTGGGCCCTTTTCGACGCAGCAGAGTTGGTAAAAGTTTTCGCCCTTGAAAGCAACCGTCAAGACCTAAGAATTGAGCCACAAAGGAAATCTTTCGGTCCGACTTAATGACAGCTTTGCATATTTTCAGGTCTTCAGTTACTGGACTAAATAAAATGACTCTAAAGGAGTTTTAATGTATCTAATATATAAAACCCAATATAAGAATAATTTCTGCATTGTTTCATAACTTAAAACGAATTAATAAAGCGATAAAACGATTTTAATAATTATTTTAAAGGTCAATAATGTTGGAAAATCTTTTTATATTAAGGTTCAATTCTTGTAAATAATAGTATATTTAAGTTTGTAATTAGTATTAGTAAGTGAATTTCAATAAAACACAAGTGATTAACATTAAAAAAGTGATTGACGTGAAAAATAAACGAATTTTCCGGAGTAGTTGGCTGTGACATGAACGTTTATATAAACCAAATCGCGAAGAAATTCGGGGAAGTCCATCAAAATCATTTGCCTTAGCAATTCTGGTTGAGTTTTATAAAAATTAGAAGAAATCAACATACCCATGGATGACAATGTGATATCTGACACCAAAAGACCGGCTGTCAAACAGGACTTGGAATAATTTATTTCTTTTTCTATTTTTACATCTGTTGGAAAATAAACTGGAACAATTTGTCTGGTACTGGATTCGCCAACGAAAAAGGAGATCTAAAAAATGAATTTGATTAAGGCCACAAGAAGAGAGACCATAATAAAATTTTGAAACAAGCAAATGTGAACTTTAACAACATTAAATGGTATTAAAAGGACCAAACGGTAAATTTTAATCTTAATAAACTTTCAGTGCAGTTTTATATAATCTAATTTTGTTCTGATATTCATAATTTAATTAGATATTGCTTTTTAGTAGGTTTTTTGAAATAAAACAATAACTTCACCTCAAACAGTAAACAAACAAGTTAGATCCTAACGATCTATTTAGAATAAAACTAGAATAATTCAAGAAACCTGCTACCTCTTATATTATCGAAGTTGGCAACTCAAAGTTAGCTTATACTTTAATCATTAATTTTATCTTTGAGACGCCAACTAGGCTATTTTTTTTTATCACATAACCTTATTTAATAACAACACCTTTTTCAAATCAAAAATGCAAAGTTAATAGGTACTTACTCAAGGTATACTTAGATTTCTGGTGATCAATAATTTTAATGATTAATAAATTAATATTTTGTTATTCACGAATCTTGAGTGTCTTTCTTCCAAACGTTTTATTTTCAAACATAACATCTTTCACCTTAACCTTAATTTCACTTATATTTCACTACCAAACGGGAACCGGACCTCGTGTAAAATTGGAGACATCTGCGCGCGCTGCACGATTTAAGAATACAGCAAACGGGAGGAGAGAATGCTCTAGGAGAACAGGGTCGGCTTCAGCAGAAGTCAACCAAGGTAATGTTGGTATAATTTTCTTCTCTGTAGCTATGCCAAGCAGCTACAAGCAGCTACCAAGGTTAATATTTGATATAGTTGTTGACATTTAATAAAAGTATTTTGTGTTTTATTTTATTATATTACTATTTGATCTTGTACGATGACAAAGTAGTTTTTGTTTGAGATTAATTGCAATTATTTTCAGACAATGACTTATCCCAGAAATATATATGACAGTTGATTACTAAGTAAGAAGTTTATCTATAATTCAAAACTGAAATAAAAAACTCACCGTCGAACATTTAAGAAGATCGGAAGGCCTTTAATGCTGTATCTGAGTGTGGTTGACCTAGAAGAGAATAGAATAATATTGAAATCTGGCGAAGAACTTGTATCAGCAGGTATTTATAGTACTTACGTGAAATAATTGATTATAAATATAGACAATTTGTATAATACAAATAATTGAAAAACCATTATGTCTTTTGAGGTTAAAAAATAACTTAATCTGTTCTGTCTGTATATAGCTTAGTTCAGGTAGTTTTTAAGACTGTTATTAGGTGGCGACACAAATACTTTATGTAAAAAAAATTTTGCCCATATTCTATAGATGTCGCCAATATAAATTTGTAGGTACCTACACAATTTTTTTTGAATAGTTCGGCACTTAACAAGTAGATGTCGTTATCATTTAACTTAAAATTTTTATAATGTTCATTTTTGAACCAATTTAAAACTGTCAGCTAGGTATTATTACATGAGCTTTTTTTTATACAGTTTTAAAAAGGATTTGCCTAATTTCAAATTAATTTTAATTCTGTTTTCAATTTATTTATTTATTTGTATCCTTGTTATAATAATAAATATATAAAAATAAGTCAAACTTCTATTCAATATCAGTTTTATTTTTGTATCATTAATATTAAGGAAAGAAAATAAAAATTCTAATATAGTCCAGTGATAAAAGGTAAATTTTTCTTAATAATATTGAACAAGCTTAATTTTCTAAATTAATTTATTGACAAACAATGAAACAACAAATTTATATGATTAATATAATTAAATGTTCATTCTGAACCGACACTGAGAGTAGAGTCATCTATACTCTGTTAAATTATTTAGCAGACTAGCCGGAGCAAAAATCTAGATAAAAAAAAGGTAATTATAATTGACCATACTATTCTTTTATTATTGTCATGATAACTCTATATAATTAAATAAAATAAAATATAATTTCATAATACCCTCATCAATATATTATCATGACAATGTATACATATAAAACTTTTTAATTTTTTATGTTACAATCTTTTAAAGTTCAATCGATAAATTTTTTTCTTATATATTCGCACATACTTGATAATGATAATAAGTATTGTTTTCTTACTGATCTTATTTGAAAAATAGAGGATAAAGGTGAATTATTATAAAATATCCTACTGTATTATAGTGATGTAGTTTTATGTCTCCTATTTTGTCCACTCTCTCATTGAACACACAGTCAACGTCTGTAAGAGTATTATGTTTCCCCCTCCGATGTAATCCCATTGCTCATCCACTTGATTTCCCATTACACCTAAAATTCCACCCTTGTTCTTTTGTTTTATTCTTGTTTCCCTTAATAGGCAATGCCAAATGACGTCCCGGCAATAGATCTATTACGATAATCCCGTAGGGAATAAGATATTATGGCGCTAGAGAGCTCTCTTTTTCAGTTAATCACTGTCGAGAAACCGGAAATGAGGTGGAAACTAAAAAATAATCTTTTCTACTTCTAGCATCTAATCTTTTTTAGATACTTACATTAAGTTTAATCACAAAAATGATTAATTGAGAAATATATTAACTTTTAAAAATTGCTTGTTAATATATTTTTTATTGTATTAACTTGTATATTATGATAGGTTTAGAATCAGAGTTGACTAATCCTACAATTCTATGATGTATTATAATAGTTTTTTTTATCTTTAAATATTGTAGCTTTGAAGGTGTGAGAGTTTGACATATAGGTCTGAATGCCACACTTACCCATTGATAAACTAGACCCATTTTTCTTTTATATACATGTACATATAAGGGGGTTATGATTGACAACCTGTGTTATTTTTAACAGGTACGTTATTTGATAAACACACAGAAATTACAACCTGTTTACAAATAACGTGTCTGTTAAAAATAACATTACCTGTCGATCATAACTCCGTAAGTTGTATGTAAATTCCCTGTTTCCACTGATAAATTTATCTGTGAAGTTTTACATAAATATAGCTTTTTAATTCTTGTTATTAAACAAATTAACAAAACATGGACATTGCTTACATAAATAGATAAAGAGGAAACTTTTCTCAGTAAAACCGGCTTTTCTTTGTCTGATTTACATTATTATATATATAATGCAGCTATAATTTTTCGGGTAGTTTATTCCATGTGTCATCGATTCGAAAATTAGTTTTGGCAAGGTCTTGAAGTTTTCTTTTTTTAATTTTAGTTTATGGCCCTGTAGTCGGTGGTTGTAGCTTTTCTCGAATACTGAGATGTTCAAGTTTATGTAGTAGTCTTTTTTAGTCATTTTATCGAAGGCTTTTGCGAAATCTAAATATAGTACGTCCGTAGGTATTGTCAATTTTTACAAGAGCATATATCTCTCTGGAGGTAATATTATGAAATATTTTAAATTTTGGTGCAAGTAGGATTGATAAAAGCTTAGTAATAAAATACTAAGGGTACATAATAATAATAATAATGCAAACTTGACTCTTCCAGTTCTCGAAACGGATTATAGCATCAGGAGTAGTGATGGTAACTAAAAGAACTCATTTAAGGAAATACAATTAGACTCTTTCCAATACATCTAAGTATCTTAGACCTCAAACAGAAATACAATTAAACATAACACTAAGGGTAAGTGACTCAAATAATTTGATTTTAGGGTGCCAATAAAAAAAGATATCTAAGTCAGCTATGAACATTGCAAATAATAAGGGACAAATTCACATGATCAACTGAGTCGAAGGCTCTTCTAAAATCAACAAAAATTGAAAACAAGTTTCTCTTTTTATGCCTTATATGTAAATTAATAACACTGCTCAAAGTAAAGACACTATCTTGACAACTTCGACCTAAACGGAAGCCAGCTTGACATTCTGGCAGGATATTACATTCATCAGTCCACTATGACAGTCTGTTTAGAATAAGTGATTATTTTAGCACAATAGTTGACCAAGTCTAATCCCCTATAGTTTTCAGGACTATTTGTCTCTCCCACTTATGTAGAATAGCTAATAAAATGTTAGACCAAAACTTCGGAATGACAGCAGTATCAAATATTGAATTAAATAAAGATATTAAATATATAATCCAATTATTTGGAAGATTTTTAAAAAACTCATAAGTTATTCCATTACATCCAGGAGACTTGTAACTTTTACAATTATTAATGACTTTATAAATTTCATCTATAGAGAAAGGAGCATCCAGAAAGGGGTGAGTGGCATCTTGAAAGCTAAGAGTCAACGTTGTTCTAGGAGGATATATGTTTTGGTAAAAATTTTCCCAAATACATACTGGTAGAACTTTACGATTCATTGTACTACGGAACTGTTTAATTGTCTGCCAGAATTCTTTTGAATCATTCAAATTGGACAATTTAATAATAATTTCAGCTTCGCATTCTTTTCTCCGTAATTTAGTGGTTTTTTTTTGTATTCTGCTTTTAAGTTTAGGTAAGTTTGTTTTGAATATTTAGAAAAATTATGACTTCTACAAATTTTTAAAAAATCTTTCATATTCTTTTTGGCATTAATACATGAAAAGTCAAACAAACCATGGTTTATTAGTTCGTGTTTCTATGTTTAGAGGTGTGCCACTATTTAAAGTGTATAAGTTCAAGTCAGTAGCTGTTTCTTGTCTAGCTGCACAAAAATTAGTAAATGACTCAGGATTAGGAATAAAATATGCTCTGTTTGATTGATTCATTTTTAATTTATAACTTATAGATAAAGAGTTTCTCCAGATAATTTTTTTATGATTTTGAATATCACTTTTTAATTCATTAGTTTGAGAGTATGATGATGTAACATCAAAGTTTAGTACTAAATTGACAGGAAAATGGTCAGATTTGTCAATGAAATAAATTCAAAAAAAATCATATAGTTATATTCACCATATTTCGTTAAATAAAAAAAAATTACCAACTTTAGTTAAACCAAATGATAAAACTCAGATGGTACTAGCTCAGTCTATCGCCCTTTGGTAATTATAGTTAACTAAAGGTGTAGAAACATATTTTTTACGAGTAACGTGACTCAATTTCGAAGAAATTCTTGTGCTGGAATTCAAATGGGTATTAGTTCAGTCTATCGTCTTTTTATAATTTTAGGTTACTAAAGGTGGTAGAAATGTATTTTTTGTTAAAGTAATCCCTAACACTTCTAATTTAAAAATTCAATATTAACATGATTTGTTGCAGAAGGTAGCTGTGATAAAGAGGCGGCCATGGTTTTGACAGATGAGGTTTATATTGGTAAAGTACATAGAGTTACTGTATAGTAAACCAGCAAATAAAGATATTTTTATGTAAAACATTTCTTGTAAGCATTTGCGTTAAACAATTTGAGAAAAATGGAATGCTTTGAAAAGTACAATAATGTAAATACTGCAAAAAGTTTAGTTATGCGCAAATATGTCATCCAAAATTAATATATTTAACGAATTTAATGGAAGATTGCGACCAGGAAACGTTAGAGTCGAATGGTTTGTTTACGAAAATCCAAGAAATACTACGGATGTCAAGTAAATATGGCCTTTGCCTAGAAGAGAGTTGAACCAAATTGTTTCAAAATATTCCTTATATGTTTTAAAATACAGACATCTAATGTATTCGTCACCTTCCTATTCACCAATAAGAAGAGAGGATGGGTTAGAATTCAAGTAACATTTAAATCTTATTGTTTGTACATCCTACGTTTTTTGAAATATAAATTGTCAATACATAATAATTAAGCAAATTTTGTGTTTTCTGTTTAGTGAAACTTTACATAATAAATAATAATGTTAATTCTTATAGAAATTTTGCATTATTTATAGGTATATCTACATTATTTAATGGTTGTAGATGTAGATCATATGTTTACCTTTTGAACTGTCAAAAAATTTGCACTCAAATATCATGACGCATCGAAAAAATTTCCAGAATTTTTTTTTTGTTGCCATAATAACTAGTCAAAATTAAGACATCTTATTGGTTGAAAAGTAGAGGTGTGAAATTTTCAATAAAAAGGTTTCCATTTAAAAATAATAATTAAGTTATTATAAAAAAATTCTGCGTAAGCTTTTAAACAAAAAAAAAAGAACAAAAATACAGATAGAGGGGTGGAACTCTTAAGCCCACTTTGTATACAAATACAATATTTGTAAAATCTTGGGAAAAATAACACTATGTTTCTTAGTATTTGATAATATTTCCATAAAGAAAAGACAAACAAAAAACTTTACTTCTAGTAATACATAGCTGCTCACAAATTAATTTAAGTTACAATACACATTAATCCTAATAAATATTAAAACTAAAACTCATTGCTTTATTCGGAAACCGTTGGTAACTTGAAATCTCTAGAACGCTTTCTATTTATAAAATTTACCCCTTAAAAGTGAGTTTGTGTAAAAGGTCCTCCTAACGGAATCCTTCATGTATGTATTCAGAAAATAGCTGTGATCTCAGAAATGTTTGTTTTCACAGAGAAAGTTAACGAAGCGTTCTATCACGTAGAATTTCCTGCGGAAGTTGCAGGATATTTTTCGCTTCAGAAAATTCTTTCACGATTCATATAAGTTACCTGATTTTGTGGTTCTTCGGATTTTTAGTTCATCGAGTCTGGTTATGCTATAAACCGGTGGCAATTTTTTTGTACAAAGAAAAATAAACGAGAAAACTTTGAATATTTTGTCGTAGATATCCAGTGTTTTATAAAAGTAAATTCTCAAACGAATAATCTAGAATTGCAATAGGCCATGTTCGCATGTAAGATATGCTGTTTTATAAATTATATTGTAACAGTTAGTCGCTATACAAGTTATTCTACATAATCAGTTTGTTAAAAAAGCCAAAAGTTTTTAAATTAAAACCAATTTAAATTTAAAATTTGAAATGTCTACGTCATCGGGAATAGACCAATCAGCTTATGTCGAAGTTTTTTTTGTTATACAGAACCAAGCCAACGAATAAACCGACACAGAGAATGTCGAAGTGAACGCACATCTAAGTGATACTTAAAATTGACACCACCTAGACCACTTAACCTAACATTCGTTTTTTGTTTTGTATACTTTTTTGTAAAAGTTTATTTAAGTGTTTTACCCATTGTAAACCAAGATATGATTACCGAGATGATTACTGCATTTTTTAACAATACTCAGTTTATAGAAGACAGAAAGGTATGTAAGAATTTATTTATAATTTGTTTTAATAGTACTTACAGTTTTTATGGAGCAATACACCTTATAGTAAAAACATATCTAAGGTCATTAGGGTTATCGAACAGTAACAGTTTTTCAAAAATAAACATTTTACCTTTACCCTTTACTTCATTTATATTTATATGAAAAAAGAGAACGACGTTTAAAGCTGTGCTATTGATTTCTATAATTAGAAGTAAAAGTATAATTATGTCTTACCTAAGAAATAGCAAATTTGTTATTGTATAAAACGAGTTTATACAATTTGCCTACCTCAAAAATTAAAACTAAATAAACTATTTAGAAGGGTAGTGCAAATGTATTTACTGTAATTCTATTTTTATTTGGTAGAGGATAACCTACTTGTTATATGTCTTGTAAATAATTGTAATATAAGTACATTTTTGTGAATGAATGACTACTTTTTGTAAATATACAAACTTTTTCCATTACAACTATTATACACATGTCTAGTATTTACATAAATAAATCTACGATAATATTTTATGAAATAATTTGGAACATAGAAAAGTAATAAAATTAAAAAAATAGGAATCCATAAAAATGTACTCTTGAAAATACTAAAAAAATCATCACATTATTAAATATTTTATTATTTTTAGAGCAAGTATATGGATATAATAAATAAAATTTTTACAGATTTTACATTTTTGTAATCTCTGAAATGTGATAAATTAATAAAAAAAAACAAACAGTTTATTAAATTATTTGGTATTTAGTCTTACAAAATAAGTTTTTTTAAGTAAAAAATACCACTAATTCACACAGAAATGTAAAAGGTTTATGTAAGCTACACTTTCCTTCTCAGAAATATTGAGGACTGTTGGGCAATCCTAAATATACCTTCAGTTTACTTTCAATTTTGACAGTTCATTGGTTTTGAAAATCATGCTCATTATCAAGTTCCTCTGAATCAGATATTAAAGATGTTTCTTCAGATTCAGACAAAACTTCACTATCTTTAAAACTTTCAGAAGGTTTCAAGGCAGGTTCTTGCAGAAGGGGTTTAAGGATATACACATTTGAACTTATAGTAGGCTCATTTTAAATTAACCGAAGGGGCAATGTCAGAAATTGCTGCTGCATCTTGAAAATCCGGTGTATGTTTATTAAATAGAGATGAGAAATGCCTCTAGTAGAAGGTGATTTTCCAGTCAACATTTTTTTTGTTTTCTGTTTTTCTTTTTTTGGTAGAATCAGTGAGCTGGTTCTTGTGTGGTGAATAACAAGAACTGTGGAGACATTTGTGTGGTACTACCCACTTCTTATACAGTTTCATTCACGATACTATGAACACGGTCAACCTGATGACCAATTTACCCTTGTTCGCTACTGTCATTCCAAAGCTTTCGCATGTGACATATTTGGAATAACTTTATACATTTCACGACAGAGTTGAGTATTAATAAATATTTTATAATTAAATGAAGATAAAGAACAAACATAACATATTCAGACATGAAAATAGCGAAATTTAATAATGCAACCATCAACCAGAATTTGTAATAATAGACAAAATTTTGAACAACTTTAATAGTTGTTGGCGTAGCGCAGTGGGTAAGGTGCTGTACTACTTACAGTCTACCTACGCAATAGTTTAAAATTTATAAAAAACAACTTTGATTTTGTTTTCAAATGGAAAAAAATTCAATACAAACATTAAAAAATAGAGAACAAATATTGAACATTAAAAAAAAAACAAAACGAACTTTAAAAAATTACATAACTAAGATTAAAAAAAATACAAAACTAAGATTAAAAAATTGCAAAAAAATAAAAATTATAAAATGGAATCCACTAGATAATAATAAATTACAATCAATAATAAAAGAACACGAATTTATTTTTAATGTAATAGGTGCTCAAATAGACCTCCATCTTGGGCAAGACAGTACCCCAAGCGATCGTAAAATGATCGCCTTACTTCAGCCAACATATTGGAACTAATAAGTTGAACGGCTTCTGAAATTTTTACTTTCAGCTTATCTAAGTCGTTAGCTGTTTCTTCCCTGAATTTGTATATCTGAGACTTTAAATAACCCCACAAAAAAAATCACAAGGTGCAAGATCCGGCGATCTAGCTGGCCACAGAATTGTACCTTTCCCTGATAATAATCTGTTGGGAAATGTTTCATTTAAAAAGTGCTGCACCGTCACACGATTATGCACAGAATATCCGTCTTGTTGAAACCAAATATTGTTAAATCGAGCTCCTGCCAATCGCCGTATCTCAGGGACAATATGGTGTCTGAGTAAATCCAAATATTTAACACTATTTAAATTCCCCTTAATATAAAAAGGACCGATTACATTTTCACCTAGTATTCCCATCCAAACATTCAACTTTTGCGGGAACTGCGTGCGAACTGTTACAAATTTATGTAAATTTTCTCGAGACCAATATCGGACTTGGGATGGATTATGCCTGGCAAGTAATGGAAAAGTCGACTCATCGGTGAACACAACATTGTTAACTTCATCCATTACTGCCTCGCTAAATTCCATTCGTCTGATATTGTCAGTTTCATAAATTTCTTGTCATTTTCTTACTTTATAAGATCGATATCCATGTTTTTTATTTTAAATTCTATTTACTGTGGTTTCACTGGAACCTACAACTTCCGCAACCTCTCTCTGAGATATCATCGAATTTTCTTCCACACTTGCACAAATCATAATATCCCTATCTTCTTGTTCATTCTGATTATTATTAACTCGAGCCTTTTTATGTTCATTGGGAGAAACGCAGCCATGAATTTCAAAATTTTGAACAATACGATGTACTGTTGAGAGTGATGGTATGGGCCTATTTTGAAATGTCGCCTCAAACAAACCGCTTATTTGTCGAATTGTGTTGCCTTGAAAATGCCATTTCACAATTTGTACTTTTTCAGCAATTTCGTAAACATTCATTTTAAATCTAAAGAAATACTTTTCGCCCGCGATAAAAGCACAAAATTTGAATGTGACAGTTGCGGACAAGCGTCAATTGGTCATCATGTTTACCATGTACCTAGTACGATGGATGAATCTGTATGTAAAGGTTTATCCATCATTTAAAAAATGAACAGTTTTCAAAATCATCTGGTATCTAAACAAAAGAAAAAATATCGTTACTACAATGGTACATAATTGAATAATTAAATTACAATAAAACATTCTTATTTTAATAAACAGTATAGTTACAAACCTCAACAAAATAACTTAGCTGTTCCTTGAAATGTTTTTTTTAATAATAATACTTTTCTTCTTTTTATATTTCTAGCAACACTAATAAATATTTTTAATAATGAATTTAAAATGCAAATCAGTATCACATCTTGGGAGGAAACATTTTTTCGTGCTCATAATATTTATCAAATCATCAAAATTGAATAATTATCGATTGACACAACAAATTCTTGATTGACAAATGACACATACAGTGCCATTTTCTTGTTTATTAGTTGTCTTTTAAACAATGAAACTTTTAAATATGGTGAAAGTTTAAACATAAATAATACTTCTAAAAACATTTGATAATTATTTATATTTTAAATATATCTGTTTAACGATATTTTAGAAGTCTAAAAGTAAGACGGTGCACACAAACGAACGTATATTACTTCTCGTATACCGTCTAACTGGCAAAGTTGTGTGGCTAGTTCCTATTGGTCTATTCCCGGTGACGTCATAAATTTTAAAATATAATCACTCAGGCCAATGAATAGATAAAAAAATCAAATGTAGCTTTTTTATTCTTAAACTGTAACTGTATTATTCTTAAAATAAATTTTTTAACATGCTCGATTGATTTGATTCACTTTCTGACGTACCTTGCTAAATGGCAGAAAACTTTGTATCTACTTTTTTGGGAAATGATTGACCTTATTATTGAGGAATAAAAAATATAATTTAGTAGATATCAATTTATATTTGGGTTAAAGATCGCCAAAACAATATTAAATTTCACGTTAAAGTCATCTTAGGTTAATTTTTTTTAAATTTTAAACTATTTTTTATTGAGTGGGTAATCCACAAAAATTGTACGATTTATTTACTTTTTAAATGTACCTAGTTATCATGACATGGCTCGTATTTGTCGGTTATGGCCTAATTTAGAAACATTTTTTGGGATCACTCTGTAAAATCATTTGTTCATTTTCGTTGTTTATATTTTTTCATTAAATAATTATTACCTAACATATTTATTTATTTATTTATTTATTTATTTATTTATTTATTTATTTTAAATTGTTGCTTATATAGAAACTTCGATAGTGTTTAAGCTTTTCTTCATTTTTTCTTCTACTTAATCCCGGCCTCCTTATTCTCTTCCTTCCCCTTTTACTTATTATTTGTGTCATTATTCTTCATCTTACCCAACTAACAAAGTAGCTTTATAATTTTTAGTTTACAAGACTATTACATTTTATTGATATTATATTGCTGTTTCTGGAATGCTTATTTATTGTACTACAGTTGCAGAAATAACTATTTTGTTCTCTGAAACTAAATTGTTATATAAATTAGTTTTTACAATATTCTAACAGCAAAATTATAAAATAGTTTTCACGATTACTATGAAATTGTTACATAAACATTTATACAACTGTTCTATATAATATTTCAGCTTATAAAATAAAATTGCTTTATAGTTATTCTATATTATTGTTCTGGATTACCTTTAGAACTTTTTGGTTATACAAATATAACTGTTTCTTAACCTCATAATAACGCTTTAAAAAATAGTTATATAAATATTAGTGTGAGATAATAGCAATTTGCTTCTGATGAAAACTCTAAAATAACTGTAATATATTGTCGAAATACACTATTACAAATCAGAAAACTGTATAGCAATTATTTTAGTTAAGAATAGTATTATCCCTTTAAAAATATTTATAAAAAAAATAAAGCAACTACATTTGGTAGTATCTACGGCATATTATTTTGTATTTTATGTTTGTTCAACTACTTCCCATACCAATTGTATGTGAGTGTATAGTCTGAAAATGTCAGATTTAAATAGTGAAGAAATATAAAAAATAAGTGGTACCTGCTTTTCAGAGAACAGTAAAAAATATTAGTAAAACATTTTGTTGGTTTGTCTAGACACTCAAAAAAAAATATTATTCAGCCAGATAATAATTAGGTATGTTCTGAATAATCATGCCCCAATACTAAAAGAAAGCCATTTTTTTGGCGATTTCCATGTTAAACTTGCTTATTCTCGTAATATTAAAAATTATGCTTGCTCTATAAAGCTGTAGAAACAAATCTAATCATTTCAATTCTCAAATTCTTAAATGGGAAACGATTTAGTAAGTTTATGTTATATTTTGTCATATAGTGCAGCAATATGAAACTATTATACAACAAACCATGATGAACTTGTTTTGTAGAAATGAGTAATACAACTTAATTATTGTATTACAGCTGTTTTTACTACAATAATATTTTATAATTATGATTCAGTCTTAAAATAACTTTCTAATACCTCTGAATAGCCGCCATATTTAACAAAAACCTAAGACAGTTTTAAAGCTAATCTACTGTCGGTTTTACTAGTATTTAAGACAAAACCAATGTTAATTAAAGATTTTAAACATTAGTAATATTAGTATAATCTTATTACTAAAAAAAAATCAAATTGCATAAATTTAATTTTTGTTTCACACTGAAAAAGTATTAGAAATATGAATCAAACTCGAGGCGCTTAAAAATTTAGTATTGCATGAGCTATATAATTAACAGTAATTCTTGCTGCCCATCCAAAAACGATTTTATTGTAAGTCATACATTATGTCTAAACCGCGTTATAGATATCTCTTAAGTAGATACTGCCATTTTAATAATATCGCCTTGAATTTACTTTTATGACAAATATAGAATTAATTTGTTTTCACCAGATACATTTAAAAAACTAAAATGTTACTGATTTTGATATGCAACCTTACCTCAAAATTGAAAATTTATAAAACAGTTATAAAAGTTTAAAAAAACATTTGTTTAAAGTCTGTGTAAATTTGTAGTAACTGTTCGGTAACTGCATTCAACAAATCTTATAAATTCTATAATACTGCGCCCATTTTGTGTTTATTAGTGTTGAAAGAATGTTCCGGAAATGTTCTTAGCTAATATTCTATTTTATAAATTTTGTTCTGTAAACATTTTTTCAGCTTTTATAAAATATCAAATTGTTACTTGGGTATTCTTCATCTTATTCTTCATCTGACTTGAATATTTTGAATCGCTGAATCAGTTTAATATTTTTCTGATTAAGGATAATTGATATAGTTTAGACAGCTTCCATTTTTGATTTAACTTTAGTTTAACAATTTGCTTGGAGTCTATTTGTTTAAAATTAGTTGATACAGGTTCCATAAAATATATAAATAAACATAAACATACAAATTTATTACAACATTTTTTACCCATTTAACAATAAACCGACCCACTTAGCCTATATATTTTCCAGAATCGACTAAATGCAACGCGAACAAATAAAATTGTAAAATAGATTGCACGATAAATTCCAAAAGTATCAATTTCAGTGTAACACACCAATAAATTATATTGTAAAATTATGTTAAAAAGAATGGGTTTCAGTGAACGGGGAACACTCGCAATAGAGCCAGTGCATCTAAATCGTATTATGGTTTAATGTTGGCGGTCTTTCGACAGATGTGGCCTTTCTCAGTTGTCGTTCTGTTCAATGTTTCAATATTTTCGATTTTGGAACAGCGTACAGACGTGACTGGGTTATTCTTTGATAGTGAACAGAAATTGCTCTACATTTGTATTTTAAAGTTATTCAAATGGGGTGTTTCATTGTTTTTCCATTAAATATTATTTAAATTTTGAATTTATTATATCGTAGATCGCAAATCAAAATTAATAAGTTTTTAAATAATTTGAAAATTTGGAAACAAATCCCAAAACTCCACATACGAATTATTAAGACCATCCCCGGACCCCAAAGGTAGAAACAAATACTTGTATATTTAAAAAGAAAACACGTAATCGCCAAGAGTCGAACCCAGACCTCTACGTTTTTCGGACGTATGCCCTTACAGTAAACGCCAAATCTAAAGAACCAGCGCAAATGCTCAAGTTCGTTTACTTAAAAATCGCCACGCCCATTCACAATTTAAACCTTGTCCTTGCTTACGGTCAGTAGCGTAACGACTAAATCATTGTTTGTTTCTTGTTTCTGTGTTTTGGTTAAAGTGACTGGTTTTATTTTTGATAATGTCTTCTATTGTGGGTGAAAAAAAGCGCAGATCTGTTATTAACGGACAAAGTCGTGAAGTAATATACAATGTTTTTAAATATTTTGACGCAACAAAAAAGGAAGGAGTTACTTTAGATGATATCAAATTTCAAACTGCACAAGCAGCAGGTAAACATTCTGTGTAGTTTATTTGCAATCAAACTTGCGTAGTTTTTCATATTTTTTTGTATTTTACACACATATCTATGCATTTTATTTTTGATTAATATTTTATATTAAAATTTTTAAAATTTATCTTCTGTTACTAAAAATTTTTGTTTCCTAATAAATGTAAAAAAATACAAAATTTTACATTATTACAATATTACGTTTTTACAGGTGTTTCTTATACTACAGTTAAAAGAATTTTGAAGAAAGGTAACAGTCAATGGAAACAACTGGAAAAATTACATTTTCCACATCTAGGAAAAACTTCGTCAAAAAATCAACCGCTGCGAATCTCCCTGAATATCAATTGAGGGACATTCAAAGAATAATTTACGATTTTCATGTAACAAAAAAGTCTCGTGGTATTGTTAAAAGGTTAAATAATAAAATTAAGGAAGATTTAGATGTCCACATATCAGAAACTTCATTAAGAAGAGTCCTTAAAAAATTACAATTAAAATGGAGAAAATAATCGTTAAGTGGTGGAAAAAATGAAAATAAGGACTTTAAGAGTAAAATATTTGAGACAGATAAAATATTTTAGAAGTCAAAATAGACCAATCGTTTATTTAGATGAAACATATATACATACACAGCTGACATACTTCTTCCAAGAAATGGACAGACGATTCAACAAAAGGTTTGTTTTCTGTTATTTCTAAAGGCCAAAGGCTTATTATAGTTCACGGTGTGGGAGAAATGGGTTTTATCAAAAATAGTTTGTTGATATTCAAATCAGGGACCAAGTCTGGAGATTATCATTATCAATGAATTCGGAAAATTACGGCAAATGGTTAAGAGAGAAGTTAATACCTAATCTTCCACCTAATTCAATAATTGTTTGTGATAATGCTAGTTATCACAATGTACAGACAAATCGAGCGCCTAATTCCAATTCTTTGAGGAATGATATGATCGAATGGTTGACAAAATACAACATACCTTTTAATCCAATAAGTTTGAAACCAGAGTTATATGAACTGATTAAATCTCATAAGGACCGACATGTAACATATGCATTTGATGAGTTGTGTCGAGAATACGGCCACACCGCATTACGGTTACCTCCATATCACCCCGACTTGAACCCTATCGAATTGATTTGGGCAACTGTTAAGAATAATGTCAGTCAAAGGAATGTTACCATTAAATAAGAAGACCTAAAACAATTAAGTAGCAGAAGAAGAATTTAACAAAATCGGTATGGAGGAATGGAAAAAGAGATGCGATCATGTTATAAAGGTAGAAGATAAATATTTTGAAGGAGAAATACAAACTGATATATGTTCGGAAATTAATCCTATCGTCATTAATCCTAATGAGGTTTCCAGTGACGACAGTGACGAGTCTTCTTCCAACGAAGAATCTGACGAAGACATATGAACATTATTTATTTGTGAGTTACTGTTTACGTTGTTTGTATTTACTTATAGGCTATATAATATAAAATTAAAGATTAAAAAATCGGAAGGATATTGCTTAAGTGTATAGAGAAGGCAATGGGCTAATTACACTTATTGTTGATGGAGTGTGGTCGAAACGTTCATATAAAGTTAACTACAATGCTTTATCAGGAGTGGTAAGTATTTAATACCATTTTATTTTAATTTCTTGATAGTTTCGGCCTTTACTTGATGAAAATCCATATTATTAAAATGAGAAAAACCAAACATGGTAGATTTTCACACTTTTATTTAAAGAAATAAAAATTAAAAATTGCAACTTCTTCTTCAAATGTGACTCATTTACATTTCTAATATATATACAAAATAAACTAATTAGTTAAAGTAGGTACTTAAGAGAAATATATTAATAAAATTCTAATAAGATATTATCGGGATTATCTCGCAGAAAACTAAGAACAGGTAAAGAGATTTAATTAAGCTCAGTTATTAATATCTAATTGATCACTTAAGAGGATATTTGAATTTTTAAATCTATTTATTTAAAGTGTTTCTAAATGGTTTAATTTAATGCCTTTATTCTTAAAATGTGAAACAATTTTTGTAGAATTATTTTTGTTTTTAGTATAACTATTGTAATATTATAAATAGCTTTTTTTTAAAGTACGGATCGTTTGACCAATATACAATTTTACTACATTTTAATTTATTTGAATAAGGATAAGGTCCAGACCGTAACAGAATTTTATATAAATACCGAACGGAAAGTGGTAGAACAGCCTTAACCTAAAGTCGGCTTACTTAAAAATAATGATTTTTTAATTGACTATAGAATTATGTACTAATAATAACACTAAGCAATATGTATGAACAAGTATCATTCACTATTTTCCATTTATTTTATATACGCGCCCCTGGTTTAGAACTTTCTAGATAAGCTACCAATTCTATTCATCGGTAGGCGTGTTCGTAGCATTATAAATGCGCGTCCTTGGTTCTTTAGATTTGGCGTTTACTGTACCGACATTGACTATCGAAATTTCTAAACGGAAATTTGAAGTGCTAGTTCTAGCCAGACGACGTTCAGGTTTCTTCTCAAATCTACAAATACCTCCAATGAAGCATCGTTGTAATAAAAAATGCATTTTTGATGCATACTGAGCCCATATCTTTTTGTGCGTGAGTTAAGTTTTCAATTCACGTTAAGCGACGTATGAAATATTATTAAATTCACAATTTTTAACACAAGTGCATTTGAATTAAAAATAACCTGGCACGTAACAGTCACATATGTTGCCATTGTATATCTTTTTCTAAAATATTAAATATCAAAATATGTACTGCTGTTTGATTTGGACATAGTACTACTAATTTTTCTAATAAAATGACAAAATATTATCAGAAACATTAATTAACAATCATGATGATAATTTTTTCTTAGAAACTCAGAAAAAGTTGCAATATGAAACGGAATCGTTGGCTTACTTTTCGACATCGTTTTATTTCACCTGAACCTCGTAAAACTCAAACGATTTCGCCCATTAAAATCTGTTAGATTTGTGATTTGTGGTTAATTACCCATCCCACACAACTGAAGTAATCAACACGAACTAGCTCTAATACTGGTATGTGATCTATCAGCATGTTCTCTATTGGATTCCTGCAAAGGACTACCTAAAATAGCTTAAGGCGGATCGACATTAAGACTATTGTAACTCAACCCTTTTCTTAAAAGGGATTATCGTAATTCAAATTGATAATACTCTGTTGAACAACTAAGACACAGTTTCAAACAGTGACCCTTTAGTTAAAGATAAGATTAGATGGATGCTCGATTTAACCTAAGGCGTAATGTGTATGTTATACGGGGTGGATAAAATTTTAAAGCAGATGTGGATTTATACGATATTTAATTTAGAAACTGACAAGCAGCCAAATCTTAGTTGGCTCTCATACAGGAACAGAAGGCAATAAGTAACTGGTAATAGGCCATAGGCGATAATATTGCTATTTTTGCTGTTAAACTGTGAAGAGTATAATATATAATGCCAAGCATTACACATCTTCATTCTAGTTTATTACCGATTATAATTATAATTAAGAAAATATTTAACATGTAGGTGCATCAGAAACTAATAGATAACTTTTATACATGACAATCACTGAGTGCTTTGTAAAGACTATGAAGACAATGGACAAATTTCTTCTTCATTCTTTTATTGGGCCATGTTCTGCAGAATAATTTACCTAGACAACTCATTAGATTCCAGGAAACAATTCACGAAAGTGAATATACCGATGAAAAAAAAAATCGCCATACATTACCGTCTCGATGATGGTGGGTGAGGTTTTCCGGGTTTTCCTCACCTGTAAGTCAAATGGCACCATCAATCATTTTTAAGTCGCCCCGGAGCGCCACGGCAAATAATAATAATAGCCGTCCCTTAAGATTTTTATACTAAGAAGATAATGAAATATCGTATCATTGTTTCTAAGCTAAATATTTTCATAGAATGAATATTCTTTTGTTACGAAATTATTCTGTTTACCAAGCAACAATTAACTGTTAATCCGAAAGCACATTGAGACGCATAAAGTGCAGTCTGTACATTTAAAACACATATTAAGTCCAGCGCACATACACAGGGTGATCAACGTATAATCCAGAGTTTGATATCTCTGTTGTTTTGAGGGATACAAACAAAAGTTTTAAATACAAATAATTAGAACTATTATAAGAACGAGAAAAACTGATAATATTTGGTCACCGTGTATTCACCTACGTTGGTATGAATATTACACCAAAATTGATTTAAAAATACAAATGTGAACCTTCTCCTAAAAATATATAATTACATAAGTAAAAAACATTTTTCAAGAATCAAAAAAACTTAACTAACAACTATATTTCAATTATTTTTTAAGATTGAAAACGTCGTCAAGATGCCAAAACCGACTTTCATATCCTTCCTTTGAGAACTAATTACGAAATCCTTTCGTTTCCTCAAATCTTCTAAAAATTATTTTTTAAATGAAAATTCCTTCCAGCAACAAAAAATTCTTAAGATGTCTTTCTTCCAATCCATTTATCCTCGAGCAATTTCCATTGTCATTTACCCATCAAATTAAACATCAATGGGTAAAAATGAACGCCGTCGTCCCCAAAGCCGCGTCCTGCCTTAAAAAAAGATTCTAATTAAGGGAGTGCTGAAAGAAAGGGCGAGGAAAAAATATTAATACGCAAATAAAGGGCAAATGAATCCCTTACATTTCCGAATCAATTTCCGACACAGTCGGTCATTGGGAATCAGTAATTGCTTTACACTAACTCCATTTTTACCCCCTTCCTAATGATCGATTTTGACTAATGGAGGGTTGGTACAATTCTAAATGTTCATGGAAAATCATTTACGGCTATTCATGGGCTTCGTTGTGTTTGCATGTTCGAATCATTGTGGAAAGGTGTGGTAAATTAGTTTTATTAGGATAAATATTCCTGGTCAATTATAAAAATATAAAGGCTCCAGATATAAGTTACTTTGTCTATGTCAAATTTGTTTAAAAATTATCTATATACATATACATTGCATTATAAACTAGTAGCCTAACCAGTAGGCAGAGAAAAATAAACTGTATGTCTTTCAAAATTGTTCTATTAAGTAATAGTTAAAAAAAAGTGTAAAAAAATAAAACGGTTAAGAAAAAAACGATTGAGACCAAATCACTTACCCAAACTTCATCTAGGGGTGACGTGAGAGCTCTCCTTAATTCCGGTATACAAGGGATGATCCAGGCTTTTTCCTACCAAAGGTTCGTTATTCTAATTTTACAGATAAGAACGTTTTGTACCAAAAATGTAGTTTTACCGGTTCTCGATATGGTTTATTTCGCAGTAACCTTTTCAATAGGCAAATCAAATTACACATGAATTTGTTTAATAAATTATCCCTCGAAATGACAAATAAAAAAATTAAATGATTAGGATTCAACATACTCCCCCTCTAAAATGCATTATTTGGCATTTTACAAACAAAACTTAAAATCTAAATTATTTAATACACCAAAGAAAAAAAATATGAACATTGTTTTAATAATAAAAAAAAAATAATAATAATAATGATTGAATTCTTTCTTTCCACGCAATAACTATATACAATATTTAATATTTAAATGAATAAATAGAGGACACAACTTAACTAGAGGTCTTTTGAGGATACCATTTGAGGTGCGAACGTCTGCAACTCTTGATATGCCGTCTTTACCAGGGTACAATTTTAATTTCCTCCCCAAGCGCCACTTTCTGGGGGAATAATTTTCTTCTTTGATTATAATCATCGTGCCTATTTCTGCAGGTTTTAAATTATCAAAAGAATTCCATTTACTTCGCTGAAGATATTCATTACTCCATCGCTTTCAAAGATTTTTATGCAATGTTCTTCTTCTACTATGTTAGGTACACTGTTTTTCAAGTGCCTGTACAGAAAAACTAAAACAATCCACCGTTTTTTAATAAGGAAATAAGTTGCTGTTGAAGAATTTTAGCGTCTTCAATGAAAGAAGTACCAGTAACAACATCATCTATGTACATCGCATTGCAAATTACATCAGCAGCTAAAAGATATTGGTCATATTTATCTTCAGCGAATTTCAATAACGTTCGCAATGATAGATAAGGCGCAGAAGTAACCCCGTATGTTACAGTCAATAATCTGTACTCTTGCAAGGATTCGTCAAGAGAAAATCTCCAAATAATTTTTTGGTAGTTGCAATCAGCTGACTCAACTAAAATTTGTCTATACATTTTTTGTATATCTGCGGTAAACACAAACATATGAAGCCGAAAGTTAAGTAGGATAGCTAATATATCTTGCTGCAATTTTCTACCTACAAACAAAAAATCATTGAGACTTTTTTGACCTGAAACTCTAGCGGAAGCGTTAAACACCACATGATGAAGAATATAATACTGTTAATTAGATAAATCTCCAGTCGGCGTCTTCTCCATGTGATTAAGTTCCAAATATTCCTTCATAAAAGTAGAATACTCTAAGTGTATTTGGAGTTGACGAAGTAAACGACGTTCTAATGCCAAAAAATTGTTAATAGCCAAATTTCGAATACCGAAAAAGGTAGGGGAGCTTTCCCTAAATGGCAAAGAAACAATATAACGTCCCGTTGAATATCTACGAACAGTCTTCTTAAAATGATCTTTACACAGCTCATGATCAGAAGAAAGACATTTAACTTGAGACACAGCCTCAACCTTTCAAAATTTCTTCATAGATTCTTCAAGAGAACCAGATATTTCATAAGTATTACACAACAAAGCCGAAACTGCTGTACTAGGATGATCAATCTTTCCAGTTAATACGTAGCCAATAGCAGTATTCAAAGCAACTGGAGTTCCAGAATGACCAACAATTTTACTATCTAATATGTCCGCTCCTAATAAGAGATCAATACGACCAAGAGTTTGGAATTGAGGATCAGCCAGTTTCAAATTTGCAAGGTAGGCCCAAGAATGCAAAGAAATTTCGGAAGTAGGCAGATTATCACAAATTTTATGTAAAATTAAAATTTTTAAAATTTAACACAGGTAAGGACTGACCAACAAGTTTTATAGAAACTGAAGTACGGCCATAACTAATAGTCCCGTCAAGCGAACCAATGCCCTTGATATTCATCGAATAACCCTATTTTCGTAATCCCAAACGATTAACACAATTTTGAGAAATAAAACATGATATACTCCCGCCATCTAATTTGGCTCGAACTTGTTGATAGCAGCCTGAAGCATTGAGTACTTCCACCACCAGGGTCGATAGTAAAACGGTAGAATGCTTATAAACCAACCCAGCCATATTAATGGATTTAGAAGCTACATCACGGGAAGTTGTAGGGGACAAGCTATCAGCAACATTTTCAGCTGGTGTTTGACCTACATCCCGTTTAAAATGCAATAAATTATTATGTACCAAATTACAAGTGCTACAACTAGAAGTAGACTAACATTTTTGAATATCATGTTTTTTGAGACATTTAAAAGAGAAGTGAAATTTTTTACAAAAATTAAATCTCTCATAAGGAGTTTTATTAAAGAAAATGTTACACGAAAACAAGTCATTATTTTCTTTACATAATTTTCATGAACTTATCAAACTGGTTTAAATTATTGGAAGGTTTAAAGTATGATGTGTTCTTATTTAAACTTTTTTTATATTACTTTATCTATCAAAGGAGGATTCGAATTTGACAAACTAGAAAAAGATACTTGATCAAAAGCTAAATTTTGTTTCTCCAAAAACCCAAAAAGTACTTTAAACTTAGGAATATTAGGGGATATGTACTTAAATTCAAACCGTTCTTTAGTCTCTAAGTCTAACTTATTCAGCAAGGTGCGAACTAAAATAAAATCCCAACTGTTAATGTCGAATTCTAAACTTTCAAGCGCAAACAAATTTTCTGCAAAAGTATCGACTAACATATTTAGATTATCTGCACATCTCTCAGTTATATTCGGAGCCTCTTCAATTTTCCACCAATGAGCCCTAGCCCTTAATCGATTATTCAAAAATTTTGTTTTTAGTCCATCATATTCTTTTTCGTAGTTTTTTTCCCAGGTAAACTAATAGACTTTGCAAATCGCAACTGAGCACCCTCTAAAGATTGAATTAGGTAGGTATGTGAATTTTTCGAGATCCTCGATCTGATCATTGGTATGAACTAAGGCGTCAAATAAATCTAAAAATGTAATAGCTGATGTAACATCAGCCGAGAATTGAGGAATTTCTAATTTAGGCAACTTTATATTAGATTTATTATAAAAAGTTTGATTTAAAGTGCGTTTCAAATTATTTCTGCAAAATGTGCTTTAATTTGAGCATATTCAGAGACAAAACCTTCACGAATCACTTCTTCCGCATCAATCTGCGCGTTACTGCCATCAGTTTTCATCAACTGATCAATAATAGCAATAATAACATCATAAATGTTTAGAACAAATCATCAATTTCTTGATATCGAACTTTAAACAAAGTACCCTTAGTTTTTGGATTTACTTACAATACTTAATCACAAAACAATACCTAAATCTTTAATAGATGCCCGTCTATAAAAAACGTATTTTCTCATTTTTTCAGCCATTTTTTTTTACAAGAAATGTATTTGTAAAATTAACCAAAAGATTCACCTACAAATCCAAATTTAAATATATCTATATACTCTTAGCCAAAAATATTGCCAAATTAATTCTTGTTAGACAACGCACAAAAGACCTCCAGTTAAGCAGCGAAATGAAAAAATATTTATTTTCTACAAACCGAAAATAATTAATTAAATGCCCAAGAAATTTGCAATACCAATTTTACTTTACATAATTAAAACGAATAAATCGCAAGCAAAACGTTTTTCTACAAGTATATACGAACAACAAGAGAGTCACAAGATATCCACACCGTACCGGTAAAACAGTAAAATTTGTTCCGATAATTTACAAAAAAAAGGGGGAAAATGGAAACGTGTGCTCTTTTGTCGTCTTTGGAAACAATTAAACAAATATTATTCCTAATTATAAAGTTTAGCCGTTAAACAATCTTAAAGAACACAAATCCGTACTCCAATAGGACCAAAAATGTACGTTCCCGCAAGTAGGAACAGTTGATAGCCTAAACAGTAGGCAGAGAAAAATAGACTCTATGTCTTTCAAATATGTTCTATTAAGTAATAGTTAAAAAAATTATAAAAAAAAATAAAACGGTAAAAACAAAAACGATTGAGACCAAATCACTTACATCTAGGGGTGATGTGAGAGCTCTCCTTAATTCCGGTATCCAAGGGATGGTCCAGGCTTTTTCCTACCAAAAGTTTTTTATTCTAATTTTACAAATAAGAACGTTTTGCACCAAAAATTTAGTTTTACCGGTTCTCGATACGGTTTATTTCGCACTGACCTTTCCAAAGGTCTTTTATGGTACGAATCTAGAAACGTGACTGGGTCTCAAAATACGCGTCAATATATTTGAATCTACTAATAGGCAACTCAAATTACATGTGACTTGATTAATTTGTTTGATAAATTATCCCTCGAAATGACAAATAAAAAATTTAAATGATTAGGATTTAACAAATATATTATAATGCGACTCAGTTCATTATTTAGTCATTTTTTTTTCTCTCCTGGGCTCGTCTGACTATGTGTCTCCGAATAACACTGAAGCCTATTGGCTTATTGTGTTTTACCCCATGTTAGTTCATAGCACCCACTCTATCTCCTTTGTACCTTGTACAAGTTTGTACAGATCCTTGGGTGAGTGGGTTCTATACGTTGTTGGATCAACCTGGGGTTGTCCAAAAAGAGCCTGTCTTTTGCGATCTAGAGCTTCGCATTCGCACAGTATGTGTTTGGCCTTTTCTGGTTTCTTGTGACATAGTCGGCACATGAGTTCCCCATTGTACATGCCAATTTTGTTCAAGTGTCCCTTTACTGGGGCGTGCCCAGTCATGAACCCTGTTATTACTTTCAACTGGTTCCTATTCATTAAGAGTAGTTCTCCAGTTCTTTTGGGACATGGTCTGCCTATGAAGGCTTTTCCATGTGCCTGTTTTGGGGTGCTTCCCTAATATTTGATGTTGTTCCCGAATCCAGTCATTTATAAAACCCCGGACTGTACTTTTTGGTACTCCTGGGTTTGTGTCTGGTTCCGGTGTTTCTTCTGACCCTCTTTTTGCAAGTTCGTCAGCCTTTTCGTTGCCTTCGATCCCTTTGTAACCTGGCACCCAAAATAGTTTTACTCTATTTCGGTCTGCCAGTGTTCTTAGTTCTTCGATGTATTCCCATACCAGGCTCGACGTAACTTTCTGACTCGATATGGCCTTAAGTGCCGCTTGGCTGTCTGACATTATTTGAATATGCTGATTTTCGACAGCTCTTTCATTGTTCGTTTTTGCACATTGCAAAATTGCGTATACCTCGGCCTGAAATACCGAGGAATGTATTCCTATAGCATAGCTATGGTTAGTATCAGGGTTTTTGGAGAATACTCCTGCCCCAGTGCCTTTCGCAGTCTTAGACTCTGTATACCAGGTTTGTTCCTGTCGTTGGGCATTGGGTTCCCTTATGGTGATCTCCGCTCTTTCCTGTATTAAAACCTCAAAGGGAGTATTAAAAGGGTACCTCTTGGTTAAGTGGTCTGATCTCATGTCTAGCACGTCTCCTGTCACTAACCTTGAGATACTCATGTGATCTGGCCTAATGTCAAGATTTCCCAGTGTATTCCCTAATCTGTAAGCACCTAATCTTGCCTCCCCTTGTATCACATAGTGAAGAGGTGGGAGTCCTATTAGTGCTTCCTTTGCAGCAGTGGGGGTTGTTTTCATTGCCCCTGTTATTCCGAGGCAGGCAAGTCTTTGTACCTTGCTAAGCCTCGTTATTGCTTTCCTTTGCTGCTCTAATCCTCTATGTTTCTCTCAATCTAAACCCCTTAAGACCGAACAAAAGTGACGACTATGGCGAAGGCACTTTCAATTACCTTCTAGAACGAACGTGATAATGTTTCTAGTTTTGGAGGGCGCATTCTAGATCTTCACTTGAATTTTAAATGTGTATATAAATATTTGTTAAAAATAAACAAGCTTACAATATGTAATGCTTGGTATTCTATATTATACTTTTTACAGTTTAATAGACCCCCTAAACCCCTCATTTTTAATTAATTTTTTTCAAAATCAAAAGGTTTTTTAAATAAATAAATAAATAAATCTTTAGCATCTTAAATATTTGTATGGGCAGAAAAACATGTAAATAATGTCAGCTTACCAATATTTTTAAATATTAGAAATTAAGTAACAAATCTATGAAATAACGCCCAACTCTATTAAATATTAAATTCATAGATCACCTTTGAATTGGGCGGTAAATGTTTGCCGTAACTTATGTTGTCTCTTTATTCTGTCACCAACCAAACATAAAGACGTTCCTAATCTTTGGACAGTTTAAATAAGGTTCAGCCTTACTTGGTTATCCAAAGGGTTGTAGGTTCATAAATCCTGACCGGTTCTCATTGGCAGGTGTCGGTGCGGTGTCCCAAAGGCCAATCCTAATTAGCGGTCGCTGGTTCATTATTCAAGCACGTCCCGACGCTACGAGATGTCGTTTTGTCCAGCGTCGGGCGGTGTCAATTCAAAGTGAAATATTTACGGCGTTTGGTCTGGCCCGAATACGAGGACACTCCTCTATTAAGTTTATTTTTTCGATTTTGCTCTTGCGTTTTAATAAAAAATTGGAGAGTGTAGAAGTGACGGAAGAGATTTAGTGAAGTGGGTTTAAAGTAAGCCCCATATATTTATAGAACGATGTTCGCTTTAGATATGGAAAATTCAGGAATAACATTGTAATTAGTTCGAGGGAAATAATATTATTGAAACTGTTAGGCTGGCTGCACAATGCACATTAAGACGCAGTTAGAACAGTGCAACACGTAATATGTCTGTAGGTATTTAATTCGTTATTACATACAGGGTGATCAACTTATACTCCGGAGTTTGATATATCCGTTGTTTTGAGGGATAATAACAATAGTTTTAAATACAATTTATAGATATTGTCCAACTCTACGAAACTTTCTGTATTTACTAAAAATATCGGTGTATTATTAAAAATCAAAAAAACTCTACGACTGTAATATTTAGGTATAGGGAATGATTAACAAAAGTAAAAGTATTTTGTAAGTAGTTTATAAAAATGATATAAGATATAATATGATATAAAATAACCGAGAAAATCATAGTCGTGTGTTTTGGATTACCCTGTATTCAAAATGAAAGATATCAAAAACTGTCTGCTACTTTGATATTGTCGTACTTCTATAGTCCCTTGTTAACTACTGGAATCTCTTCACAGATATGTTCCTGACTCAAAGTAAGAAAATTACAAAAATAATATTTTTTTCAAGGTACTTAAATAAACTTTGTGAACAGAATGCGCAAACTAATTTATTAAACTAATAATTCCTATTCACAAAGAGTAGTTCTCCAGTTATATTGGGACATGGTCTGCCTATAAAGGCTTTTCCATGTACCTGTTTTGGAGTGCTTTCCCAATAGTTAATTTGTTGTTCCTGAATCCAGTCGTTTATGAAACCCCGGACTGTACTTTTTGGTACTCCTGGGTTTGTGTCTGATTCCAGTGTTTATTCTGACCCTGTTTGCAAGTTAGTCAGCCTTTTCGTAGCCTTCGATCCCTTGGTGACCTGGCTCCCAAAATGGTTTTACTCTCGACGTAACTTTCTGACTCGATACATTATTTGAATATGCTGATTTCTTTCATTGTTCGTTTTTGCACATTGCAAAATTGCGTATACCTTGGCCTAAAATACCGAGGAATGTATTTCTATAGTATAGCTATGGTTAGTATTAGGGTTTTTGAAGAATACTCTTGCTCCAGTGCCTTCCGCAGTCTTAGACCCGTCTGTATACCAGTCTGTATACCTGTCGTTAGGCATTGGGTTGGCTTATGATAATCTCCGCTCTTTCCTGCATTAAAACCTTAAATGTAGTATTAAAAGAGTACCTCTTCGTTATGTGGTCTGATTTTATGTCTAGCACGTCCCGTGTCACTAACTTTGAGATACTCATGTGACCTGATCTAATGTCAAGATTTCCCAGTGTATTCCCTAAACTGTAAGCATTGCATTTCCCCCGTTATTTCGAGGCAGTCTTTGTACCTTGCTTAGCCTCGTTATTGCTTTCCTTTGCTGTGTATACTATGCGTATGTTATCGGTCTCACCACCATGTTATAAAGCCAATATATCATCTCTGGTTTTAATCCCCATTTTTTTTTCCAAAGGACCGCATTGCCATCATTAACGAGGTTTCAGCTCTCCTTGTGGTTTTTTCTAGATGCTTGTTCCAGGTTAGTCTCGAGTCAATCATAACCCTGAGATATTTTACCTCCCCCTTAAGCTGGATGCTTGCACCTCTTAGGTTTAGAGGCCCTAGTTCCTTCAATTTCCTCCTGCGGGTGAATGCAATTATGTCAGATTTGTTTGGGCTAATGTCCGCCTCTGTCCATTTTGTTACTATATTTAGATCCTCTTGCATTCGATCTCTTACTATAGTGTTATATTTTCCCTGTGCCATGATCACTAGATCAGCGGCATATCCCAGGGTTTTATGTCCCTTATCTTTGAGAGCCCTAAGGAGCCCGTCCACTACAAGGTTCCACAGAAGTGGAGATAGCACTCCACCCTGCGGACATCCTCTCGCTATTCGTGTTGCTATTGTCTCTCCCATAAGGGTTGTCTGTATAGTTCTCTCCCTTAACATAGAGTCGATCCAAGAAACGAACGTGTCCTCGATTCCTCTGTGTTTGAGAGACCTAATGATCGATTCAACGGAGGTATTGTCAAATTACCCTCGATATCCAAGAATGCTCCCAGCATTACCTCCTTGTTTTCCAGTGTGTCCTCCATTAATTGATGAAGAGCTGTTTCAGTTGATTCATCTGCACTATAGGTGTATTGATCTTGGTATATTGGCCTCTGAACCAATATTCCGTCTCTAATATGCCTATCTAGCAGTTTTTACAAGTCTTAAGTACAAAAGACATAAGACTTATTGTCGTTTCTTGTCCTATTTTCCCAGGTTTTGGTATAAAAGTTACCCTAATATTTATCCAAGCTTTTGGTATGTGTCCAAAGGCTAGGCTACTTCTGAGTATGTTACAGAGTCTGCTGTTTAAAATATCAGGATATCTTAGTAATATTATTGGATAAATTTCGTCCATGACCGGTGATTTATATGGTTCGAATGAGCTAATTGCCCATTGCAGTTTACCATAGTTCACCACTTGTTTGGCTATCCTCCAGTCTTCCCAGTTGGCTCTATTATGAGGTTCCAGTCCGTTTAGATTCCGGTTAACCGGTGTGTGTGCTATGGTTTGTGCACCAGGGAAATGAACCCTGAACCCGTACTGTTTCCTTCCCTGTGATTGCGTACTCCCATAGTTCATTCTTAAGGGTGTTTATTGTGTGTCTTTTGAGAGAATTTTTTGGAGCCTGGCACATTCTTTAGTGTCTGCTATCTCCTCACAGTGCCTTCTCCAAGACCCTCTCTTGACTTTTCGTAAGGCTATGTTGTAACAGGTGCGTATTGTTCTTTATAGTTCCCATTCGTAAGTTATTTTAGCCTTATTAAATTTTTGTCTCACCTGTTTCCTTAGTATAGCAACGTCATCATTTCACCATGGAACTTTCCTGATAGAGTTCCTTGCTATTAAGGGACAGGTATCGTTGAAAGCGCTAGTAACTGTGTCATTAAACTCATCCACAACCATTTCTAGGTCGGTTGTTCTTATCGTCTTTCTTATCTTCGAAAGATTATATTCCAGGGAAGCATTGTATGCCTCCCAGTCTGTTTTCCTGGGATTCAGATAAGTTTTTTTTACAATATTACCTTTAATATTGAAGTTTATGTATCTGTGATCTGATAAACTCTCTTCGTCAAAAACATGCCAGTCTGTAACAAAATTACTCAAGTATGTTGATGCTATTGTTATATCGAGTACCTGTTTTCTCTTTTTTGTTATAAAGGTCGGTTTATTGTCTACATTTGTTATGTCTAAATTATTTGCCATAATAAATTGTAGTAGAGACTCACCTCTTGCGTTGGTATTGATGCTCCCCCAGATCCTGTGGTGTGCGTTTGCATCACAGCCAATGGTCATCTGCATTCCGCTGCGTCTGCAGAATCTCACCAGCTCCTCCACATCTCTGGTAGATGTTGCTTCAGGATCGTTTCAAGGTAAAGATACCGATCCGAGTATTACCTCCTTCGGTCCATTTTCTACAACGATCTTGATTCTGACTGCTGTTAAATCTCTGGAACAGAAATTAGTTAACGGCAGTATTTTTATGCCTTTTTTGACAATTATGCAGGTTCGAGGGTTGTCTGTGGATCTGTCATATATTAACTCTCCACCCAATCCTCCTAAACCTCTTATTGTACCGTGTCTAATCCACGGTTCTTGTACCAGGACCACTTCAAACCTCGCCATTGCCACTGTAAGTACAAGCCGAATCAGCCTTACAGTGCTAGAGGTTGATCTGGATTATCCTGATTCATTGCTTTGTGCATGTTCTGATACCTGTCTTTTTGATACCACAGAAGGGTTCTAGGCCAATAAGAACTTCTGAGGCTCCTTTTGGGAAATGGCAACTTTCTTTGACCTCCAGTGATATCTGAACGATAAAATTTTACTAAATTACTTGGTAAATGGTAACATTTTTTATGAAATATTGGTAAATTTTTACTTTTATATCTCATTGTGTTCAACCTTGTATATATACATCTTTCAAATAATCTACTTGTGTTTTAACTTTTAAATTTTATTCTAAATATTATCAATGTATGAAACTGAAATAAAGTACTTCAATTTGATATATTATGATTATTTATTTGTTGATTTATAAAATAACAATAGCTAAACTGGTAAGTATTAAACAAAACAAAATTGAAATACTAATACTATTACATTTTTAAAACAAATTACAATACAAAAAAATGAAATTAATAATTTCCTGTTGTGCCAAATGCACTCATTCATCAAATTCGTTTTTAATAACAATAATATACTATTTGAACAAAGCATAAACTGTGTAATACATATATTTCAACAATGTATCTGTTGGCTCCAACCTTAATAATTACATGTTTTATTTTCAACACCGTACAAGGGTGCGATTTTAGTGAAAAAACTTTTTCTTGTAACAGTGGTGACTCAAAATCTATTATGTTCGAATTCAACTCAAAAATCCTAAATTACTCAGTGTTTTCCAGTTTTGAATTTTCAAATTTGCAATCCGATATAATAGAACATTTCTTAGAATCAGTAGAAGATGATGTGAAACAAGTAATACATACAATCAAAATCTGCCATTGTGAAATTACTGATGCACCAGAAGTTATAATAAATGATTATCCAAATTTGGAAACATTGGATTTACAAGACAACAATTTAGATAATATAAATTTTATATCGAAACTTCCAAACAGCATAAAAGAGCTTTATTTAGGTCAGAACAAGATATCGACAGTGTCGGACGTATTTTTTAATTTAAAGGATCTAGAAGTGGTGGATTTAAGTGGATGTGACATTGAGAGTCTTAACTTCATGGTATTTAAAGATAATGGAAAGTTACTTGTGCTTAATGTGTCTCACAACAAAATTGAATCTTCAGAATCTGAAGAATATTTAAAAAATATTAAGTGTGTTGATTTTAGTTACAACAAACTAACAAAATACTCTAATATACCTTCGTTGTGTTTAGATTTTAGCTACACAAATTTGTCAGGATATCATTGGTTCAATATTAGTGCAGAAAACCAGACAGTTTTGATTGAGAAATTTTATTTTTCTGGAAATAGTAGATTAAAATTAAGAGCAACTAATATAAAAAACGATTCTTTACCATTAGTAATTAAATTTTTCAATATCTCAAACTTCCAAGGTGATGTATCTGATTTAGAATTAGAAAATGTTAAAGTACGTAAATATTTATCTTTGAAAGATTCTAAAAAAGTAATTTTGGATAAATCTACATTTGATTTTAAGTTATTATTTTTTTCTGAAGGCACAAATGCTACTTTCGATCTATCAAATTGTTCTATTGATGATATTCCTAATAACTATTTTGAAGAATATAATTTGGGAAGACTAAATCTTTGTTATAACAACTTTCCTAATTTAAAAGAAAATTTATTTAAAAACGCATACATAGTAGAACTAGATTTGTGTAAAAGTAATATAAAAGATGTTGATAACAACACGTTTTCTGGATTACACGTGCATTTGCTTAATTTATCAAAAAATAAATTACAAAATTTGACATTTTTGAAATCAATAGAAACAGTGCGTTTTGTAGATTTATCAGAAAATAATATAAAAATTCTTACTCCCAACCAATTTTTTAACATAAAAAATTTAGAAGTACTGGAATTAAGTAATAATGAAATTATTTCGTTAGAAAAGAACGTTTTTAATAATAATCTGCAAGTATTAAAATTAAATGGTAATAAAATTTCTGAAATTAAAAACGGAACATTTTACAAACTAACAAATTTAAGAGAATTGTATTTAGATGACAATCCTATAATATTTGTTGATAATAATGCTTTTGAAAATTTACCAATTTTAGAAGTTTTAAGTATGGCTACAACAGAAGTGTACGTTTTAAAACCTTATGCCATTAAAAATGTTAACAGTCTTAAAAAGGTTTATTTTAAAGGTAATTATGTTGATGATTTAAAAATGGTATGTAATGTTTTAAAATAACATTTTAAAAATTTATGTTATAAAATTTTTGGCCAAGTTAAAGATAAACGTCTAACTTAGGTCGTCTTGCTATTAAAAATTTATACATTTATTGTATTTAATAAAAACTAATCGTGAAAAGCAACCCCACTTTATTTCATTTCAAAGGTGCCGTTTAAGATTATTTTAACCTTGTTTTAAAAGAAATATGAAAAAATTAATAGTAAAATGACCTAAGTTTAACCTTTTTCTACAATATGGTTCATCAGGATATTTAAATTATTGTATATTTTCCGAAATCGACTATTTGAAATTTATAAGTCACTTTGGGGTCTATTCTGTAACAATTCCTTTATATTTAACGGCCTTTAAAAATATTTTCTTCTTTACTTGTCATTATTTAAACGAATCTTTAAAATACATTAGAGGACTATCTTAAAGAAATCTATTTAAATAATGACAGAAGTAAATTAACGAAAACGAAAATGTTTTTAAAGACCGCCAACATTTTTAAAGGCCGTTAAATATAAAGGAATTGTTACAGAATAGACCCCTTTCTTAGTCAATTAAAATAAAATTACTATTTTGACTAAAAATGGTGGTTAACCCGTCCCTTTTATCTAAGAAACCAACCTTCTCGTTCAATAAATTAGTACATATACTGTAATAAAGATGGTGCTTTAATCGTCGTATTTATTAGGTCTATTACCGTTGTATAAAGATATTATAGTAGGGTAACCTTATGGACATATCATTGGAGGACGGTGGATATAGAATGTAGATGGCGACACTGTTAGGTCTTTAGGTCATGTCTGTGCTTGAGTATGAATTATAATTTAAAAATCTTCTTTTTCATTTCTACTTGTCTTCGGTAATGTATTTTTATAGTTACAATTTACTGTTGCAAATTATTACAAAAGGGTATTTGAAGGTCACATAAAATGCCAAAATAATCAATATAATAAAATAAACCAGTTTTTGTTTGGAAAAGATTGATAGAGTTGAGATTGGGTGGAATTTTACTATAATAGGGAACATTTTTTTCTATATTGTGGTTGGATGTTGGAATTTGGATTGATCGCTGATGGTTAATTAAAACTTGAGTTTTACGCTGTTAATTTTTATTCACTTTTATATAATGGTATCAAATTAAGAATAGGACATGAATAACTGAAGGTTATTGTTCAAAATGAGACGAATAGATGAACATATAAAATGCTTGGATAAAATGTTCTGAAATACAGGATGTTAAGTTGAAAATTTAAAAAAGTAATAATGGGTAAATATACAGGTAGTTATAATTTTATTATTCACTATAATTTTACTAAAATCGGCACTGACAAAATTTAACAGATTTTTTGCTCTTAGGTAAACTTATAATTCCAAACACGTTTAGTGAAATTATACTAAGTAATAAAAAACATGTAAGCCACTAATATTCAGTTTTCAACTTTTAACACCATTTGAAAACGAATCGAGTACCAATTTATGGTAGCACATTTAGGAGTATTATTTTCGAAAAGCAAAATTAAACATTTTTCATTTTTTTTTGTACATGGGGAATACTGCTGCATACCCTACATTGATGAAGCGCTCAACGAAGGCGTCTTAAAAAATAAATTATAGAAAATGCGAATGTTACATATTTGATTAGAACATTGACATAAACCTTCATTGCTCAGGACGTTAAGTGCTCAACTTTGGATTTCATGAAGTTCAGTTACCGACTACTACTATTTTTTTCTGAACTGTTTTTAAAATACTATAAAATTTAGCAGAAAAATTGCATTAATTATATTTTTCATATTTTTTCCAACATAAGAAAGAATGTTTTTATCTGTAATTTAATCTGGGTTGGGAAATCCAAACTTGAATGCTTAACAACTTAAGTCTTGAAGGCACTTATATCAAGTTAATTATCTAATCAAATATGTGACGTGGCTTTTTAAAATACCATCATTGTGCGCACCACTGCTGGTGTATCCATCTTCTACAAGAGAAAAAATAAGGAAAAATTTGTAAAGTTGCCTTGTACAAATGTGTACCAAAAGAGGGCAACTTACTTTCGTAAGCCTTTTTCGTTAAATCGTCTCATTATTTTAACACTAAGCGCCGGCATGGGAAATATATGTTAAAGTTAGTTTTAAGAAATTTTAACATTCAAATAAACAAAAACAATTTATAAATCTAATATTAAAATCCGTGTTGGAACAAACTATAAAATTGTTGAATTAGAAAGATAATATTCTAAAAATGGAGAGGATCTCGGTCGAGAGCCTATTGGACTGAATATTCAGTTCAATCAATGACAATTATTAATATTATTATTCTTAAATATGTTATTTAATTTGCTTGTAAATTTATTTGTAAATATATTTATAAATTACACTGTCAACAGTGATTTTGTGGACGGGGGTTTAAGACCGTTTTTGGGCGATCGTTTTACCGATTTCAAATCGATTCTCCGGCCTGTAAATCTTCAATTGTTTCAGAAAGAATAAAATAAAGTAGTTCTGTCTAAAACTAAAATAAATTTTCTGTCTCGATTTTTTTTTAATTTGCGATTTCTGTGGAATCATTAATTTTCACTTGCGTCATTGTTCTTCTGAAAAAGCGAAATGTTACTCATGTTTTGCTTGATTGGCTTTAGTTTTTGAGATAGTCAACCAGTCGAATTAAAAAAATGCAAACAATAAACATTAATTTATTTATTTAATCAGTTTTGTCTGAGCTAAAAGGCTGTTATCTATAAACAATGAAACAAAATGATTGTTGTTTTGAACTACTTAAAACATTTTCACTCGAACGGCGTACGTGATTCAATTTAAAAATACTTTCCAGAATAAAACCACGTGTTCCGGTTTTGACTTTTATTACTAAACAGCGAAGTTATATACAGAAACGTTAATCCACAATCTAAATCAGGTACTATCACAAGAAAATCACTATGTTGTAATTAATTACTTAACCAAAAACTAGAGTACTTATTAATAAACGTATATACAGAATGGGCGCACTTTGTTCATACTTAACATTACACTTGCGCACTGACACTTAACCTGGATTAAATATAACTATAGATACAAATATTTATAGACAAAGATAATTTTCCAAACAGTGATAAATTATAAAAAAAATGTTTATCAGATTTTCTTTTATGCTCAAAGTTGGGACTTTTATAATTACTGTGTCGTTCGTAGAATTCTGCACTAAATAGAGCACTGATTTTTAAAATAAATTTTAACCATTTTGACAAGTTGTTGAACTTTGTAACATTGCATATTGAAAAATATAAAGACTAACTGAATATGTCTGCCACAGATAAACCACTTGTAGGTCTAGTGATTTTGTCTTGAGCTGTTCCTAATTAAAGAGCGAAGCTATTGAAAACTTTCTTTCAAGGTGATTTCTTTCAACACTTAGAGCCAGCCGAAAGAACATTTTTTCTTATATTCATGAACAATAGCCAAGATACATTTGGCTATTGACATAACAGTACATAACAAAACTATTGACTGAACTTCTTCACTTTTATCACTTTCATCCAAATTGTATAAATATACGATTTTGAAAATTGAAATATAATTTTATTTTTATGTTTAATTTGTTATGTCTTATGTCATGAGCAATTATTTTTAAATAAATAAAGATAGGTTTTAACTTTACTAGTAAGACGTATGGCGCAATTATATACAGTTCATCAAATTTCTAGAGGTGTTCGACGCCCAGACAGAGAACGCGCTACGTGTGACTAAGATAGCTATTGTACAGTCTGCTAAACAAGTTATTTTAAATAGTTTTTAATATTTTTAGGTAATTAAATTTTAAAAGTGTGGAATAGTTTAGGGATTAAATTGGTCTGATTGGACTTTCTTAGAACGTTTTTAAAAGCAGCTAAAGATAGTATGTAGAATTGAAAATAATTATTATGCCATAAAAGGTGTTTTGGAATTCCTTCAACCTTTTGAAATTGAGTCAGAAAATATAAATTTTATAGGATAGCGGAAAATACCTATAATTTTTTTGGCCTTTGTAAATCGTGGAAATAGTTTATATTTTATTTCTACCTTATTAAGGAAAATGGTACCTATTATTAATAACGGTTGTTTCTGAAACATTACTAAAATTTTCGAAATTTTGTTTTTCTACAAAATAATAAACTATACTATTTAGAAAAAAAATTATTTCTCTTATAATTTTATAGAAAATAACAGGGGAATATTTACATTTCTTGATCTATTAAAACGATAAATTATCTCGACGAATGACACCATGTTCTAGTACGGAAGCTAGCTTTACATTTTTGTTGGTGGTTTCATGGGTTTCATATCAATTTTTTGTAATTGTAGTTTACACGTACATATACCTCTTAACACTTGTTTGCTTTATTAAAAAAGTGTGTTGTTGTGATTTACGTCGAAATAAGTCAAAAACAACTTGAAACCCCATATAAAATCAAAAAGGAGAAACGGAAAAAAATTGAGCCTGTAAATGAACACAACTCAGAAACAAAAATAGCTATCTAATAATAAAAAATAAAATTTGATTCTTGTGCAGCTTCATCTATATCATTAACTGTTTTTGGTTTTTTAATGGTTTTTCTTGGTGATAAAAATTCCGATATCTCACGGTTATCGATTCTTTTTTTCTCTCCAGAAATGCGGACGACAGTGTTTTTAGATACTCCTGTGGCTGCAGCAACACGATCATTTACATTTTTAAATGGTATTGAAGGTGAATTAAAGTTTCCTTCTCTTCTCATAAACTCTATAACATTGGCTATTATTTCGCGAGATTGACTGTTAATCACGCGGCCTCTTAATTTGCTATTAAACTCCATACTTAGGTTCTATTAAACTGTAATGAGCAAAAACACAAACGAAAATAAAAGAAATGTTTTAGCGAAATTTACATCTGACATTTACGTCTGAATGAAATAGTGAAATACTTTATGCGCAGAGTGTACTTTCATTGCGTAAATCCGTCGGGATGCCTGTCAGTAGTGCTTTCTCTGTCTAGCCGTCGAAAGCCTCTAGAAATTTGATGAACTGTAATAGAGGCCACGTGCCTCGTCGAAAAGAAGATGTAAAGGGTGTATCTGCATAGCATTAGAAATTGTCTACTTCATAAGATGCCACGCGAGATTGCCTCAAATGCTTTTTACTAGAGCATTATCCTACTATATCTTTATAAAACGCTATTACCATTCTTTATTGGATATATTTAAATACATTTGTTTACGGGGGAGATAGAAGATGATAATACTGCTGATGGGGGGGTGGGTTGGCTCAGTGGTTAGAGTCATGACTTTGAGATCGGAAGGTCTCAGGATCGAATCCCACTGTTGGCCGGGATTTTTTCATTTAATTTCTTTATTTAAAATTAATTCTGATGCCTTGGTAGGATTCCCCACTCGACCATTCACTGATGGGTTCTAATTAACAGTGCTGTTCCTAAAGTGGCGTTGGGAAACAGTAACAAAGCCTACACAGAAAACGAGGCTAATGGCCGTAGTAGTCGACGCCGATGACACTAAATTAAAAAAAAAAAAATACTGCTGATGATAGAATAGCAGAATACCAAAGTCTGCTATTTTATTTTAAATAGTTTATTTATTGAGGATGAGGTATAACTGTATATAAAAAGCGTACTGATTTCCGAATATAGTATTTGAAAATCAAATTTTCGGTAAAATTAAAGATAATCGTGTAATGTATGTCGTCTTACTATTAAAAATTGATAAATTTATTATTTTCGATAAAAACCAATCATTTAAAATAAATACATGCCATTTAAAAGAATAAATAGTACGACATCCTATGTTCAAACTTTATGAACGATGAGGTTTGTTCAGGATGTAGAAATACGGTATATATTTAGTAGATAAACATACAGGTAACAAATAAATTTCTGATGGAGGAAACAATGATATATAATATATGAAAGAAGTTAAAAATAAAAAAATATTGAGAAATGAATAGCTCTGTAATTAGAGAAGGTTCAAGGCATCTATATAAGTCGATGATCCTGACTTCGCAGTTCAGTTTGATAATAGACGTTGTACGAGCAATGTTACCCTGCAGTAGCCCACTGCTCTTATAGTAAAAGTACAAGTGAGAGAAGAAGAGAGAATAGTCTAGAAATGTCTGGACGGTTCGAGAAGGTTCAAGGCAGCTATATAAGTCGATGATCCTGACGTCACAGTTCAGTTTAATAGTAGACGTTGTACAATAATGTAAATAGTTGAAAGCTAAATATTGTAACAGTTGAGTTTGAAATAAATTGAGTTACCAAAAACCAGCGTAACAATATAATTAACAAATGTGGATAGGAATTAAAAATTGTACTAAAATGTAATTCATTGCATTTGTTTTTAGGTAACTTTATTCAATAAATAATCCAAAATCAAAATGATTCATGGTTATGGATTTCCAAGAGATAAACAACTTTTCATCTAGCAATGAGACACTTACTGTTTTAATTTATGTAATTTAGTTTGGGCCAAAAATTAACTTATCTTAGGGAATACTTCTTAATTGGGTCCAAAAAATATTCGTTAGTCCTAGTACCATTAATTTATGTCTTCTGGAGATCTCAGGTTTGCCAACTGCCATAACGAAATAATGTTACACCACAATATCATTTATAGAAGGAAAATCGAAATAGGCAAATTAATTTTTCAGAAAATATACACAAACAAATTATAAAGAAAAATACTCTAAACATTCTTTCTTCGACATACTCTATAGCCAGTGGTAAGCATTTAATTATTTAAATTGCTGTTGGTAATACGTGCGTTGCAGTATCGATTTTTTAATCTTTATAGGTTATGTAAAAATATTTAAAGAGTATGATTGTGAAGTGGATGCCTTTAAAATTATCAATCGCTAATGAAATTGCCACTGAACAAATAACTAGTAAGTATTACAAATTGAAATCATAAGTACTTTTTTAACAAGTTTATTGGAATTGATCACACATGTCCTAACTCCTGTCTTTCTTTAACAGTTACCAGAGACTATTTTTTCCTTTTGACGTTCTCTGCAGATATAAGTCCAAAAGAGCTTGCTCATTCCCGGAATCAACCAGAAACTACGATAATATTTCTAACAGGTAAAGTAAAATCACCTTCTCTTAACGTAGATATAACGCTATCAGTAAACTTATTGTACCTATTCTTTTCAAACTAATTTTTATATAGATTATTTAATTTGTTTGGTGTAATTTCTAATTTTTATCAATTTTTTTTTTAGGAGAATAGATTGAAAAAGACTTCTTGTTAAAGAAAAACTATTAAGCCCTATTTTCTTTCTTTTCAAAATAAACAACTTTTAAGTTTTGAGGCATCCAGTAAGTTCAAATCTATGTATGTCCAATAGCAAGAAAGGGATTTAGTTATTTCAGAAAATAAGTTCTTTTTGATAATAAAAATAGTAATATATAAAAAAATCAAACGACACCATGCAACCGTCCGTGTAACCCCCATTACCGGGGAAATTAAACCTTCGTCAAATTAGGTATTTTTCGATAATATTAAACGATAGCTGCTTCATTTAACAAATTTCAGTAAGGTGGAATTGTCTTCCGATGGGAAATTTGAGGTAAATTATTTTAAGTTTTTTTTATTTATTTATTTATTTATTTATTTATAGTTTATTTATTTAAAACACTTTATTTATAATTTACTTTTAACGTACTAATTAATATATATATATATATTACTTAGGCACTAACTCACAATTCTAATTTATTTATTACTATTTGTCTTTAATGTCCAACACTAAAATTGAATCTTATCGTCTATTGACAAACTCGTGCTATTTGTATAAAGCCAGCTCTGTACCAGAACATTCTAGGCGACCCAGAACGTTCGGAAACTCCTTCTCTATGACTTATACGCCCCAAAGCAGTGCGTTGATTTCTATATGGCCAGCGCTATTCTTCATATTGACGGTATGGTAGTAAACAAAGAACAGAGACGGCTTTGAGTCACAATAATTTACTTTCTCTATGGCTCTTCAATTGTTTAACATCTCGAACAAAATCTAAAAAGCTTTCCACTCCTTATCTAGCTTCCATATTCCAAATTAACTGGCACTGTTAATTGGTTAGCCTTCAGAAACAATTGACAACTGCCTTTACTTCTGGTATACTTTATTTAAATACTGGTACTTTTATTACTTTCTGCGTTGATTCTTGAGTTTATAGAGCAAATGCTGTGTGATACTTGCAATACTTTCGTCTCAGCTTCGACTAATAATGCATTATTTATTTTTTTTGTAAAAAAATTCTTTCCATTAGAAGTTTTATTTAATGGCGAACACCTGAGGATTCATTAACCGGATCGGAGCGAACGCATAATAAATCAGAGTTGGATTTGATGCAATTAAATCTCGACTATGCAACGGAGTTCCGAAAGTTTGAGTCGTCGGAAGTTTTTAATCAAAGAACCGGCGAGAGCGGCGCGTGATTCAATTTTGAGCCGCAGAAGGCCCTATTGTCCTCCTCGGTGTTATGCAGCCTCTTGCATGCAAACTTAAAATTACGTTGTTATCAAGTTAGGTGGCCTTTTCTCGAATCTCGTCCCTCCAGCCATTCCCGTCAAGTCATTTCCTATTGTCTAGGAAAATGGATATCCATTTTCTTTTGCTGATTAAAGATTAGGATTTAAACAAAGGTGATTTAGATATTTTTTCCCTCAATATCTAAGAAAGGATGATAATAATAATTACAAAAAATTCCGAGGGATTCAAACAATCTAAAAAAAAAATATAGAAAAGTGGATTGGTTTATAAACTAGATACAAAAAGCGAGCTTTGGCAATCTACATGCATGTAGACTAATGAATTTAAACATTTGAAGATTCTATTATAGACTGCGATCGCGAAACTGACAAACATAAGAGAAAAAAAAGAATGAAAGGCAAACTACAATGAAGTGTGTTTGCATGATAGTAGACAAACTTTCAAGTCTTACAAATAAATAGAAGATAATCAATAACAATAACATTAAAATAAAGACCAAAAAGGCGTAGGTTAAATATGAACTATGATAATGAACGTTTAACTGAACAGCTACAACTGTAAAATATATACAGATTCGGTTCTAAAAGGGAATAATTTGACACAGCTTGATAAAAAGGTGATAATTTATAAATGTTTGAACTTTAAAGTAAAATATATTATTTAAAATGAGGTTTAAGATAATACATGTGATTTGAGACCCATTCAATAAACAAATTGGATGTAATCAGTTAATTAAGATTTAATGACAGTCATTGGCTCTTTAGAAATTCCGACTGGATAAAGTTTGGATAGTGGTATGCCATGATTCAACTTACTGATGGCTTTATATAAATCAGTATACCTGACTTTTTTGTCCATTGTCTCACACAAGAACTGTGTAAAGCAGAACAAATGTGTATAATAGATCGTCCTGTTGTTTAATTATAATAACATTGCATTGAAAGGAAGATAATCATAAAATGTTTTTGAGAAGTTACACAGAATAGTATTAGGCCTATAATTACATTATTTATTCTGGTTGCCTTTTAAAAACCAGTGCACATCCCACAAAGCATCCAGATAGTTGGGAAAGTACCCGATGGCACCATTAGATTGAAGACATTTTGTAAAGATTTATAAACAATTTGAGCAGTCTTTAAGTAGAAAGGAAGGAATGAAATCAAATCATGTCCGGTAGTTGTTTTTGAATTACCAAATTTGAGCAATAAATTAAGTTGATCGTAGTGTATGGTGCTGACGCAATATAATTTTCAGCGAAAAAGCTGGCAAAATAATCAACTTTGACCTGGGAATTTACCGAACCATCATTGTTACGTGATATATTGGCTGTAACTGGCTGAAATTATTTTGATTTGTTTTAATGTTTTCTTCAGAGGTCTTTAAATTGTTTTGTACGCAGAGTTAGACAAAGATCTAACTTCAGCTTTAATACTTTGTAATTGAGGGCCTTGAAATAAAAGAAGTATGTGATTTTTTTTTGGATTGCAGATAATAGCATAAAGGAACATTTAAAGTTAATGTTTGTTTGATGCGAAACAGATTCAAGTGATATACTGACCTAGACTGACATCTTTTGGTGAGTAGAAATACTATGTGAAGAATTCCTACAGTTGGTGAGAGCAAAACAGGTACAAGCGTCCCTTGTACCCTTTTTATTCCAAAAAAAATTCGGTTTCAGCCATTATTTAATTAGTTGTGAAATGTACATGTTACCGACACGCTAAATAAAGACTCAACAGATACTTTTGTAATTTGTTTCGACCTGCAACAGGCTTTATCAACTCCATTTTTAACCACCTCAAATTCCTTTTACCTAAAACAACTGTGGACTTACAACTACTGTATACATAACCTCGTGACAGGAAAGTTCGAGATGTACGTTTGGGATAAAACAATCACTTCCCGAGGCTCACAGGAAATTGGGTTATGTTTGATTCATTATATAACTAATGCAATTCCTCAAAATATTACAAACAATATTGCAATTATTCTTAAGCTTTTCATGTACTTGGTAAAAGCTACAAGATTTCAAGAAATTCACCGTAAGTTTTTGGAACCAGGCCATACATTTATGAAGTGTAATCAGGATTTTGGTATTATAGAAAAGGTAAAACGAAAGAATCCTTAGGTCTTTATTTCAGAACACTGGAGACAAAAAATAAAGAGTTTGTGCAAAAAATTTATGGTTCATGAAATGGACAAAAAAGCTTTCTTTAGCTTTTCTAAGTTGAATAATATTAGCAACCCAGCAAAGAAACAGAAAAACATACTATTAAATGGAGAGAAATTCAATACTTCTGTTTTCCAAAGAATTCAGAGACATGCTGCTTTTTTATAAAAGTACTCTGGAATCAGAGTTTCCATGTAAAAAAAGCTTATGTCCTGCTAAAGCAGGTGAAAGACCGAAGTTAGCATTAAAGGATATGTTTACACAGTTACACATAGATGATTAAAAAATGAATGAGCTAAATTGGAAAAATTTGCAGACTCTATTGGAGTACATTCCTCCGGTTTACCATGAATATTATAACGTCATGCAACATGTGAAAAAAAAAATAGAAACAAAAAAACTAAAGCCAACTAGAAAGAAACCCAAACTGACGAAGTAACTGTAGCTGAACTAGAATCACAGGATGATGACGTAGAAGAAGAAAATGATGAAAATGAGAATATAGACTTTATTTTGTACTCCGATTACGAATAATGTTTATAAGTTTGTGTATTTCATAAAATAAATTCCTATTTGTATACTTAAGATTTTTTTGCGAACAAAAAATATTGGGATAAAAAGGTATAAGTACTTTTTGTAAATTGTAGCATATTTCTGAAAAAATTTTTAATTTATCCTGTTATAATATTAAAATATATCATTCATTTAGGAAATAAAAAATTTTAAATAAACATCCCAGTTCTTTTTAGGAACTTTTAAATGTTGTTTAACTTTAAATGCAAATATCTCAGAATAATTTAAAATGCACTTATACCCCTTAAGGCCCTTAATTATTTCATGCTTAAACTTCAAATTAGGTTTTTTAATTATTTTAGAGTTGAATCAGTAAGTTTAATGATTTTTCGGTGGTTTCGATTAGTGGGTGGCGTTTTCTGGGTTTTCCTCACCTGTAAGTCAAATCAATTATCTTTAAGTCGCCCACTGCAAATAATAATAATAGCCGTCCCTTCCCCTACACAAGTCACTCGTGAGGAGGTGAATTAAGGGGAGTACTATTAGGCATTCCAACGACCTGCCAAACAATACCTGCCAGTGGGAAGGTCTCGTATATCTAAGGAGGTAGCGACATAGTCTTGCATCTTGGACGCTATTTTTATTCGAAATATCAGTCGCCAATCCTGCCAGTTTTTAAAAAAATGTACAAGCAGTTTTTTTAATTATTATTTTTATAGTGTTCGGTATAAAATAATTAAATGTAATCCATTATTCATGATTTTACGTATTGTAGATAGAATACATCGTATGTCGCAACCGTCAGATCTACCAAACCTGCCCACTGGCAATTCATTTGTTTGGAATGCCTAATTATTATAATATTATTCTCTTTAAATGAACGTTTTCGTCTGCACTGCCAAACTGATATAGATAGTTTTAATTAACTGTGAAAAGATTTAAGCTGGTAAAATGTGCATTTTATAAATTATATTCTTTAGAACATGATGGAGTTAATGTTTTTAGAGTAGTCCTATTGGAAATATTAACATCAAGGGCAGGATGTTGTGGATCTACTCGCAAGAGTTCAAATGTTTTAGAGACAGTACATTCATTATTGTTTGAGAGAACACGGTCAAAGTATTCTGTATATTACATTTAGGGTGTCAATCAGAATTTTAAAGAAATCATTAAATATTGTATATTTTTCATAGATCTCTTATTATGCCTGCTCTAAAATCAGCGTATTTATTTAAATTGAATTCGTCAACATTTTGGTAGTAGGTCGTAGACCAAGGTCACTTTTATAGTCTAATTAGTATGTTTCAAATCACAATGTCGCATTTTTAAATAAATGTCAAAATACACTGTCACATACAGAGAACCACGCTCACAAAGCTTCCAGTTTAACTTTCACCACATGGTAATGAGTTCTAATAAGGAAAAAACCTGTCTAAGAATGTTATTAAGATTAATTTTCTATCTCTATTATTTTTCTTTGAATATTATTCAATGCCTGTTGCAATATTAGTCAAAGCAGTAGTTGTTTTTTGAAGGGAAAGGCTATCTTGTGTTACCTACGTTTTGGTCACATTTGAGTTTGGAATTAATATCCCTTTTTGATTTAGAAATAACTCAGCTTGAGATGGGATTCGAACCCATGATCCATGGAACATCAACATCATAACCATTAGATCCTTTCACTGTTTCTTTACAATTCTTTAATTTCAGCTACCGTATCTATATGGAAAATACTGATGGAATAGAAAATAGAGAGTTTTCCAGAACTCAAACTCGATTATTAGTAAAAGTCCTGCTTCTCGGCCATCAACATTCTGTTATTCAAGAGATATTTTCGAATCGTTTTACATTATAGCATCATTAACCTGATACTTAGGGCGTCAAAGACTCGTAGATTTTAGCTTTAATCTCAAATATATAAAAGTATCTATCATTAAATTTTAAATGAAATAACAGCTAGTATTCTAGTATTCAAGGAACTTTTTACCTTATCCTGGTAATATTCCTTTTCCTGCTACTTTCGGTGAGTACATTTTTCTCCATACCGTTGTTCCTGATAAAGCAAATGTATTTTATTATTGACATTGCCTGTCTAGTTTCATCCAATACAAATGCGTTTTCTGTTGAAAAGTATTATTTGCTATCCATTAAAGTAATGAATAGGTATAAAAAGGAGAGTAGGTACCCGCCAGAAGCTTAAATAAATCCGATTTCTACGTATTTGCCTGGAATTTATATTGGGATAATGTAGTTAGGTACAAAAAAGTTACGAAAATATCCTCTTTTTATTTTTCTTATTAAAAGTAGATGTATGTATAAATCAGTATTCTATCGAAGAAAAAATAAAAATTATAATCCGAACCAATAAAAATTCGCTATTGCATGGGATACCGAACATGAATTGGTAAGAAAAAAATATTATACTAGTATTTATCATCAGTTTGGTAGTATTTAGTTAATTTTCTAGTCATTTTTTAATTTTCATGGTTAATTTTAGGATTGTATACGTGGCATAATAAAAGTAAGTAATTCTTTTAAATTTATACAATATTCAAATTTCAAACCTAGTGGACTATCGTTACGATAAGGGCTCATGACCTTCAAGCACACCTACACCGATATTCTACACCGAAACTTTCAGTGCAGTAGCGACCGGCACGGGCGGTGGTATCGAAATCGTGAATTTATAATTACTATTATTCTGTTGTTCCTGTTATTTTGTTTAAATATTTTTATTGTTGACTATTTTCTGATTTTTTTGTGCTTTAATGACAGTGTGAGTTATGGAAGAAGACAAAAAAAGCTGGATTTGTTTGAAGTTATAAAGACTGCAAAAATAAATCTTATATCGGTGCACATTCATTTTACAGATTTCCTCAAGACGTTGAGAGGTAATATAAATAAAGTATAATATATAAGTCAAATACAGGGTATTTTAAATTAGCTGTATTTTCTGTATCTTTAATCTAAGGGAGGGTGGGTTGCCCCACAGTACTTAGGGTATATCCTAATAATAGTATATTATGCAACGATTATGTATTAATAGCCATTACATAAGAGTTGCATACCCTATTTTTTCTACGACCAAGAACCAGTTCTTCAATCGAAAATGGAATAATTTAAAACATTTTAATGCTTTTAATCCCCCAAAACCTTAGATAATCTAATTTGTTGTGACTACTTGTTAAGACAACTATATAATAAATCTTTTTTAATTTCCCAAAAGTGTTTCGGATTTTTTGCGCTATAGCATTTAGACTTTCTCTTTTTATATGATAGCAATTTTGGGTATTCTCTCACATACCAGTTTTATGTTTAATATTCATTTGTGTTTTTAAAATGGAGTAACAAGTATTTCAATTTAGTTGTTCAAAGCAACACATTTTTAGAAAAGGATGATACTTTGTTAGCTTCCAGTCTAAATGTTAATTATACATTTTATACCTTCAATTTCGAGTAGTGTACATGAAACATTATCGTTGCTGGACATATTTTTTCAAATTTAAAATATCTAGATATATCAAAATAATTGTCAAAAACTATTTGGGGAAAATAACTGGATGCTTACATGATTATTACAAAATATAAGTTTCTATTGATCAATTTAGTTTCATAATGAAAAACCAGTGCTATAATGAATGTCATTATGAAACTGAACAATAACATTTAATTAACAAATGATAATGCATAAAGAGAAAATAATGTTTACATGCTGGTTAGCAAGAACAACGACGCAGTTAAAAGTGGTCGATTTGACAGTATTTATTTATTTTTAAATCGTTTGGGCGCGAGTAATATACAAAAATATCTTTTTTTAAGAATCAAAATGTTTCTTTTTTGACCTACAAAACTAAATTATCTTTAATATTTTCTTGTTATGATACATTTTAGGTAATTTTCAGAATTTAAAACCAATGCCAGGTAGTAATGACCTATCAAAACTGAATTATTTCTAATAATTGCTTGTTTTGGCATTTCAATATTTAATCTCCAATATCTTTCTATAATTACCTACTCTAATTATACCCTTATTGTTTAAAAATACCTTAATGTAATAATTGCTTGTTATGATACAATTTAGGTAATTTTCGGCATTTCTATATATAATCTCTAATATCTTTCTGGAATTACTCTAATCATACCCTTATTATTCATACATACCTTAATGTTTATTTTATTAAATCAATAAAAATAATAATCTATTTTTTGATTAAACTTTATTGTAGTAAAACTCTTAGGACCAAAATTTTTAATGAATATACTAATTAGAAATAAATAAAAAATTATAATTATCGCGCCCAAATGTCCGGTTTCGATCTCAAAATGTAGTTAATTTAGGGTCGATCTTTCACCTGTGAGTCAGATTAAAAAACGATAACCGTATAGTTATCTCAAAATTTATATTCTAGCCCAGACAATGGAAGTCTTAGACTATCTGGTTAAATAAAATGAAAAATAAGTGTAAATTTTTTTCAGAGCGAAATCTTGGCTCTTAGCGTGTTATAGACCAGATTTATTATACAAAGTAGGTACTCTTCACAAAAGCTATAGAATTTTTCTTCATGGATGTTCCAAAAAGAAAAGAGACAAATGCTGCGAAAAGATGCTGTTCCACTTAAATTCGTTTCAAGTGGCATCATTGACGAGGCAGTTCCAAGTGCAGCGACTTCTAGCACTAAAACCTCTCAAGTGCCATGTACGCGTATTTTATATTAGCTTTTGGAACCATCAGCTTCAACCATTGGCAACTCTTCCAATAAGGCAGAATCGATTCAGCGGTCTCCAATACGTTTTCCTTCACGGAATGTCCAAACATCAGAGGAACTAACTTTTCGAACCCCAAGAAAGGAAAAACTAAGGGACATCAACAATGCCCTGAACTTTGAGAACAAAGCGTTGAAAAGAGACAACCAGGTTCTTCTCAATAAACGTAACATTCTTGAAAAGAAGCTTCAAGAAAAATGGGAAGACATAATTACTTTCGAACCGTACAAAACTTGTACGTGTTTACTGTGCCCATCCAAAGAACTCGCAGAATTTATTAATGTTCAGATTACCCAAAGCATGAAATCAGCTAAAGGTCGAAGGTATTCTGACGAATTTAAATTTAAGTGTTTATCACTTTATTTCTCTGGCCCAAAGGTTTATAAAATACTTCTAACTAAATTTTGTTTGCCTGCCTGGGTCGCAATTCCTTAGAATCTTATTATATGAGATATACATCCCACCAGGTTTGAGAGTCTCCAATGTGTTCAAAACACTTAAAATTAAAGCTGACAATTTTAATGAAATGGACAAATATTGTGTACTGTGTGTGGATGAGATAAGCATAAAGGCAAATTTTTTTTTGTAACCGTAGTGCGGATTGTGTTGTAGGCGTGGAAGATACCGGCAATGGGAAGAGAGTATTTAAACCAGCAAGAACAGTCACCGCCTTGTTGGCCAGGGGGATTTTCTCTAATTGGAAGCAATTTTTAAGTTATTTTTTTTTAGAATAGTACATGCCCTGGTTTAGAGTTAAAGTATATAGTTTTTGATGCTATTAAAAAGTTAAGGAATATTGGTTGTTATCGTGATATGGGCTTCAATAATATTCAATGTAAAAACTTTTTGCAAATAACCCTTGAGAGACCTTATTTTATTTTTGACGATCAAAAAATTTTTTTTGTGTTCGATACACCTCACCTCATCAAGGCTATGAGAAACATGTTACTGAAACATACTTTTCTTGTTTCTAATAAAATAGTTTCTTGGTCATATATTACGCAATTTTATAATATTGATAAGTCGTTAGTTACTAGATCAGCACCTAAACTAACTGATTCGCATATATTTCCTAGTAATTTTGAAAAAATAAAGGTAAAATATGCAAGTCAGGTATTCAGTCTTACAGTTTCAGCGGCTTTAAATGTGTACGTCGAATAAGGTAACTTGTCTAATGAATTCCAGGCAACTGCTGATTTTATTGATAAAATCGACACATTATTTGATATTTTAAACTCATCAAAAACATCAGACGGGAAGAAATATAATTTGGAGTTTAAGGGTCTTGACTTTCAACTGACATTTATAAATGAGATGTTATTGCTGTTGGACAACTTAAAAGTTTTTAATTACCTAGGCGAGGATGTAACTAAAAAAATGAAATTTTAAAATAACAATTAGCTCCATTCTTCATTTATGGGATTTTTTTAAAACAAAAAAGTTTCTTTTTACTAGACGTTTAAACCAAGATCCGTTAGAAAATTGGTTTGTCTTATAAGACAGAAAAATAGTAGTTGTGCTAATCCAACAGTCATTCAATTTTAAAGAACCTTTAGAAAGTTGTTCTGTATAAAGCTATTCAATTCAGGAACCCAAAAGAATTACATGTATAATAGGCTTCTGCGAGTATCTGGGATACAAATTCATTCGTAGCTCGTACAAATCCCCATACATCAAATTTTCCAGAAATTGATAGCAGTTATTAAAAAGAATCCACGTTAGAAATGAATTTCGAAAGGTATTTTGCGGGTTACCTACTGAAAAAATGCCTATCTATAGATTCTTGTACAATTTGCGAGGAATATTCAGAAGCCTATCAAAATTTGGACGAAACATCTTTATTCTGTTATTATAAAGCTTATAACAGCTCCAATTTAGATTTATTTGGTAACTTAAACATGCCACATAATGATTTTGTAAAATTTATATCCTTTTTAGAGGTAATATTTCAAATAAATTTTGAAACTATTATTATACACAAAAATGTAATAGATACGTTTCAAAGTATTTGTAGAAATACAAGTTTTTCAGATACATGTAAAAAATTTGCACATAATTTGCACGATGTATGTTCGAGATAAACTCCGAAACTAATAAACCAATTTTTATCAAATTTCGTAATTATCTGTAATTTGATCCAACTTAAAAGATAGGATAGTGACAGTTTGCATGGAAGTATCGATTTTTTTATAGGAAGAAACTTTAAAATTGAAATTATAGCTACTCATCACAAATTAATAATGGTGTGTTTCATGTTTTTGGATTTTCATGTTTTAAGAGGGGAAATGGGGAAAAGATGGAAATGGGGAGAAGAGGGGAAATGGGGGAAATACTTAAAAGAAGGGAAATGGGGGAAATAGGAGAAGTGGTTCAAAAAGAGGAAATAGGGGAAAGACGGGGAAATGGAGAAAAGAAGGAAACTAGGAAAATAGGGGAAAGGTGTGGAGTGCAAGTTTGTATGGGGCTATCGATTTTTTAAAGGGAGAAACTTGAAAATTGATATTGTAGATAGTACTCATCATAAATAAATAGACAAGTTTTGGGATATTTAGATTTTTACACAATAAAGGGGGAAACGAGAGGTGAAAGTTTAAATGAGACTTTCGGTTTTTTAAAAGTAGGAACTTGAAAATTTGAATTGTAGCCCTCATCAAGTAAATAATGACATATTTCAAGGTTATTGGATTTTCACTTATTCAGAAAAAAATCTATAATACAAAAATTAACAGCAAAATGTGTTGGTAAGCGCATAATTCAACAACGCCTGGACCAATTTTACCAATTCTTTTTTTTAATGTTTGTTATTATTGGGAGAAGGTTCTTATGAAAGAAAAAATTAAGAAAATTGCGCGAAAAATCAGAAAATTTCTATATATATAAAAATGAATCCCTATTTCCCTTAGTCACGGCATCACGCGTGAACGGCTGGATTGATTTCACTAATTATTTTTTTGTTGTATTTGTTATTGTCCAGATAAAACAAAGAATATGGTATATCATGAAGCATTAGAATAATAAACACTTTGTTTCTGAAATATTTTTTTAGTTAATTATACCAATTCGAAATCAATATTCATAGTTAAGACAGGACAACGTCTGTCGGGTCCACTAGTTATTTAATAAAATTATTCGGTAGAGTAAGATTATTTTATAATCTTAAATGTATTAACCAAAATTTTAAAACTATAAAAGACAAAAAGGTTGTCATTTGGAAATATAAGTAAATATTTGTTTAAATATATAAATCTTTTACTTACCTTTATTTGTAATGTATGAACTTAAAAAATAAATCAATAGCTACCCAATATTTTTATTTATTTTCCTGACCTTTTTTTCGGTGCGCCTATGGAATACAAGTAATAACTAAAAGACGAGGTCATAGCTCGTCGGCATCAACTAAAAAGGAATTAAATGAGCGATATCCTTCTGGTTAATATTTATTCTTGTGACTTAAGTCTTAAGCTTCATACTATTGCCTATAGTCTGGTGGTTGCTATTAGTGTGGTAGCTCGCCCCTTTTGAAATCACACGTGGTCAACCACCGGAGACTGACTATAAATACCACACTTAGAATACCAAATTTAGAGTACCACACTTAGAATACCACATTTAGAATACCACACTTAGTAATAACATTTCTAGAAATTGGAATTGAAATAAAAAATCGATTTTTATTGGTAAATTGGATGCCAAAGGCCCAAAATTATTAATGCACTGAAATAAATGCGGTCTAATCATTACCAGAATTCTCGTACTCTTTATTTAACTGTTGTATACTATATGGGACAGCCAAACGAGCTGTTGCTGATATGGAACAAGAATTGCTAGAACCTTCCATAACCGTTAGTATACGGACTATAGACATAATACAACACGGTTTGTTAAACGTTACCAATGCATTACATATTGACAGTGAAATCGTCTTATTATTATTAAACAATCGTTCACATAAAAATAAGTGAACTACTCTATGAGAGGTGTAAACAGTTCTTATAGCAGGTATTATAATTTCTTACTAGAGGCTAATTTCGGATATACGATAATAAAACTAGCTTATAAAGTTTATAAGCTATTCTCATACGGATTATCATTCACTTATATTGTCATAATATCATAGAATACGACTGTTTATAAAATGTTCTCATAGTTATTATAAACTAGTTTTATAGTGGATATGCGATTATACTATATTTAAAAGCTAACCAAAATACGTAAAAATTGATAATTTTAAGCATTTGATTTATTGTATAGCGGGCACAGCATTAAACGAATTTAAATAAATTTTTGGTTATTAGAAGATTATGGGATGAACATTAATTTGCCATAGATTTATCTTCAAAAAATTACTGATTGAAATAAAGAAATTGTACATTTGATAGATAATACAATTTTTTTTATAGCAGCCCATACATTTTGAAATATAAATGTATAATAACCCACCATCTCCTTATATTTAAAAAAATATTAAACTTTGTTCATTATTGTGCCCGCTAGACAATAAACTAAAATGTTTAAAATTGCCACTTTTTACTTATTTTGGCTAGCAGAGCAATAAATTTGTTTTCGATTTCCTTTTATATGGTTTATTAAAAAAAAAAAAAATTTACCTAAAAACATTTATTTTACAATAATTATATTTTTATAAAACATAAAAATGCAAAAATAACTTTTTTTTCCTAAAAAATAATATTGGGAAAAAATTATTCTTTATAAAAAATCGAGCATGGTCTAAAGCCTGAAATACAACCATCAGATATCAAAGTTTATCAGTCATATAAAGAATAAAGGTACTTTACTCTTGAGTAAAACTCATATACCTCGTATACCACTGAAAAAATTTGAAATTTGATGACTGTATTCTAGGTTTTAGATAATGCATAACTTTTTATAAAGAATAACTTTTTTTCCTAAAATTAATAATAAAAAAGTTTTCCATAAGATTCCAACCTAGGGGGACATACTGTATATTAAATTTAAATAAGTACATATTGATGAATGAGAATTCTGTGGACTTTTCATGTTCTAATTTTATTGTTAAAAAATTATGACCTAATATACAAACGTTTAACATTGGCAGCAACCAATATTATTAAATTATGACTTTTTATTATGCATGTAATTAAAAATACCATAATATCACTGGATAGCAAATAAAAAAAATTCTTGAGACAGTAATTTCTTAGACTGATATCACCACTTTCTAATGAGACAAAATAAAAAGTTTTTATTTCACTATTTAAAAGACACACTGTACATTTTCATGTGCGTAGAAGAAAATGAAATAACATAAAAACTTTCTGTTTTAGATCAGAAAGTGGTGACGTCAGTGTAAAGAACCGCTGCCTCAATAATAGTCTCTAAATAAACTTCCATGTTACACAAGATCACAAGAAAAACACTAGCTCATATACCTAACTAAAACTAACCTAAAACTAACACACGTGCACACTCGACGCTAAGACAAAAGACTGCAAATTGTCGCCAACAATTAATAGGTTAGTGGCGTAGCGGGTCCCCCACCACCAAAAATCTGTATGTTTCTGGTAATGACAACAGAAAGGGTGTTATGAAATATAAAACAGGATCACTGAGATTATAACGCGTTTTAGAGTGATAATAGATATTAGATTGTATAAAACTGAATCTGCTGGTTATAAGTCATTGAGTCGGCGCTATAAGAATTTTTGTTTTCGAGTATGCTACCGCGGTAATGAAATAAAAAATATAGGGATTAATTGACTGATTTACTATAGTAGTAAGATATTGCTTACTCTCTATCAATATTCCTATAAGTATTATGATACTTAGTCTGGCAAAACCGCTGCATTAATCTATTTCTTTCTGTGTGATGTCTGTGAAAATAATTTGATTATAGCCAACTGATGAGAACATAGTATTGTGACTCTCATTATTTTTTCTTTTTTTGGTTGTAACTTGATTTATGTTCATTGAATTACTATGATTAAGTACATGAAAATTAAATCTGATCATCACATATACAAAACTTATTAATTTGTTCATTATTCCTAAATAGTTTTGTATTAAATAAAAGTCCTAGAAGTTTCTAAGCAGAAAGTAGCTATCAAATTAAATCCCTCAAGTGGAATTTATGTTTCTTTCATTGCAGAAACGTCTATGCCTTTTTTTAATAAAAAACATCTATTTTCGAGACCTTATACTAATTTAAGTCATTCTTTGTATCTTTTAAAAAATTACTACGGTTTGATGTTAAATTCTTTTTCTTCCGCAGAATACATAACAATATCCAAGTTATTCTCGGATACCTAAAACTTTTTCAAATCCAATTTTATTTTCATTTTCTTGAAAGAAGTATTAATTGCAATCTCGACATCGCTACAAAGTTTGCGTTACTTCCTGCGAACGAAAACTTTTCAATGTCTTGAACCCATTTTGAGTTTAAAAGGCTGTAGAGAAGGCAGAACTGTCATAAATTTTTCTTTTTTCAAGTTTTATTTAAATAGCCGGTCGATTTGGTCAATGATTTTCAAGTTGTACTTTTTCTTATTCAATTGTGAATAAAGGAATTTGTTTTGGCCATTGATACGACTTATTTATTTGGATATAAAGTGACACGATTCGAATATATATTTAATAATAGAAAACGGTAAAATACATTAGGAAGAAATAATATCCTATATCCTGCTAAGTACTATATAAATGTGAAAGTTTGGATGGATGTTTGTTGCTCAATCCCGCCAGAACGGCTAAACGGATCTGGATGAAATTTAGCACAGATATAGAATATAGTCTGGAATAGCACATTTCAGAAAAATGTAAAGTAAGATAGATTTGTTTTTCTGGCGTCTAATATCAAATGTAGCAAAGTTTAAATTTCTAAATTTTCCACTGCAAATTAAAACTAATTAAAAAATATTAGGATATTACATAAAATTACTGTTTTGGCTTTTAAGTGTGTAAATAAATTATTTTATGTAAATTGCAGCCAAAATTGCTGTAGGATTTAGAATATTATTTTAAATTGGCCGTGTGTCCGTAAAGTATGGACTGTCAAATACAGCAAGGGCTGCAGTTCGAACATTTATAAAGTCATTTATTTCATCACATTTTTAATAATATTGTTAATTTAACTAATAAATAATGTTACGCGTTACTTTATGAGCACACACAAAACTATTGTATTTTTGCCCACCCTGTACCAATTGGAATCAACATGTGATACATTTTTGGAATCAGCTCAGCTAGAGTAATCTGAAAATTGAGACAAAATGGGGGTGTTCCATTTAAAAAAAAATGACAGTGACGTCATTACTCGAAAGTAATTCACCCTGTATATTAGATTATTGTTTTAAAATACGGTAAATTAAAATCAAAAGCGACGTGTTTCAGGATTATTTCTTAAAATAGTCTGTTTAGCTAAAAATGAATTTGTTCCATACTTTACGGACACACTGTATAGGTTTATTAAATGAATACCAAATTTAAGTTCAGATGGTAAAGCATTAAATAATCTAGATAATAAATGAATATAACCTCTCTGGTTAACTGTATTTCTTGAAAATTCAGTTTTTAAGTTTAAGTTAATATTATATCTAGTAGGATATTTACGTTCTACATAATAATAATAATAATTTTAAATATTATATTTGTAAATCACTACTCTTAGAAAATACATTTGCCTAATATCTAAGATTCCACTATCTTTATAAAGTGCCGAAAACGGATAAGTAGATTATTTTTTAAATATTATTTTTAAAAAGCGCTTTTGGATAGCTTCTGGTGTTTTCAGATAATATTGAGCAACTCCTACCCATCCTAAAATAAAAAAAGTCGAGTTTCTACAAGTGCGCATAGTAGACCATTTTCAATTGTTTTAAAGAAAGTATTTGAGATAAATATTTTATTTTATATAATAAATGTCTTAAGGAATTAGCAATATTGTTGACATGTTCATCCCACCGTAAATGCTGATCAATAACTACACCTAAATATGAATTTTTTTTGCTCTAAGTATTACACAATAATGTGTTAAAATCGGGTAAGGTTGTTTTGTTACAGGTAAAAGAAACAAATACATTTTTTTTATAATTTACTGTTAATGTGTTATAAGCAAACCAATTCACGATTTTAAATAGATCTGCCTTTGCAATTTCTTTAACTTTATTCCAACTTTTTGCATTGTATAAGATTGCAGTGTCATCTGCAAAAGATATAATTCTTCCCAGTGAGTTTATCAAAAAGAGCTTATTCAAGTATGCAGAAAATAACACTGATACTAATACCGTACCTTGTGGAACACCATATTCTACCAAATTTTCTTCACTAATTTTTGTACTCATTTTGACCAATTGCTTTCGGTTTGCGAGCTTTCAAAGAGTTTTAAAGGCGTTCCTCGTATTCCAAGATCTTGCAGAATGTCCAACAACTGAGAATGACTTACAGTGTCAAACGCCTTTGCAAGATCGAGAAACACACATAACATTGCATTACTATTGTCTCAGTTTTCGTATATTTCCCCAGATAACAAAGCAATTGCTTCTTCCGCACACCCGTACACCGTCCCTCCTTAAATCCAAATTGCATGTCACTTAGTACGTTAAATTTATTTAAAAAATTTATTATTCTACCTTTTAATGCCCTTTTAAAAACTTGAAGATATTGGCCGGTAATTTGCTATATCCAGTCTGTTTCCATTTTTACTTTCCTATCTGTATACAGATATAAGGAAAGTATAGGAATCATGATTTTTTTCGACCTCGAGTTTTCGACGGATTTTTACGTTTTAAGGTCCCCTGAATCCGTTTTGACTATTTTCGCGATGATGTCTGTGTGTGTGTGTGTGTGTGTGTGTGTGTGTGTGTGTGTGTGTGTGTGTGTGTGTGTCTGTGTGTCTGTGTGTCTGTGTGTCTGTGTGTCTGTGTGTCTGTGTGTGTGTGTGTGTCTGTATAACGCATAACTCATGAACCGATACACAGAAAAACACCAAATTTTAAACTTAAGCTTTGTTTCAGCGTCCAATGAGCTGATTAGATTTTGGGCAGTGTCGGAACATCTGGGGGGTACTTTATAGGTGGTCATTTTTATATTTTATGGAATATATCTGTTATTTACGTTTGGAGAAAAAAATTCTTCAAATAAAAGTTACTTCTAATATAATTATCTATAATTTTTGTTTTATGCAAAATTTTCCTAAAATGGTCCGTATTCGAGAAATTTGACAAAATGTAAAAAACATAATTTTTTATAAAAATTGTTCAAATAAAAGTTGTTTATAATATAATTCTCTATAATTTTTGTCCTATACATAATTTCTCTAAAATGGACCGTATTCGAGATATTTGAGAAAATGTGTAAATTTCGAAATTTGAAGAAAACTCAAAAACGGATAAAGGAAAAAACATTAAATTTTAAACTTAAGGTTTATTTCGGCCTGACGTGAAATGATTAGATTTTGGACAAAGTTGGAACATCTGGGGGGGTACTTTATGGGAGGCCGTTTTTATATTTTATGGAATATATCTGTTATTTATGTTTGGAGAAGAAAATTGTTTAAATAAAAGTTACTTCTTATATTATTATCTATAATTTTTGCTATATGTAAAAATTTCCTGAAATGGTCCGTATTCGAAAAATTTGACAAAATGTGCAAAATTCTGATTTTTATGAAAATTGTTGAAATAAAAGTTGTTTGCGATATCGATCTCTATAATATTTGTTCATACATGATTTTTTTAAAATGGACCGTAATGGAAAAATTGTAGGAAAAGTGCTAAATTTAAATTTTTCAGTATTTTCATTTTCAATGAATATCTATAGAAAAATGTTTCGCGGTAGATGTATGTGGACAATGTATATATTTAGTTTATCCTCTAAACATTTATAGAGATACTGCAATAGGTTGTACAAAATAACCGGAAAAAGCCTGTAATAACTAGATAGGAAAGTCATGTGTTGGACACATCAGATTTTTAAATATTGGTGTTATTTTTGCAGATTTGAATTTCTTTGGACAAATACCATTTTTGGAATATTAGATTTATAAGGAACGTAAGGGGTTCACATACTTCAACAGAAAGTTCTTTTAGAATTTCTGCTGTTAAATCATCTACACCAGGGACTTTGTTATTTTTTAGGGAGTTGATGATTCTTATAATTTCTTTTTTGTCAGTTGGAGCCAGGCAAATGCTCTCTCCTACGTATTTTCTAGGAGGGGGAGCAGTTAGAGGTTTACTTATTTTAAAAGCATATGTTTTCCCTACAACCGAATAATAATTATTAAATGTATTTGCTATTTCTAACTCATCAGTTGTTGTTTTTGTAATTTTTTTTTAACACTTTTGATATTTGATGTCATTGTTTTTATTGTTTTCCATATGTGTCTTGCACAACTTCTATTTTTTTCTCTTTGTTCTTTGTAGTAATTGATTTTTGTATTTTTTATTAAATTGTTTAAATATGTTCTATAAATTAAGAATTCTTGTTTAATTTGTTGATCGTCCAAATTTTTTTTTTAATTTTTGTACATCATGTCCCTTTTATTAATTGATTTTAATAAACCTTCTGTTATCGTTATCCACTCATTGCGTCTCTATTCATTTTTTTTTTTCTTTTAGAAAGACTAGTATTTTTACTTATACAAGTTGTAAAATTTTCCATAAAATAAGCCGTAGCCTGTTCGACATTAGTAATGCTATGAAGCTCATTCCATTTTAATTTACTTAAATCATATTTAATTTTTTTCATATTAGTTTTTTTAAATAAACATTCATATTTACTCTTAACAGAGTTGACAATAGGCAAATGTATTACTGTCAAATAGTGATCTGTTATACTATTTTTTTATTACATATGAAAATATTTTATTTAAATCAAAATTAGCCCTATTTACATGAATGTGATCTACACTGGTCTTACCATTACATACAACTCTAGTTGGTACACTTATAGTGGATGTAAAGTTGTATTCACCAAGTATGTTTAGAAAGTCGTTGACCATATCATTATTAGATAACAAAATATTTATATTTACATCTCCAACTATTACATGACAATGTAGTATAGTTTAAAATTGCTCATAAAGTCATTCACATTTATGTTAGGAGATCTATATATTCCTGTAATAATAACGGTTTTGTCGTTGGCCTTAATTTTAACTTCTAAACATTTGTGTATACCTATATTAATAATTTGTTTAGTATAATTTAAATCATTTTTGATGTACATTAAGATGCCATCAGCCTTATTTATGTCTCCTTCACTGTACATTATATTATTCCCATGTATTTGAACTATATATATACTATTTACTTTTCAAGTTTCCGATAACACAATACAATCAAAGTTGGGATGAAATTGAGCTAATATTTTCAACTGATCTAATTTAGTATTAACAATTTGAATATTTTGATGATAAATTTTAAATTTATTTAAATTTTGTTTTACATTATAATCATCATTATAATAGTCATTAACGTACCCATTTTTTGTTTTTATAGGTTTATTATAATCTCGTATAATCTCGTAATTATTTAGAAAAATAAAACTGAAAATAATTTAAATACAATACAATAAGGAATAACGTGCAATATTGAATATTAGAAATAAAAATTTAGATTATACAAAACTAAAAAAACTAAAAATAGTACAGGAGCTGAAAAATATGCACTGAAGAATTAAAATTTAAGAAACCTGCATGAATATTTTGAAAAATTATCGATGCAATAATTCTATTTGCCTATTAAAATTTGTATTATATTTTGTCACAATTCTTAAATTATCATGATGTTCAGCTAGATTACAGTTACAACATCCTTCAACTCCGTAACAAATATAATTTTGTAATCCGTTTCTCTTATTAATTACAATAATGTTAATGCTATTTGAGGACACTTTTACATTTTTTTTTTGTGCGCCAACTTCATGTGATTTAGTGATTAAGTGATTAATATTTGCCTTAATTAAATTTCGTTTGGACGAAAAATATGGCTAAATAAACGAACATGAAACTCAAAACTCATGTGGTTTTTCAAGGTAATTAAAAGCATGAACAAATATGCGACAAATATTAGTTTTGCTCAGCTTGGAAAATTCAGATCATCGTAACATGAAAAAAAAAAAAAAAAAAAAAAAAAACGAATAGATAATTACAAATATGGAACGGTGTATTTTTAAAAGCAAATTTTGGGTAGGTAATAATTTAATCAGCTCCATTAACTGACGAGTAAATGGCAATATAACCAATAAGCTACACTTATTTAGTTTCGATATTCGGTCCTGAAAAGAATGATTGAGGATGTCGAATTCTCGACTGTAAACAAAATAAAGTACATTCACAGGAAAATAGAATCATACAGGAGACAGCCTGTTGCGTAAGTACCTATTTAAAAAAATTGTCTGTCCTTATTTATTCCTGGTAATAATTGACATTATAAACTATCCATGTCATTCACGAGTACTAAAAACTAGTGAGCATGAATTTGAAAAACAAGAATCGGCTTTTAAAGTGATTTTGCCAATACTTGAAAGTTTACAATTTTGAAGTAAAATGTGTTTTTTTTTTATTTATTGATATGTGAGGAAAAAGATTTCACATTAGTGTCATATTAGGAGTTACTGTTCATCTGACAACAGCAAGAAATTTGTATTCTCCTAGAAGACACACTTACAAAGATAATACCATAATTTTTATGTACAAAGAGATTAAGTGTCTCTAGCCCTGAGTTAGTATACTTTTAAATGGCTCTAGAAAATAAAATACCAAAAATTCTGATTGAATTTTTGTTTAAGTACGTGGTCGTGTCCTCTATTATAATTTTATTGTAACGCATAGTTCTACTTGTTGCTAAAATTATAATAAATTTAATTAGTGTCACACTGTAAATTGAGTTTTATATTAATAATAATATTATGCATTTTTATATACTGCGCGTTGTATTTTCTCGCAATTTTCAAGGTTTTTTGTAGATAACTGAATTATCGGCCAAAATATATTATTCTAGATAAATAAATTATTATCCTGGAAGCAATAATTATACAATATAGATTTTATTATTAACATTTTTACACTTTTGTCCATATATTTAATAAACCGTCTACCTACTTTAGGTTTAAATTATCAATTTTTCTCATAAACAATCTAACAATTTTGTATTGCTCCTTCGTTGGTAAATTCTGTTAATTCATTTAGTTTATTCCAATATTTTCTTAGGGGAAATCAAAAGTATTTACCTTTAATACGATCTTTAATTCAAAAAGAATAATTAATGAATCTTGTTTAACCTATAATAGATTATTTATAATAAATCTTTTCCTTTTTTCCTAGAACAGAAAATGTCTCCTATAATTATTTCTAAGATTAATGCTTTGTATAATACGGTCCAACTCAAACAAATAGTAATTAATAAAATGAGCACCTTGTATTAATTTTCCCATTTAATAAGACGTTTCTCTTCAAATGCAAGGACTTGTTAATTAATTTGATAATTAATTAATAAACATCTTAGGCAGCGACGTAGATTTACAGCATTATTACCACGAATTTAAACCTGGATTTGATTTCAGTGATGTTTAAAAAAATACCATAGGGAATCAATAATAATTTTATAATATAATATTATTTTAATGAGTTTCTGATAAAAACAAGTAAATAACAAATTTGATTTACTGTATAAGTTTTCAATTACAACACAATTTCTTTCTTTATTTATTTATTGTATTCTTTCCATAAAAATATTTACTTATAGATGACATTGTGTCAATTTTATTGAAGGTCCCGGTAGCCCAGCTCCACTTTATGCATGCTTGTTTAAGGAAAGTTAAAACTAAGCTTATGGGAAGATGTTTTCTTTCAAATTAGTGCTGAACCTCAAATGATTTGTCTAGTGACTCGATGACCATGACTTAAGATCGTATTCTTTGGACAATTTTTAGTTAAAGTACACTTCTGTCCACACTCAATAGTAAAGGAGTTATAATGTTTATTAAAGTTACCAGTAAATCAATCTGGTAGCTTATGTAACTATTTTGTTATGGTGACCTTGTTTTTTCTTTGACGGTGTAATTTTAAGATTAAATGGAAAATTTACATTACAAACTGAAAAACCTGCGAAGCAACGGTAGTTTAGTAGCTATAAAAATTACAACCTAAGAGTGGAGCCTATATACTACAAAATTATTTCCCAGAATAAACAAAATCAGCATTCTATGATAATTTTAACAATTGCATGTAGATACGAGAAATACATATTCTAAACTCTAATCCGTGAAGTTGACACAAAGGAACCGAAAAATATTCCACAATAGCACAAAATAATACGTATTCACACTTTTAAATAAACTAGGTTTAAAAATATCTCCTATACCTGTTGTTTTTTATATTCATGCGGATTTATAATATTTAGACTTGGGGTAGCCATTAGTTAGTTAAATAAAATGGTCTCGTTGGATTTGGAGGTTTCTAACAGTTGAATCCAAACACAAATTATAAGTCGGCCCTAAGGCACGCTTACCAAGTGGATGACTGTCTCCTGTTGATGCTAGCTGCAACCATCTTCATGTGGACACTGAAAATTCAACACTTTGTAAAAAAACAATTTATTGTGCATAAAAGCTGCACGAAAACTTTCAACTCTGTACATATTTACATTATTTTATTTAACTACTACCTACATGTTTGCTCAGAGAACTAAAGTGATTTTTATATAACATAAACGAATAGACATAATGCTGGTGAGAGACGATCCTTACTTTATGAAAGCACGAACCTCTCTGCGATTTGTATTATTTTAAAGAGAGAGATAGACATATGATAACGTCACCTAAAATAGTTAGCCTTTTGTTTTTCACGCGGGGGTCTGTTGGCGTACATGGCTTTTGTCATGTAGACCTTGTTGTTAGCCGCCAATAAATACCTCGGTTCACGAACACAGGACCGTCTTTTATATGTTTTAAAATCATTTGTTTTGGAACAGGTACTTTGGTTTTATAAAATGTAACGATCAGATAACAAAAATTATTTTTGTTTGAATAATCTGTTAAAATGAACCACCTAGGGACAACTTCTGGAACAAATTCATAAAAACCCGTATTGTTACACTGGCTATCAGCAGCCGAGTTGTAAGTTGCCAAAAAATATGCATTTGGGCAAAAACTACAAATGAATTGAAAGAGAACAGTGATAGGTAATATCTTTTTTTTATCTCGCAAAGTAAGGTATAAGAAGTTATATAGAAAAAGGTAGTATTGATAAAAGATCAACGGAAGGACCAAAAAAGAAAATCAAACGTAGATCTTCAAGAACTCAACCAGCTCTACCATAACCCTATACCTCTGCCCAAAGAAAAATGTGCTGATCTAAAATTTCTAATGAAATTCTGTGAAGAACAGGGATCTAAAGAGTACTACAGCCAACTTCTCTCTGCTAACTGGCCTGTAACAGAACTAGAATCAGATGATGTGCCTGACGACCAAAGTGATTTTTAGAAATCAGATTATTTCAGTCTTTAGTTTACGGATTGTTTTGTTCTCTATATTGTTTTTATGCTGTTCTTTATGTTCTTTATCATGTAGAAATGCCTATGATAACGAAATAAAGAATTTAAAAAATATAGCTTTTTTTCTGTCCAGAGGAACAACCAACTCATTCAACATTGTGTTTTAATAAAAAATAATTAACTACAAAATAAAAATGCAATCATAACATTACTTTAGCTATTAAAAAAAGTACATATCAAACTAAATATAAAAAATATTTGTCTGGAAAAGCTTCAGAAGCGTCGGATTTCTATCGTTTTAAATTTTGTTTATTTTTTCCTGAAAATTTTCATTTTTGGACTCTGATGGTTTTTGGCCTGTACCCTTCAAATTTAAATAACTTGCGTACTGTTTATCACTTGTAAATAGTAGAAAAAGATGCATTTTGTTGGTGTCATTCTCTAGACGACAAAGCTATTTTTTTTATTTTAAGAAAAATAAATGCTCCTGTAGGTAAAAATTAAATATATTGTTCCCTTCTAGCATATTTATTTGTATTTCCTTATGTTAGAAAGACATCTTTTTAGATTTTCAAAAGAAACCGGCCTTTACCTGTACGTAATTTTTCTGGTAGTGAAAATAAAATACGAATACGTTAAATTTATTTATTCCTCGTATAACATCAGTAAACTATATTATAAAATGTTTTCATTCACAAATATTAATTTCTTAAAAATCTAACAGGGGCGCCACTTTCCAGAAGAAAAAACTTGCAATGTTTTTTTCTAAAAAAAAAAATACAAAATTCGACATTTTTTACACATTTTCTCATTTTTTTTTTTTAGAAAAGAAACTAAATTGAATTTTAAAAAAGTGGTTTCAGATTAGAGATCTAACCATTACCTACACTTACATATTTTTTTTTTTTTTTTTAAAAATAGTCAAAAATAAACTTTAAAAGTGGGGTACTACGAAACCCTTGCATGCTCTGCTCTAAAGCCAAGTAAAAACTCTTAATTTCTCTGGTTTCCGATGTCATCAGACCCAATGCCTCGACTATTATCTTTAGAGGTACAAGAAACATTTATGGTTTTTAAATAAACCATAAACTAGATATACGCTAATTCGAAATGTGATGGCTGCAGCTTGAATCTAAAATTTAATTAAATTTATGCTAGCAATAAAAAAATTCTTAATTATTAAAACGTAGTATGAAATTGTTTATTATCGAATTTATTTCACTAAGTTTATTTACTGTTTCAATACCGGCAGTTAATTCTATTTTATTTACCACGCCACTGTATATTGGCGGTAATCACTGATTGGTCTCTATTTCGGAATAAGTAGTCAATACCTGAATTGAAATTCATTCAGTTTTATAATTTTTGGCTATTCATTCATCATGACAACCATGTGTAAAATGAAATTTGTATTACTACTGTTTATGCTAATGAGTGTTACAGGGGTAAGCGAAGAAGTTTTTTGAATAAGAAAAACTGAATTTATATGTGCCGTTTATTTGTGGTTTTAGATGAATGAAAAGCAAATGAAGGCTGCAGTAAAATTGGTACGAAATATGTGTCAACCAAAATCTAAGGCTACTACTGGTAAGATTTAATATTCTTTAAAATTCAATGACTAGTTTTGAGTTTCTTAGCAACTTTTAGGGACGACTTATTTAAAAACTAAAATTAATTCGTTTTTATTAAGTTTTTAAAAATAGAATTTATGGATTAATTGAGCAATAGTAATACTTTTATGATAAAACCATCAAACAATAAACTATTAAAAATTTAATAGGAATGTGTTTATTTTCAAAAATATCTATATTTGTTATGAAAATTTACAATTTCCTTTCTATGAAAAAAATTATTGGCTTGGGTAATATAGAACATTGTTAACATTAATTCCTTCTATTAAAAGTTCTGACAATATCCAACTTAAACCGTATTTCCATTTCAGAGGACATCGAGAAAATGCATAAAGGAGATTGGAATATTGATCATTCTGCAATGGTAAATATCAAGAATATAATATTTTAAAGTTGTACTATGAGTATTTTCATTTACTCCAATTTGCAAAATAAAATTAAAGCAGTTTTAATATTTCAAAGTAAAAATATAACCTGGTATATGAATTCACATAACATATTTTACTTACATAGAAAGATTCTAACCTAAAAACTTGCTTGCTCTTCCTTAGAATTATCTTATAAAGTTTCCTCTGGTTTAAAGCTTAAATCAGAATCCCTATGTGGAAGGGATATTACTTAAATTCGACATATTTCACTTAAAATTGGTGAAAGAGCGAGACTTGTTAAGTACGCTTGTGAATTTAACAGGTTTTTCTTGCATTTAACTACTTTGATTTGCACTTGACAGGATTTCTGTATTTTTCACTGGCAATATCTACATATGAGTGAAAGACTCAATTTAGTAAATGAAATCTGTATGGAAATTACTTACCAAGTTTTTCATGCTGGAAACTAATTTTTTTTAAGAAAAGTCATGTTTTACGACCTATATGTCAATTTACAATTACAGCAGTTTAAGTTTTGTGTTTCCTGAACTTTTTACCTTCTTATAATTTTTGCAACAAATAATAAAACTAATTTATGAACAAATTAACGCAGCGTTTATAATACTTTCATAAAAATGGATTCAGGTATAACATGTAAGTTTCTGATCTTTTTGAAATTTGAATAACAGGACTTTTCATCAATATATTAATTGCAGTAATCGATTTGTATTATTAACATATCTTATTCTATCATGGAAAAAAGTAGTTTTGCGCAAATACATCTATTTATATACCAATTTAATTTTCAAAATTTAAAGGTCATGGTACCAAGGTGGCAGCAAAATTTTTTGTATAAAATTTTAGTAAAACTATTATTATATGTAAGTTTCAATTTTGCGCTGTTATAAGCATGCAGCAAAGTTATTCCATGTTCTATAAGGCAGGAATAAACAAAAAATTTGCAATTTTGGCTTTCGCAAATACATCTAAAAATATCATTACGAGTTCAGACACGTGGGGTGTGACATACCCCATTAAAAAAAATTTCATATAATTATTTTTAATTTTATCTACAAAATAAAGAGGTTCTATGGAAATAAAAGTTTATTATAAAAAAATAACATTTTTTTTATACCAGCCACTTGTAAGATGACAGGAGAAATTGCAAAACATAAAAAAGATTTTCGTATAGTTGTATACATAAAAAGAAAAATATTATTGATTGTTTTTCATTATTGAACAGTGTTTACAAAACTTTATGGCATGCTCAAAGCATATGAACTTTTCACAACCCCGGAAAACATATTTTGATTTTCTGTCTGTGGCACGGGCACAAATCGAGCATCTTCCTTGCTGGTCTGGTCTCTTTTTTGCAGATATATTCTGGATTTCCCCCCAAAAGGTTTGAGATGGTGCCCCTTAACTCTCGCGTAATTGTGGGATTTTCCATCCGGCTTCTTTGGTGATCCTCCACTAATTAAATTCCCAACTCTTTGAGATTTCAGCAGAGTTGAGTAGAGATAAAAATACTGTAAGAGACCATCGTCGGCTGCTCCGGGATACATTATATGAAATCTCATCGACCACATCAACTCCATATTTATTAAAATTATAAAACCAAATTATTTCTAGAAGCTTTTTATCTGTGTCATCAATGGTATCATCGTGATGTATGGAGGACAGCAAAAGAACGATTTTACCTTTTTTGGGCAATAGGATACAGGCGTATTTTCTTTTTGGAAACCAAACAGAGATGAAGATATCTCTTTGCTTCACGTTCAGAAATGCAGGTGGAAGAGTGGGATTGCTTTTTCTGATTGTCCCGTCTGCAGTAAGTTTGTGCTTATGACGAAGATATTTCATCAGGTATAGACTGGTATACGAGTTATCAAACGTGATATTGCGTTTCGCTTCTGACACAGGGGTCACTAAACGATCCACTATATCCTTGGGGCTGTTGCTAAGTCTGAACGGCCCTTTAGGTTGCTGACCGACATAAACTTTTATATTCAAAAGATAGTAGGATTTCGTATCTACCAATGCATGCACGTTTTTGCCATATTTCGCAGGTTTATTTGGCATGTGTTGCCTAAAAGAGCATCTACTGCGAAATGACTTATGTATCTTGTCTCTAATAAGATACTCAGAAGGAATATAGGCGTCTGGACAGTTTTGAATAAATTTATCACAAATGGCTTATCCAGTTTTAATCTCTCAGCACGATTGTTCTTGTAGTCAAACTGCAAGCATGATACTAAGAATTCGAAGCGCCTCATTGCCATTGTACTGCGGAAGATATTCATTCCGGTTCCATCAGTTTTCCAAAGTTCATATAAATTTCGATGATTACTTTTGAACACTCCTGATAGAAAAATAAGTTCAAAAACAGCTATGAGTTCTGCAACGCCACAATGTGGAGAGCTTCTACACTTTTCAGATTTCTCCAGGATTTTTAGATTTGTGGTTTGAACGATATCTGTGATAAGTTGCTCGTCAAATAAAAGTAAGAAACAATCTTTTGAAATTTTGGCTGAAAGATGTGTACAGTTCATCAAATTTCTAGAGGCTTCCGACGGCTAGACAGAGAAAGCACTACTGATAGGCATCCCGACGGATTTACGCAATGAAAGTACACTCTGCGCATCAAGTATTTCACTATTTCATTCAGACGTAAATGTCAGATGTAAATTTCGCTAAAACATTTCTTTTATTTTCGTTTGTGTTTTTTGCTCATTACAGTTTAATAGAACCTAAGTATGGAGTTTAATAGCAAATTGAGAGGCCGCGTGATTACAGTCAATCTCGCGAAATAATAGCCAATGTTATAGAGTTTATGAGAAGAGAATCGATAACCGTGATATATCGGAATTTTCATCACCAAGAAAAACCATTAAAAAACCAAAAACAGTTAATGATATAGGTGAAGCTGCACAAGAATCAAATTTTATTTTTTTATTATTAGATAGCTATTTTTGTTTCTGAGTTGTGTTCATTTACAGGCTCAATTTTTTTCCGTTTCTCCTTTTTGATTTTATATGGGGTTTCAAGTTGTTTTTGACTTATTTCGACGTAAATCACAACACACTTTTTTAATAAAGCAAACAAGTGTTAAGAGGTATATGTACGTGTAAACTACAATTACAAAAAATTGATATGAAACCCATGAAACCACCAACAAAAATGTAAAGCTAGCTTCCGTACTAGAACGTGGTGTCATTCGTCGAGATAATTTATCGTTTTGTTTAATAGATCAAGAAATGTAAATATTCCCCTGTTATTTTTTATAAAATTATAAGAGAATTAAATTTTTTTCTAAATAGTATAGTTTATTATTTCGTAGAAAAACAAAATTTCGAAAATTTTAGTAATGTTTCAGAAACAACCGTTATTAATAATAGGTACCATTTTCCTTAATAAGGTAGAAATAAAATATAAACTATTTCCACGATTTACAAAGGCCTACAAAAAAATTATAGGTATTTTCCGCTATCCTATAAAATTTATATTTTCTGACTCAATTTCAAAAGGTTGAAGGAATTCCAAAACACCTTTTATGGCATAATAATTATTTTCAATTCTACATACTATCTTTAGCTGCTTTTAAAAACGTTCTAAGAAAGTCCAATCAGACCAATTTAATCCCTAAACTATTCCACACTTTTAAAATTTAATTACCTAAAAATATTAAAATCTATTTAAAATAACTTGTTTAGCAGACTGTACAATAGCTATCTTAGTCACACGTAGCGCGTTCTCTGTCTGGGCGTCGAACACCTCTAGAAATTTGATGAACTGTAATTATGTTTTCTGATCCTAATCGATCACGCTTATTTGGAGGTGCTTTGAACCATTTGGTTCCATCTTTTTCTTGAAAGAAGCTAATCTCATTCGTTTACTTTCTTCTTGGATATCGTTGTCATGTTGTACATCAACATGTTCCTCTTCCCCAACTTCAGGAATATTACCATCCTGCTCAATGTCAGGGTAGTCTCTACAAATACTAACGTTATCCACTTCGTTGTCTCGGTCTGAGTCATCTCTATCAATTGGTTTATCCTCTGCTTCAAAAGCTTTCCACAGAGCCCAAAGACGCTCCTGCTCTTTTTCATAATCGCCCATAATTATTGCAAAGCCTGAAAATATGCATAAAACGGGCATAAATAAAGTCATGAAAAGGAAAAATGCCAACTTACCTCCAAAACCTGTGATGGAAGTGAAAAAATACACTATAAATACAACTGTTACCGACACGTGAAGTGTGACAAACCCAAACCCGACAAACCGACGTGCTACATCTTCGAACTAATCTCGTCGACTGTCGCGACATGTGCGGCTTGCAGAGCTGGTGGAGAAAGGTGTAAACGGAAGCTACTCAAGCGCTGAAGACCAAACGCGGAAAATTTAAAAAATCTTGCAATTAGAAGACGAATGGGGTGTGTCACGCCCCACGTGTCGAGCCCCTGGTATCGAGCGCCGAGTTAAGATTAGCTTTACTCGGAAAAATTTTAAAGAATGTTATCAAATTCGCTAAAAAATTAAAAAAGACGCAATGAGAAGATAATATATAGTTTTATTGTAAGGCACACTACGTTAATATATAGTTTTATTGTAAGGCACACTACGTTAACAAGATGCAACAAATGAATATACCTAAATTAGACATAGACATATTTCAACACAATTATTCTATTAATATGGAGGATACGCGTCTGAATAATCTTTTACATAATTATTTTTTTTTTAGTGTTATATGTTCTGCTCTCTCAACTCCTACAAATTGGTAAGCAAAATTTAAGTTGGTGTTTTCTATTAATAATATAATCAAATTTTATTATTTGTAGTTGCATAAAAATAATACATTAAATTATGAATCTGCAATGAACCAACTGGTTCAGTTACCGGATACATACAGAAGTGCTGTAAAAGTTTGTATGGAGGATTGTAGATTTAAAGGTAATTTTAAACTACAAAAAAAACTTTTCTATAAAATTGTAGCGAAGATATTCATGAAAGGGGTAACATAGAAAGAGTAAAAGTTATTTTGAGAGTTTATCAAATAAAATACGATGCTCTGGAAAAAATATTGCAAATATCGTTAAAAATCAACATAGTTGCTCATATGTGTACATTCTCCTTTATCTATTTATATAGAAAAATTCATAGAAATTGATTCATTTGAGTTATATTTAATAATTAATGAAAAAACAAGATTATGATGAATTTACGATATTTGGTAATATTTAAAGTATCTTAAATTTTTTAGTTGTAACCCTCAACGACAAATGTGTAGCGGCCTATGAACTTGCCAAATGTGTGTACTTCTGTAATCCTGAGGTAATATATTTTGGCATCACTATTAATATTATTATATTTTTTTTTTACGAAGAGTTTCAAAAAGATATATAGGGTGTCCTGAAATTAGACCATCATATTTTAACAGCGTAATCTACATCCTAAAATATAAGTAAAAGGTTATATAAACATAGGTCCGAAAACGTTTCGTTTTCGAGATACAGGGTGTTACAAGTGAAGTCCTGATGGCACATTTTTGTAAATATTTTCTAAAATTTCTATAGTGACCAGTTTTCCAAAGTTAAAAAAAAAAAATAAAATTTCTGATTCCACATGCCTACTAATTATTGTTGTACACTTTTGAATCATTAACATCAACTTATCATGAAATTTTCAAATGTTTTTCTCTTGAAAATGGTGCGCCCTAGCGATATGCAACAAAAGTAGCTTTATTATAAAGAAAACATTGATTTTTCAAATTTTATAGTCAAAAGTGTTAAAAACTGTTAAAAACTGTTATCAAGAAAAACGTAGGGCAATTTTACCCTAAGCCCCCTAATTTACCCACCTATGAAGATGATCAAAAACTGGGGTTTAGTCTTAAATAAATAAGAGTAAAAAGGTAAGCATTTGTACTAAATTTTATTTAGTTATCTTTAAACGTTTAGAAAATGTTTACAAAAGTGCGTCATCAGGACTTCACTTTTAACACCCTGTATCTCAGAAAAGAAACGTTTTTGGACCTATGTTTATATGAACTTTTACTCCAATTTTAGGATGTAGATTACTCTGTTAAAACATGACCGTCTAATTTCGGAACACTCTGTATACAGAAATTCAATCTAATAAATTTTACACTTTGTGAAGTTCAGCTGAAGCAGCATAGTTTGTTTATAACAATGCCTTTAAATTGATTTTTGTCTAAACTACTGTTTTTTATTTCAGAAATATTTCCTACCTTAAGGCCCCTTATTTACTACTCAAAATATATCTTAGATGTCACAGTGTCTTTTGTTACTAATTAAAATGTAAGCATAAAAAAATATTTTCAATAAAATCATTAGCAAAAAGTTTAAAGTGTTTGAATGAAATACAAAAACAGGTGTGTGTTTTGTATGATGGCCTTGATCTCAGATCAATAAGAGATTATGTTGTTAAAACGAATCTAAACCTACTTACAATTTTCACAAATTACAACAATACAATAATTAACAATGAAGGAACTTAAAGTACAAAATTTACATCATATTAACAATTATATAAAAGTTACAATAATTAAGAGTTAAAATCAATTATACATAATTATATTTTAGGCGACGAAATTCATTTTTTTGTTTCTTTTGTTTTTTTTTTTCGTTTTTTTTTTATTTATTATTATTTATTGTCTGTATTTTTTGTTAAATATTGTGATTCATTTTTTTCAACTGTTCATATATAATATAGTACAGTTTTATATTTTTTAAACATAAAAGCGCATCTAAGTTGTTGGGGAGTGTTGCTCCTGTTAATTGCAGATTCTTGTAAAATTTTTCGTTTATATTTTGAAAATTAGGGCAGCTAAAGATTAAATGTTGTAAATTACCCAATTGCCTACAACTACAGAATGGGGAATCTGTCAAACCTATCTCAAATTTGTGTTCAGGATATAACCCATGTTTACATCTTATTCTGTTTATAGTTTTAATTATATGCCGATTTAAAATATAAATAAACTATGACTTTCTACTAATTTTGGGATTTATCTCTCGAAACCGTACTCCTATTATTAAGTTGGATTACAATTATTGTCAGTTTTCTAATTGTTTTTTTCTTAAAAGAAGATTTTAAATCCGAGGATGGCATAAAATAGGTACAATTTTGTTTTGGCCGACTTCACAATTACTTATATAATTTTTTTTTATAATTTCTTCCATAATTTCTTTCATAATTTCTTTCATAATTTTTTTCATAATTTCTTTCATAATTTCTTTCATAATTTCTTTCATAATTTCTTTCATAATTTCTTTCATAATTTCTTTCATAATTTCTTTCATAATTTCTTTCATAATTTCTTTCATAATTTCTTTCATAATTTCTTTCATAATTTCTTTCATAATTTCTTTCATAATTTCTTTCATAATTTCTTTCATAATTTCTTTCATAATTTCTTTCATAATTTCTTTCATAATTTCTTTCATAATTTCTTTCATAATTTCTTTCATAATTTCTTTAATAATTTTTTTAATAATTTCTTTAATAATTTCTTTAATAATTTCTTTAATAATTTCTTTAATAATTTCTTTCACACCGTCTTTCATAATTTCTTTCATAATTTTTTAAAAAATTCTTCTATAATTTCTTTCATAATTTCCTTCATAATTTCCTTCATAATTTCATTCATAATTCTTTCATAATTTCTTTTATAATTTCTTTTATAATTTCTTTCATTAATTTATTATATATTTAGTATGTAGTTAATTTTTTATTAAAAAAATAAAAACGCTTTTAATACAAAGTTGTTAGTCAATATATACCTAATCTGCATTAGTGAACTACAGTGCAAACATGCAGAAAATAGCGCCCTTAGGCACGAACCAGCAATTGCACTTTCCGTACCTATACACATATTCTGAGAACGGCGTTATAATTCTCTCCCAGAAATCGTCCAGTGGCTATGGCCATTGTCCGGGGAAATGTCCGGTTATCTATTATGTATTACAGTCACGGTGCCTTCCAAGATGTTTTACATCCCTCTGTAGTCGAGCCAGCACCCTGGAGTATGCATTTGTCAAAGTCAATAATAGACTCTCGCTATCTCGTTGGTAATAGAGTCGATATTGCTATTTTCATTATTAACATATAAAGGAAAATTTTGGTAACCGCAGGGATTTGTTGAGAATAGAGTTTGGTAGATAGGATAGTCTATTAGAATATTTTCTATTCATCTTTAGATATGGTTTAGTAGAGAAATTATTTAAATATCCAACTAACCATAATGCAATATATCACCTTAAGTGATTCAAACAAATTAGAATCTTATAGGTATTATCAAATAATCCTCAAAGGAAAAAGATGTATCAAACTATTACAATGCAGGAATTTAAACAAAATTAGAAAATAATGCAATGGGTGTCCATATTTTTTAGGTCTTTATAGTAAGCTTTATATTTGGAAAATTATCTATAACACAGAAAGTGCAATATACAGTATGTCCCATTAATGCGTAATTATCTTTTTCGACACGGTGTTTGTTTAAAATTGGTATCACGTGAATGTTGTGCCCCTTAAGTACGGAAGGAAATATCATTTCTATTGCATGCTGGTGAGTCTTGAAAATCATCAATATTATGTGTCAACAGTATGGTTAGCTGCTACGTTTATCAAGGGCTTATTAGTTGAACCATGCCAGCTGTTTTTGAGTCTTTAAAAAACAAGTCCATTCTATCTGTATATCCAGCAATAAATCATTAAATATACTAGTCATCATAAATACTGCACCTGGTTTGTCATGGAAATGTCGAAATATCTTTATTGCAGTAAATCAACTAGATATTAAGTCTATAATAAATGATAAAGTTCATTAGGGTTTTTCTTTCTTTTTTTTTTCTCTTTCTTTTTTTCTCTCTTTCTTTAAAACACAAATACTTCCATAAAATCAGATGTAACAAAAGTCGTTCAAGAAAACTCCTTTGTGGAAGTACCCCGGTATTCTAATGTCATAAAAAACAAAACTCATTCAGCTGTAATAATTCATCCTAAAAACACTACTTAGACAGTCGCGCAAACCAAATCAAATATATTCAGAAGTGTGAATCCAGGTCAATCTCATGTTCAGTTATCGAGAGTCCTCAATATCAGGAACGGTGGACTTGCGGTCGGTTGCAAAAGTAAAGAAAAAAATAAGAGATTCAAAAAATTGGTTGAAGATAAATTGTCTGATACTTATGGGATCGAAGAAACCAGAGGACTAAATCCTAGATTGCGTGTAGTTGGTTTTACCAAAAAATATGAAGAAGATCTTTTGAGAGGTCTAATTCTGAGCAGTAACTCTGATCTATTCCTTGATAGTGCCGAGTGTAAAGTTGTCAAAATATTTCCAACCCGGAAGAATAACTCTTATATTTCAGGCTATTATTTAGTTAGATAGGTTATCATATGACAGAATTACTAAATCTGGTCACTTATTATTGCATAAGATAGTTGCAGCGTTTTTGAAGCAATTGAAGTATATCGTTGCTTTAAATGCAACGAGTGTAACCATTCAGTCAATAAACGACAGAAATCAGTTTGTTGTCCGTTATGTAGTGGCAATCACGATGTCAAACAATGCTCTTCACAATCCCGTAAATGTTCTAATTGTTCTCGACTTTTACTTACATATACTACCATTTTAGTTAATCACCCAGTTTGGGACCGTGAAAAAATGCGCAGCCTACAATAAAGCTCTTAATAAACCAAAGTCTGATATTCTTTCTAATAAATAGCAATGGGCCATGTTCTAATGTGAGATATGCTGCTTTATAAATTATATTGTAACAGTTAGTCGTTATACAAGTTATTCTACATAATCAGTTTGTTAAAAAAACCAAAAGTTTTTAAATTAAAACTAATTTAAATTTAAAATTTGAAATGTGTACGTCATAGAGGACCAAGCCAACGAACAAACCGACACACAGAATGCCGAAGTGAACGCACATCTAAGTGACACTTAAAATTGACACCACCTAGACCACCTAACCTAACATTCGTTTTTTGTTTTGTATACTTTTTTTCTCAATTCTAAATTTATTTCTTCTGCATTTGCTATTTGGTTTAATTTTATTATTAATATGAGTTTGTCAGCTGAATTTATAAAAGTTGATTCAAGTGTTTTACCAATTTATGATTACCGAGATGATTACTGCATTTTTTAATAATACTCAGTTTATAAAAGACACAAAGGTATGTAAGAATTTATTTATAATTTGTTTTAATAGTACTTACAGTTTATATGGAGCAATACACCTTATAGTAAAAACATATCTCAGGTCATTAGGGTTATCGAACAGTAACAGTTTTTCAAAAATAAAACATTTTACCTTTACCCTTTACTTCATTTATATTTTTAAAAAAAATATATTTTTCGACGTTTAAAGCTGTGCTGTTGGTATTATTTCTATAATTAGAAGTAAAAGTATAATTATGTATTATAGCAAATTTGTTATTGTATAAAACGAGTACATACAATTTGCCTACCTCAAAAATTAAAACTAAATAACATTTAAAACTATTTAGAAGGGAAATGCACATATATTTACTGTAATACTATTTTTATTTGGTCGAGGATTACCTACTTGTTATATGTCTTGTAAATAATTGTAATATAAGTACATTTTTGTGAATGAATGACTACTTTTTGTAAATATACAAACTCTTTCCGTTACAACTATTATATACATGTTTAGTATTTACATGAATAAATCTACTGTAATATTTTATGAAATAATTTGGAACACAAAAAAGTAATAAAAATTGAAAAAAATAGCAATCCATAAAAATGTACTCTTAAAAATACCAAAAAAATAATCACATTATTAAATATTTTATTATTTTTAGATCTGCCAAGCAAGTTTATGGAGATAATGCGATTTCTCATGAATAACTCGAGAAAAGGAGATATTTGCCAACTAAACGGAATAATTACACATGAACATAAAGTATTTTGCATTGTTTCTTCCACATTTGAAGTAAATAATGAAGTCGATAACAAGTTGAATTTGATAATGAATCTTTAGAGGACATTTTAATATGACATCTCCATTATTGTTAGGACTTGTGTATATATTTTTTATTTGCAAATAAAGTGTTTTTTACTTCGTTTATCTTATTCAGTTATTTTTATTTTTTAATAATAGGTAAATAAATAAAATTTTCACAGATTTTACATTTTTGTTTATATACAATTATTATAAACTCTGAAATGTGATAAATTAATAAAAAAAAACAGTTTACTAAATTGTTTGGTATTTAGTCTTACAAAATGAGTTCTTCTAAGTTAAAAATACCACTAATTCACACAGAAATGTAAAAGGTTTATGTAAGCTACACTTTCCTTCTCCTAAATATACCTTCGGTTTATTTTCAATTTTGAGAGCTCATTGGTTTTGAAAATCCTGCCAATTATTAAGTCCCTTTGAAAAAGGCTAATATCTGCAGATTTTTACTGCCTAGGGTATGCCGATGACCTGGCGATCGTCGTAAGAGGCAAGTTCGCAGGTACAATATCGGAGCGCACACAAACCGCTCTAAACATTGTCGACGAGTGGTGCAGAGAGGAGGAACTAACAGTAAACCCTCACAAAACCACAATAGTCAACTTTACAAAACGAAAAGTACCAACAGGACTAAAGTCACCAGTACTGAAAGGAGTGAAGATTCCATTCGCTCAAGAGGCCAAATACTTGGGAGTCATCTTTGACCACAGGTTAACATGGAATCAACACTTGCAAAAAGTCACCCAAAAGAGCACAACGTCCTTCAACTTATGTCGAAGGTTGTGTGGAAAAAATTGGGGATTACAACCAAAAATGTCCCTGTGGTTATATACCAGAGTCATAAGGCCGATGATAACCTACGGGTCGGTGGTATGGTGGCCAAAGACTAGGCAAGCTGGAGCCATTCGACAGCTCAATGGTATTCAAAGGCAAGCATGCCTGAGTACCACGGGAGCTATGAGAACGACTCCAACAGCAGCTATAGAAGTCATGCTAAACCTAACACCACTACATATATTCATTCAAGGCGAAGCCAGGTCTGTCACATACAGACTGCACAAAGGTTCATCGCCCATAAGCAGTTTGCATGGACGCGACTACAGCGAGCTATATAAAGAGTTGGAGAACGACCAAATAATGGGAATGCCTTCAGACGAAATGCTTCCAAAGTATAGCTTTCAAAAGCAATATAAAGTAAGTATACCAGACAGGGAAGCGTGGACGGGAGGACCTCCTATTCATGCAGATCTCACCTGGTATACAGACGGCTCCAAAACCCATGAAGGTTCAGGAGTAGGTATATATAGTACCAAGCCAAAGACAGGAATCTCACTGAGCTTAGGTAAACATGCGACAGTATTCCAGGCAGAAATAGCAGCAATACATCACTGCGCAAAAGAAGTATTAAGACAGAAGGTAAATGGGAAAACCATTGTCATATACTCAGACAGTCAAGCGACGTTAAAAGCACTCAGTTCCATGCAGGTACACTCAAAGCTTGTGTGGGACTGTTTGGAAGCCCTAACAGAGCTGGGTAGTCAAAACAGACTAACCTTAGCGTGGGTACCAGGCCACAGGGGACACAAAGGCAATGAAGAGGCTGATTTACTAGCCCGAGAAGGAGCATCAAATGCTCTTATTGGCCCAGAACCCTTCTGTGGTGTAACAAAAACAACTATCAGAACATGCACAAAGCAGTGGATGTTTAAAAAATCTCAGGAGTGGTGGGAAAACTCACCAGGACAGAGACAGGCCAAAAAGTTCTTAAAAGGACCATCGTCTAAACTCACCGAGCATCTACTAAGCCTTAATAGGAAAAATACTAGAATACTAGTAGGTCTATTAACAGGGCATTGTAGGCTTAACAAACATATGTTCAATATCGGTCTGACAGAAGAGGCCTTGTGCCGATTCTGTCAAGAAGAAGAGGAAACGGCAGAACACGTATTGTGCTACTGCGAAGGTCTAGTAAGACTGAGATTCCTTACACTTGGAGAAGAAAAACCAAGGGCAACTAGCTATACCGGAGAACTACTTTCCAGTCTATGGAGTTTACTACAAAAGACCGCATTAGACAAGGTACTCTAAACAATGATTAAAGGATATCCACAATAGATCTGAAAAGGTCGAGGTGGGGGAGGCCACATGGCCCATAGTCCTAATTAAATCTAATCTAATCTAAGTCCCTTTGAATCAGATATTAAAGATGTTTCTTCCGATTCAGACAAAACTTCATTATCTTTAAAACTTTCAGGAGGTTTCGAGGCAGGTTCTTGCAGAAGGGGTTTTAAGATATACACCTTCGAACTTATAGTAGGCTCATTTTAAATTAACCGAAGGGGACAATGTCAGAAATTGCTGCTGCATCTTGAAGATGTTTATTAAATAGAGATGAAAAATGCCTCTAGTAGAAGGTTATTTTCCAGTCAACATTTTTTTTTGTTTTCTGTTTTTCTTTTTTTTGGTAGAACAAGTGAACTGGCTTTTGTGTGGTGAATAACAAGAACTGTGCAGACATTTGTGTGGTACTACCCACTTCTTATATGTAAAGGTTTATCCATCATTTAAAAAATGAACAGTTTTTAAAATCATCTGGTATCTAAAAAAAAAAGAAAAAAACATCGTTACTACAATAGTAGATAATTAAATAATTAATTTACAATAAAACATTATTTTAATAAAGAGTATAGATACAAACTTTAACAAAATAATTTAGCTGTTCCTTGAAGCCTTTCTGTGTAATAATAATAATTTTCGTCTTTTCATATTTCTAGCAACACTAATAAATATTTTTAATAATAAATGTAAAATGTAAATTATTAGCACATCTTGAGAGGAAACATTTTTTTCATATTCACAATATTTATAAAAACATCAAACTTGCAAAATTATAGATTGACAGCAAAAACATTTCTGATTCACAGATGACACATGCAGGCTGCCGTATTTCCATTTTCTTGTTTATTAGTTGTCGTATATACCGTCTAATTGGCAACGTTGTGTGGCTAGTTCCTATTGGTCTATTCCCGGTGACGTCATAAATTTTAAAAAATTAATAACTTGGGCAAATGAGTAGATAAAAAAAAATTCAATGTAGCTTTATTTTGAACTCTATTATTCATAAAAAAAATTCAAAATTTTTGAACATGCCCTATTATCTGCCTTTTCGTTGTCGGATAGTGTATCTAACAAATTCACATCAAATTTAATATTCTCACTATACGATCAAAATTGTCGTTAGTTAAGAACAAAAATTGTTTAACTTTTTAATGCCTCATCTAATAAATTCTCGGTTATTGGTTTGACGGAGACATGGCTTGATTCATCTGTAAATAATTCTGAATAATTTTGTAACGTTTACAATGTCTATCGAGCTGATCGAAATTTTTATGCTATGGATTGTTCGAGAGGGGGAGGAGTCCTTCTCGCTTATAGTTTATTACAGAACCTATATAATGTATGTAGATACGTTACAATTTCTTTATCACTAGTATAAATATACCTATAAAAGTTTTACAATTTTCATTTTGTCCTTTTAACCTGACCCTCAGTCTAGAACAGGTTTTCAAGACTATTTGCAGTTTTCAAAATCTTATAAAGCAACGAAAAGGGATCGGAACGAAAAATAATTACCATTCCGAACGCGTAGCGTCTTCTAAAATAAGTGCAAATCCCCTCATTTGTCTTTATGGGGGAACAAAGGACTTAACTAACCCCGAAAAAGCGAGATCGCTGGCTACTCAGTGACCCGTCGTCGCGACGCGTCCTCTGCCATCGAAAGGCATCGGACGCGCCATCAGTTAAGGAGAGCCGTAAATTCTATCAAACTGACTCATCGGCACATAGGCTTCCGACTGATTCCGTTTTCATTAGCTTTTTGGTTTGGGGTCGCGAACATTATCTCATAGCATGGGTAAATTTCATATTTTATTGTAAAAGTCTGAAAAATTATAAAATTACGAATGACATTCCTCATGAAGACAGACATATGTGAATTTAAATTTGCAATTACTAATGCATCCAAATAAAAGTACTCTACGTCTATTCCCCTTCTCTTTTGTCATAAGTCATAGGTGATTGAGGTATAACAATTTAATCGAAAGATTGCGCAAATATTTTAGCCAAAAGCTAACCAAATTTGTCTATGAGTCCATGCGAAAGCAGAAGTGTCTAATACGTACCTAACTCTAAATCTTGAGGGAGAAAGTGTTACGGCCCAATTATATAATTTGCTAGCTAAGCGTAATTTGGTTCATACCACTCTTCAATACCACTATTAATACAAAAATCGGGGATATCGAATTACCGCAATCCTATTTTAATATTGCAAACACTGACCGAATCTAAACTAAAACCTAGTTTGAAAAAACAAAATTTCCACTGTCAACATTATTTTACTGAAGAAAATAAAGAAACCCTACATAGGCCTAGTTCTAGGAAGGATTCTACTTTATATTTAATAAAACAACATTCCAAATTTTATTTAGGAATTCCTGATGATTTATATAAAATATTTGATTATATTTCTAAGAAAGCACAAATTACCTCAGATCATATTATACTAAATTTGTGGAAAATTAGGTTGGATGATCCATATATTAGAATAGGAAGAGCTTTTGATCTCTCGCGATCTAGAATCCATAATACTTTTGTTGATTATGTGCCAAAAATTGCCACTGTTTTACAACATTTAATATTTTGACCTGAAAAAGAAATTGTAAAAAAATAATTGCCACTGCCGTTAAGAACAAGATATAATGATATTCAAAGCATCAGTGATTGTTTTGAAATGGAAATTCAAAAACCTAATCCGTTAATAAAATCTAGTACGTGGTCAGAATACAAACATTGTAATACAATAAAATTTTTAATTTCTTGTACCACCAACGGATTTATTAATTTCATTTCAGAATGCTTTGGAGGAAGAATTAGTCATACTGACATTATTTCCAGAAGCAAATATTTGGAGATTTTCCCAAAGTGTCATGTAATGGCTGATCGAGGGTTTAAACATGTTGCTTCCTTACTTGAAGACCACCATCAGTAAGTACTGGACAAAAATTGACAGTAGATGAAGTTAACCGAAACAAAGAGTTTGTGATTTTAAAACCACATGCATGTATAAATAAAAACTTATTACAATTCATAAATGATATTACTGTCATAGTTTGTACTTTAATTAATTTGCAAACACCATTAATATAAAACATTTTTGCCAAGCTATGTACAGAGTGAATTAATTCGTAATTTTTACAGTTAATAGTATGTCATTAAAAAATATAATTTTGTATTTAATAAACTTTAACTACTACTATCCTGTTTATAAAGTATTCTGTCTGACTTATTAATACATAGCCCAAACTATTTAACATATAAAATTTGAAATTAATGTCATTTTTGTTTCTACTTTAAAAATAAAGATATGCCTGTATTCTATTTATAATGGTAGGTCAATATTTATATGAGGATGTCTATTATATTTAAAAACCAAAGATGTTACAGTCAATACCAATGATAATTAAATATCAAGAAATATAGGTATTTTTTTAGTTTCTTACTACAGAGGAGCGGTATGTTTTTTTACGACATCTTCGAAAATGTTGTGGATATGAAAATTGGTAGGTATTCAGATTCTCCTTTTAAAATAAATAAACAAATTAAGATAGTAATCTATTTAATAACACCGGCACACAAAAAAAAAAGTTGTTTGTACATCAGACACGACCTACCTACCGGCATGTATTTTGACCCGCTGAATCCGAATTTCAAGTCAGTTTGGGCCGTCCACCCTTCAATATCAAGTAAATTGTAAAAATAGTAAAAATAAGATAATTAGTAAAAAAAAAATTATGAATCGAAACCAAGCATAATTCTTATGTATTTCGATCCGCTGAATACGGTTTGAGAACAAACAAGTTTGATACCAACAAAAAACTGTTCAAAATCTGAGAAAATCTTTCGCCTCATTCAGTTCATACATCAGTTTTTAGAGATATTTCAAGGGTGGATTTTAAAGGGTGAACGGCCCAAACTGACTTGAAATTCGGATTCAGTTTGTCAAAATACATGCCGGTAGGTAGGTCGTGTCTGATGTACAAACAACTTTTTTTTTGTGTGCCGGTGTTAAATTTATTTATCAAAAATTACAATTCGTTTAAAATATGCAAATTATTAACAGTGTTCATTTTAAGTTCTGATACTTATGGAAAAAAAATACAAACTCCACAAAAATAAATATATTGAGCCTGTTCATTTTAATTTTTATTATCACTTCTTGAAATAATAAATTTGTAACTACAATTAGAACGTTTAAGCAATATTGACAAACAGTACTGTAATTCTTGCATAATAATGTATTCAAAATCTGCAGTGTTAGTTACAATAAACTGTCAAGTGTCATAGTATAAAAACTCGATAAATATTAATGCTAATATAATTGAGAAATAAATGTAAATATCATGAGTAGTTATGCATGTTTAGGTTTATAGAATATCTATTAAAGATAATTTTACAAAATTCGTTTTTTTTATTTTAATTAATTATAACAGGATATATTAACATTTTTCAAAAAAAACATTTGCCTGGTCCATAACAACATGTTCATGTTCATCAAAATCAACATCTAATATCTGAACTTCAAAATTTGGAGATGCCACACAAAATAGCCCTTTATGTTTTTTAGAGAGCAATATTTGTAGTTGCATTTGAAAATAAAACTTTCTGGTCACTTTGCCACTCGATATATAATTATTGAAACTCTGATCTTTATATGAACATTTTATTTCAATGACATAATCAGAAATGCCATCTGGCGAAGCTCCAAAGATTGGATAATTTTTATTTAAAAAAAGTCCACATTTATTAATGTTAATGTTTTTAATTTGACTAACAATTTTTATCACCTGAGACTCTAATTGTTCACCCCTATTTATAGCTTCAGTCTCAATGGGTGGATTCGCCCCAAGCATTATAACTTGAATTGTGACTGAAAATATTTATTTCATTATTAGATTTAGCAAAAGCTAACTTTGTTTTGGGGAATTTTATCCTAAGGGTAATAAATATGTCATCACAAATTTAATCTAAGACGAACTAATTTCTGTAACAACTGTACTATTTGATCAGCGAAAACATGGCAAAAAGCAGATAAAACTAAAGCCGCCAATCGTCGAGCGGAATCTATAGAGATGATGATTGTTGATTTTGTTAATCTTTCAGTGTGGGGTCAATATTTGAGATAGTCTTTTGCTGAGACAAGGGAAGTGTAAAACAAATACCAGTTTGATTGCCCACTCACTTCCCAGTCTTTTATCCTTCGTCAAATCTTATTGTCCTTTCTCTGTAAATACTGACGAAAAACGTTTTAGCTGATGTCTTGTCGTTAGATATTTATTATTGACGAGATAATAAGATATAAAGGTATAATTATAATGTGAGCAGTGAAGATATCAAAAGATTTAAGAATGACAGAAGTGCTTTTCCACGAAAGCCTATGTTTTCTTAATTTTTACCACTTAATTTTAATAAGGGCGCATTGAAAGTATTTTAAAAAAAAATTAAATAAAACTTTCACAAAATAATATTTAAAATTAAATATTGAAACATAGTAACACTAAAAATGCTTGTCAAAATTAGGTTTTGAATTTGTAACGGATCGTAAAATATCGATCTTGATTCATCGTAGTTCACCAGCGATAACGAACCATTAGTTAATTTCCATTTGAGTCAAATAAAAAAAAGTAAATTAAATTAAAGCTGGTTGTCAACATTAAATGAATTACGTGCCGAAGGTTGAATTGAATGTACTCTTCCGACCAGGATTCGTCTGTAATTACGAATTAACGGAAATTTAAATCTGGCTTTCACTGAATGCAATCTGTGTTTATTGATCAGTTCGAACGAGTTTATTTACAGCTGATATTTGACATTTCGAAGACTTTTTAATTATGTTCAAACAATATTTGTATCCATTTTCATTAACCATTGAAATATCAGTAAATAAAAGCAGAAAAGTTGTGCAGTAAGGATGCCAAGAGTGGGTAGATATTTTGGGAAATAACTTTATAATAAATTGTATGTAAAGATATGAAATTATTTGGTTTTAAAATACAAATATAACAAATATGAAACAAAAACTTTAACTAAACCTAATTTTTGGTAACAAAAATAATAAAGTAGATTTTATATAGAGATTTAGAGGAAAGATAAAAACTAAACATATTTTTGTTCTAAGAGCACGGGACAAGTTGAAGAACAATGAGCTGCTGACTCATCACATTCCACATGATCAAAAATTTAGACACGCAATGATGGCCGGCCAACATCCACCGATGTCAATTTATAAGATGGTCAATCAATATTATTTTTAGTTTGATACATATTTTACTTTGTAGTTATATATAAAAAATATAAAAGTATTTTCAAAAATAATAGTTTTTAAAAAGTAAGTTGAAAGTTAAAATTCGTAAACACGCTCCTACATCATTCCAGCAAGATCACATGGTAAATTTGGCAAAAATCTTTCAACGACTTTGAGATATCAAACTGAAAATTCAAATAGACAAATGCGAGTTCCTAAAGAAGGAAGTCAAGTTCCTAGGACATATCCCTCAAAGCAGTATAAAACTCAATCCTGCAAACATTCAAGACAGCATCAGTTTCCCAATTCCAAAAACAGTCAAAAAGATTCGTGGCCTCTTTAGAAACTATCGGAAATTTATCAAGGGCTGTGCTTGGATTACAAAGCCGCTGACCAAATATCTAAAAAAAGGCGTTAAGATCAAACATACTCAAGAGTTGCTTTAACACCTGCAAAAGCCTTCTGACCAACGACTCATTGCTTCAGTATCTGGATTTCACAAGGCCTTTTAATCTCACAACAGATGCAAGCAATTTAGCTATTGGAGCCATTCTATCCCAAGGCCCTATTGGAAGTGATAAACCAATCGACTATGCTTCTAAGACACTAAACGACACAAAAATAAAATATTCTACGATGGAGAAAGAAATGCTTGCAATAATATGGGCCACCAAATACTTCAGACCTTACCTATTTGGGAAAAAGTTCAAGATTTTGTCAGATCATCCATGTTCACTGAAAGAGCTAAATTCGAAGCTAGTCAGATAGAGGCTTCGACTAGAAGAATACGATTACGAGGTAGTCTATAAAAGAAGAAAATCCAACAGTAACGCTTTGTCAAGAATAGAGGTACACACCAAAGATATCTAACACGCAGATCATATTATATACAGATATCTTGAAAATCTCGATGACGATGCATGATCAATGTTCAATAACCCCGACGAAAACGAAAAAATTAATGAAGTCATTAATGAGATTCTACAAAAAGCAATAGATACTTAGAAAATGAAAAACAAAATGTAGATCCTGAAGAAGAAGATGATGGTAACACAAGACATACTGAAATAGAAAATCCAATATTAGGAATCCCAGTTTCAGAAAAAATCTTAATCTACTACAATCAGCATATTATCTTTAAAACAATGAATTAAAAAGCAAGACTTTTAGAAATATAACAAGTTACAGAACAATGACCCGCTGACTCATCCATTCCACGTGGTCAAAAGTTTAGCGACTCAACCACGGCCGGTTAACGTTCACCGATGTTAGCATTTTTTTTTATTATAAATAGATTGTCAATCAATAATATTTTTGGTGTGAAATATATTTTACTTTGTAGTAAAAATGATTATGACATCATACAGTTATGACGTAACTTGTTGTCCGACTGTTTATCATCCTAATTATTAATTTAATACAAACAAATCGTCAGACAAAAACAGATAGATGCATGGAGATCCTACTGTGAAGAATACGAAGATTTCCCACAGGCAGCAAGGCTTCAAAAAGCTCTCTCAAAAGATCCACACCGAAGCATTGGTGCGCTAATCAAAGAGGATGGCACGAAAACTGCCAACCTCGAAAATAGCATCAAACTTCTGCTGTAAACACACTTCCCTAACTCGGTCATTACAGACGTGGCCGACTGGGCAGAGGAAGAATACAATTCATCTGTCTATGCTTGGTAAACTGCCAAACACATTATAGACGATAAAAAAATTAGATGGGCAATAGCCAGCTTCTCTTCATTTAAATCGCCAAGATCTGACGGTATCTATTCAGCCCTACTTCAGTGGGGTCTGGAAGAACTCACACCGCACCTGGTGGGTATATTCAGATCCTCGTTGGCTTTGAGGTATATTCCCAAAAAATGGAGAGAGGTACAAGTGGTATTTATACCCAAACTGTAACCTACCAAATGAACTCGGTGATTCCACCAAAATTTTAAACTTAAAAAAATTTATTAAAGTATTAACTACAATTAAAAATGTTGTCTACTACGGTTACACAAGTTTCGGCTGTTCCGGTGTCAACCTTCGGGCCTTCGACGTCGCTCAGACGGCAGCTAGGGGGTGGATAGCTTACAAGAATTCCGGAAATAGTAGACAAATGAGTAGGCGCCAACTGGGTCTATATAGTGGCCAAACTATGATCCTATTTCCCCAAAAACCCAGTAAATGAGGAAAGAAATAAAAGACAAACCTCAACTTATGTTCCTTTATAAAAAAAAAGGAAAAATATTTACTAAATATATCAACTTTAAATGTCAACAATTATTTATTATGAGTTTGACAAATTACTAAAACTAATTAATTACCTAATGGCTTTAGATAATCCAAAAAAAAAGTTGGAGGAAATTAAAGGGAAAGTTTACACCATATATGTATATGCATAACCCAAAATAAATTATTAAACGTATCAAAATATGGCACGGTTCGTCGTTAGCTTGGTACCACGCATGACGCTTGCGCAAAATATTAATTTCCACCTTACATAAAATATAAAATAATAGTTAACTCAAATCTTGTGCATAACCGCACCTATACTACATCATATATTATAAACTAAACAGTAAACTTATAATCCTTATAAGCTTATAACCCTCTCCAAATTGGAAGGCGATATCTGCTTAACTTTTAGTTAAGACCAAACTACCCAGAAGAAAATTTTTAAACCATGAAATTTTATAATTAAGTATAATTCATAGAACTAAATAAAAATATCAAAAAAAAAAAAAAATAAAAATACAATGAACATATAAAGGACTTTAGACACAGAGGTTATTTACTTAAACTCCCAGGTTGGAAGAGGTTACTTAATCTTTGCCCCCACACGGGTCTTCTGAGATTGCTTAACTTATATGTTAAGTCTTATCATAAAAGAAAATAAATAAAATGTAAAAATGAAGAAAAAGGTTAAATTTGACTGTAGTTCTTAATAACTGAAGGTTTACAACTTAAGCGTAGAAGCAGTCCAGATGTTCTGCAACTAAAAGAATCACTAGTCCAGCATTAAGTGGTTATTAAAAAAAAAAAAAAATAAATGAAAAATACACAAAGGACTTCAGACACCGTTGATATACTTTAAAGCTCCCATAAATAGGAAGAGGTTGTTAAATCTCTGCCCCCACACGGGTCTTCTGAGATCGCTGAACTTGATCGTTAAGTCTGGTCCATTTAATAATGAATAAATTGAAAAAGTAAAATTATGACAGTAGCCCTTAATAACTGAAGAATTACAACTTAAACGTGGAAGCAGTCCAAGTGTTCTGCGACCCGAAGGATTACTACATCAGTAATAAGTGCTTAAATTAAGAAAAGTTTGAAATATTAATCAATTAAACGATGTAATATTTAATAATACATAAGTTATGAGTGAAAGAACCCTAGAACATTCTGTGCTCGAAAGTATAAATAATGTTGAGAATACCTTGACAACATTCGGTTGAAAGTGAATGTATAGTTTAACAATGCACACATGAAACCTTCAATATAACGTAAAAAAAAAACCTGATAGTAGGGTGTCTTCTTTCACAGCATTCCCATCTTCCTATCCAGAACGAGAATCATCATTGTAAATCTAGCTACAAGTAAGCTAGGCGGCTAGCATACCAATGTTCTGTGTTCCTTCGATGAGTCCACGATGAAACCGTTGAACTCCGGACGATATAACCCTCTGTGTACAACTGCTGAAATCCTGAGTCGCTACCCCCTGGGTGAAACTGTCGTCGAATCCTGGGTTAACAACCCCCTGGGTGAAACTGTCGTCGAATCCTGGGTTAACAACCCCCTGGGTGAAACCCTTAAAATATTACAAAGAAAAATGTCAATACACATTGACTCAAGTATCCCGAACTATAGGATTACCCAAAAATGTACATAAACTAGAAACTATTCAGCATCTAGGATGAAGAAAAATTACATTGGCTCAACAGTGAGTCATAAACAGTATTATGAGCTCAAATAATTAAAATTCTGTTACACCATGTCATAACATAAAAGAAATTGACAGCCACATGGTGCGTAACATAACCAAATATATACAAAACATACCTTTTTCGTAAAGGGTTAACTTGGTAGCCTTCTAAGGATGAGAAACACGTGAGATGATCCACAGCACAACAATATTCCACACTCCAAATGCTGTGAACTTCCAATTACTGCGTTAAAATCCTATAATAGATATGGGCTGGACCAATGACCATAGGAATTTACCAATACACTAAAATTCCTCTCAAAATACGAAATGCCCATTTACCCACAATTAACCATGAAGTAGAATCTAAAATCCCCTTTAATTAGGTAAGCCGATGAGGCTAAATATTAACAAAATTCTACTTCGACGCAAAATTCGTCCTTCTCGTGATTCAATACCCACTGACTAAAAAAAATACGTCAGCCGTCCAAAATGGCCGAAATCCCTTTCCGATAAATTTCAAGCCAAGTGGGTTCAGAAATTCATCCTCAAGAATTCCCCACTATATAACTTAACAGACCATTTACGAAAGGTACCCTAAAAACTATATTTATATACAGTATAACTACATTTGGGAAACTGTTCCCAACAAAAATTAATACAACAGCGATCGCAAAAAAAAATCCCTCACGACTTAAAATCGCTCATTGTGAAACCACCTTACCTCGGGTTCTGAGCCCGATATTGGAACGTCCTACAAACATGACACTTGTCGGTGTTCTGTCGTCAAGTGACGTTTATGTCATTCACTGTCACAATTAAAAAATATTAACCTAATAACAAAAATAAGCAATGAAATTCTTAAAGAATGGTATCGTAAATAATTAATTACCCAAAGGCGAGACTATAATACATAATATATATAAATTTACAACGAAACTTGATCTATTTTTAGGAGAACTACCATTCTTTTACTTAGTGGTGAGATGAAATAAATTGTAATAATGATGTCCAAAAGTTAGAATACAGGTAAAATTAGTTAATGACAAAAATAATAGTAATATCATCAATACGATTTTACCCTTTTTTTTTTCGTATGATTAACCAGGTAAGCCAAAACAATTTTATTAATTCGTGGGGCCAAAAATGAACGTTACAAAACCTGGAAGAATGGATTACACTGTCCCAAAAACACACCGACCAATTAGTCTGATATCGTTTTCCATGAAGACATTGAAAAGGCTGTTCGAAAGATACATAAGGGATGCGGTGATTACAGCAACACCACTACATCTAAACTAACATGCATACACCTCAGGCACATCTACTGATTCCCTGGACAATAAGGAGTCCACCTTGGGTGTTTCCATAGACATAGAAGATGCCTTTAATAAAACCACCTTCCCAAAGATCATACACTCACTAACCAACAGGAATGTTCCATAAATGGTTAGTGGGTGGATACATATTATGCTCTCAAAGTGAGCAGTAAACATAAGTGTAGAAGTTGTGAATATAAGAGGCTTGGTTGCAAGGGGATGTCCACAGGGAGGGGTGTTATCACCTCTACTGTGGAATATGGTCCTCGACACCCTCATCAGCCGCCTCAATAATGACAGTAACTACACAATAGTATATGCAGATGACCTGGTCATTCTGCAAACAGGGAATTTTGAGAATACACTATGCGAAAAAATGCAAGTAGCTCTAAAAACTATCGAACAGTGGTGCAAGGATCATTTACTGTCTATCATTCCTAAGAAGACAGAAATGGTCCTTTTCACAAGGAAAAGGATGAAAATGGAATTAAAACCTCCAGAACTCCTAAACACAAAACTAAACTTTGCAACAGAGGTGAAGTCCCTTTGATAGCAAGTTAACAATGGAACTCGCATTTAGAAAATAGAGTTAAAAGAGCATACGTTGCTTATGAACAATGCCGCCGAACTGTGGGGCGCGGTTTTACCCCCAGAGTCGTCGCATGGACTTACACGGCTATCATAAGACCTATGCTAACATACGGTGCAGTTGTCTGGATACCAAAAACCCAAAAATCAACATAACAGGCGCCATGAAAACAACACAGACTAGAGGCAAGTCATTCTTAATCTCACTCCCCTTAATATTTACATCAAGGAGGTTGCTCTGACGACAATAACATGCCTCTTGCACGGTTGGAATATAACCTAGATATATATTCCCTAAGCCATATAAATTTATAATAGAAGAGAGCCGGAAGTGACAGGTACGATTCATATCTACACCGACGGTTCTAAAACAAAACAAGGTTCAGGATGTGGAATATACTCCATATTCTTAAACGTAAACATAAAATGGGCTATGAGCAATAGTGCCAGTGTAGTTCAAACAGAGCTAACGGGAATTCTCATAGCCGCAAAAGAAATAACCAGAAACAATATCACTGGAAGGAACATGCTCATCTATACAGAGCTAGTAGACAAGCACTACTCACCCTGAACAGACCATGAATTTACTCAAGGTTAGTACTAGCCGCAAAAGAAATAACCAGAAACAATATCACTGGAAGGAACATGCTCATTTATACAGATATAGCAGACAAGCACTACTCACCCTGAACAGACCATGAATTTATTCAGGGTTAGTACTAGAAGGTCATGAAGCTTTGGCCGAAGTACCATCAACAATGTGGTCACCTTAAGATGGATCAAAGGTCACGCCACATCGAAATTCACTAGCCAAGAAAGCAGCCAACCAAATACTTTTTGGACCTGGCCCTTTTATTGGCCTGACACAATCGGTAGTGACAGACCTAATCAAAGAACATTCCCTTGTAAAATTCAAGGAAAGATGGGACGACACAAGGAACTGCAGAGTTGCCAGGGAGTTCTTAAGTTGTCCTGACAACACTGCAGCAAACAAATACTTGACTATGACTAGATATAATCTGTGCCTAGTCATTGCCAAGTACGAAAGCAACTCCATATCATGGGGCTGTCAGAATCCGCACTTTGCAGAGGGTGCAAACAAGAAGATGTGACCATCGAGTATATCCTTCACTATTGCTCTATGCTCTCATTTATTAGAAGATTTGTGTTTGCCGAGTATCGGCTAGCACCGGCCGATATAAGAGAAGCACCTCTTAGCGACGTTGTCAACTACATTAAATCTGTAGGCTGGCTCACGAGCTAGAAGGTGCCTATCATCTCAGGAAGATGCACAATGGACCTAATGAGGCCTAAGTTCCATGAGGGTAATCCACCCTCCACACGTTAAGCCGGGATCCAACGGCACGTGGAGCGGCACTCCACGCGCCAAACTTGCCAGTTCCCGCTCCGTTGGATAGGGCAAGCTTGCCAATCTGCGGTCGGCGCGATGAGTCCCGTCGTCTGTCGGTAAATCAACACGGTTCAAAGGGGCGCGGACGTTGGCGCGCCACACGTGCTTACAGCTCCAACGGTGCGGCTAGGAGCGTGGTACTACCAGTGCCGTGGTAACTTTCACCATGGAGTGGTCTAACGAAGTGGTGTTAGATTTTTTATGATTTTATGAAGCCGAGCCGATTATTTGGAACCCACGGGATCCAAACCATAAAAACAGGAACTTAGTTTATGATGCCTGGAGGTGAATTGAAGAGCAAATGAGCGTAAAATGTTCAATCGCAGATATAAAAAAAAAGATACATTAATGGGAATCTTTCGGAAACTTTTCGACAAAAGTTTTTAAAATAGCCTGAGGGTTCTGGCGTAAATCATCTAACATGTCTGTGGCACTGTACCTACAAATGATTAAAAGAAAACTATATTATTTGCAGCAAAAACATTAAAATTACAAATTATTCCAAAGTTTATTTTTTATGACTGTCATACTATGTCTATTATTCCAAGCCTTTTCCAAATGTGTGTAAAATAAGACTCCCATTTTTTTGGTTCCTGAACCAAATTGCAGTCGTAGAAAAATTATAGTATATAACGCTTGTGAACATCAGTTTTAAACACTTGTTGAAAAATATTCTATAATGTACTTACCTATCTCGATTTCTATACAAAGACACTCTCCACCATCTTCTTTGTTTTCGTTTTATTTTTTGTTCTCTTGCCATCCTGTAAACCCCTAACATAAAATAAAAGGCTGAGGCAGCAACGATACGCGTCCGCTCACGGTTCATCTTTTCATGCAATTAATCAAAATTATGAATTTTTTATCGCCAACATTGCCTTCGTAAAACAGACTGCAATAGGCGCGTGTCCACATCTGCGCGATCCTCATGCGCTGTGGGAACGGTCCGACCGTTGAGACTCAACTCACAACCCAGGATTGCCATTCCACGCGCCGAGGAGTGCCGCTCCACGCGCCGTTGGATCCCGGCTTTACAGATACCGAATTCACCTCTTCCACAAACGAAATCTTGTTTGCTCGGATATTCGAACTTATATTGGAGCCATTCTTTGTTCGGATGTTATAAATATCCGAACTGACCCCCATTTTTTCCTCAGTGCGGCAAAACCGAGAGAATAGTGTGAATGATCCAAGTGCTGAATATTACAGTTATTGTTGACTTGATAACTAAAATACCAACAATTAAAACCTGCTAGAAATAAGGCTACTTATTCGAAAATCTAGGTTATATAAAAACAACAACCCAGGATGGTCTTTATAATTTTATTTTACTATGCAATCAACTGAGCTTATATTGTCATCGATAAATGTAATATATTTCAAATATAATTTATGTTTATGTAAATGGATTTTCAATGAGTACGTTATTGATTTTCTGTTAAATCAATTTATAATATATGCTATCCTAATTTAATTTAGATTTACCATATACAGTCGAATGGACATTAATATCACATCCGATAACAAAATTTCAGTTAAATTTTTTCTGAGGAAATAAATTTGTTTGCTATTATTTTATTTCTAGTGCCAACTTGCAAATTTATTATTATTATTATTATTATTTTCTTATGGCGGAATTTATTATAAATTTGTACTATGATACGTGACAACTGAGGTGAAAAGTGTAAACGTAAGTTGGCAGCATATAAAAAAATTAATAATTTCACGAAAAAAAAATTGTGAATGGTATAAAACCTAAAATACAACTAACATGTATCAAATTTTATCAGTCGTATACGAGATTTGTCAAAAATAAAGGTATTCTTAAACAAAATTTATATTTTTGACGGTCCTCGTATACGGCTCAAAAAATTAAATATATAAGTATTGAATTTTTAAGTTTTATAACCATGTGGAACTTTTTATAAAGAATAAGTTTTTTTCCATAAAACTAACAATAAAAAGTTTCCCATATAGTGCCGACTTAATTGGACACTCTGTATATGATTAGTGTCAGTCACTAAAAATTGCCAGATGAACGGGTCGTGAGTCATATACCAGCGAATAAATTAGTTAAATTGAAAATTCATATGTCAAATTAAATAAAGTCCAAGTTCAAAAATAAAATCTCAGAGAAAAACCATCAATAAATAGATATTTTCAGAAATGTATTTATTTTATAAAAATTTTATGCATATTCTTTCATAATTTGTTTGCGTACGCATGCCACTAACCCACAGGTTTTAGAAGTTTTCGGAAACATATTATGGTAAGTAATAAGATAAACATTTACTTTTATGACACGTATTTTAAAAAAGAATGTCCCTATTTTAGAATTTTATGCTATACTGAACTGACCACCTTTTATTCAATTTTGTTCCTACATATAAATCAGTAATTCAGAAAGGCAAAGACATTTACGTGACGCCTTTCTGGTTTTTCGTACACAAACACTTTCCTCTGGTTTTTCATGCCATTTTCTGTTTTTCACAAATGTCCTGTTGTATTGCGTAACATCATTCGCCTGTAATGGATTGCTTTTTCGGCAACGTTTCAATTACGACGGTCCAACAACTCCACTTAAGCAAAAAATGTGGCAACAACGACGAACAATAGGAAAAAAAGAAACTACAAGTAAAGTTAGATGTAAGAAAGGCAGTGGCTATTCGTACGAACTGTCGTCTACTGAAGTAATTATCAGTTATGTATTCAACATATTTATGGATTTCTTTACTCTTGTTTTTAAACAATCTTAGATACAATAAGAAAATATTTTCAAAAACTGTTTCAAACGTACAACTGGGTTGTAATATCGTAAATTGAACTGCACTTCGTATATATTCGTATATATTCGTAAGACCTGACAGAGCTAAGTAGTCAAAATAAGGTGATCTTAGCCTGGATTCCAGGCCATGAGGGATATCAGGGCAACGAAAAGGCCGACGAATTAGCCCAAGAAGGCTCAGATAAGGCCATGACAGGCCCCGAACCCTTCTGTGGAGTTGCTAAGGCAGTGTGCAATGCATCCATTAAACAATGGATGCAGAAAGAGTCTCAGGAATGGTGGAACAACTATCCAAGACTAAGACAGGCCTAACAGTTCATCAAGGAACCATCGGCCAAGTTTACGAAATACCTACTAGATCAAAAGCGTCAAATCGTTAGGATAACAGTAGGCCTTCTTACTGGATACTGTCGCCTCAAAAGGCACATAAGTGTCATAAATCCAGCAGAAGAAGCAACTTTGTCCACGTCCTGTGCCAATGTGGAGGCCTGGCTGGAATGAGGTTTTTAACATTGGGCGAAGAAATGCCAATTGCATGCAACTACATACGGGAGCCACTGTCAAAGCTACTAAATCTAATAAAAAAGACCAGGCTAGACGACATACTCTAAAACAAACAGAGTCCCACAATAGATCTGAAAAGGTCGTGGTGGACAAGGACAAATAACGTCCAACTCCTAATCTAATCTAATCTAATCTAAATTAAATCTTTGAGAGTGTACCTTAGATGTGATCTGAATATCAAAAAACTTCATAAAGCATACAATTCCATGACGATTTGCGTGTATCTCTGGCAATGTTTCGACGTGTCCTCAACAAGAACTTTTATACTGAATTTAAAAGTCCAGCAACTGACGTGCGTAGTTACTGTAAAAAGACTAGAAACCTCATGAAAAATGCTATTGGTAAAGCCAAAGTTAACTTGTTAATACAACTCAGAATTCATAAAAAAAGAGCTCAAGCTTTTTATGAACTGATGAAAGAAGAACATGAAGACATTATCTACTGCTTTGACATGCAACAAGTGCAGCATTTACCCAAAACTCCTATTTAAGAAGCATTTTATGCTCGGCAACTTTCATTTTATAATCTATGTATTACAGATGTAAAAAAATACTTGGACTGAAGAGCAAGCTGGAAGAGGGTCAACTGAAGTTTCTTTAGCTCTCTTGAACTTCTTGGAAACATGTGATTTTAATGGAAAAAAGGTATTAAAGCTCTTCTGTGATGGATGTGAAGGACAAAACAAAAACAACATTGTTATCCACACATTAATGTACTTTCTTTCAATTCATCAAGGTCCTATCAGAGATCATCATTACATTTCCTGCTCGAGGCCATATTTTGCTCCCTACCGACCGTGTTTTTGTAAGGTTAGGGAAACTTCTTTAGAAGAAAACTACTATGGTAACAAAAGAAGAGTATTATGAGCTATTTAAAGAAGTTCGAGCCGTAAAGCAGTTGGGAACAGATTGGACACTGAAAGACACCAAAAGTATCTCTATACATCTAAAGAGCATAGAGAATATAAGCAATAAGAAAAGAATTTACTTAAAAAGAATCACAACAAAGTCTGGAAAAACTTCTGAAGAGGGGTCGTTATTGGGGATCTGATTATTTTGTACTGGAAGACAAGCAGTTAGGTCACATGATTTCGGATGCAAAGAAAAAAGATATAAATAATTTACTGATAGGCGAATGGATAGAAATAGATAACCTAAACTTCTACAAAGACATTATTGATGATGAAAATTTGACTATTGTTAATAATAATGACGATGTTAATGAAAGATGTGACTGCTTAGAAGATGATTGTTATGGGGTGCATACCTGACAAGTAATATTATTCTGTTCCAAATTTAAGTACCAATAGGTAAAAAATTAAACATATACAAATAAAACAAATTGTGTTTCTATTGCTTCCGATCAAAAACGAATTTGTTTTGGGATGTTCCATTCAAACGTGAACTTGTTCAAATTGTTCAGTCAAACGCGAACTTGCCCAAATTAAAAAAAGAAATTAAACAAAAAATACAGTAAAATGTTTTCAATGGTTGTTAAAAATAATATCTATAACATCTAAATTAATCAAATAGAACAATTTTCACCTTCATTTCCTCTTAGATCAGAATCAATATTTGTGTTACCTGGAAAATCCTTTTAAGGTGACTAGTTCGGGTTTAAAAGTTAGCTCCTCAAACATTATTCTTATAATTATTGGATATACTTTGGGAAGATTGACATAGGGTTTTAAAATTTTCAGTTAGGAAATTTAAAAAAAAAGTCAAATATTATATTGAAATTAAGATATATATTAAAGTTAAAAATGTTATATCGTAGAGAAAAATTAATAAAAAAGAAAGATGAAGAAAGTTTTATTTAAATTAAAGGTAAGTGTGAAAGAATAGGAAGGAGAACTTAGCAGTAAGGGGAGTTCGTCAGAAGGAGGAGTAAGATGAAAAGGTGTAGGAAAACAGCAAGAGACCAGGCAGGAGAATAGAAGATGCAGAAGGAGCAGAAAGCAGAAAAACAGGGAACAAGAAGAAAGAAGCGAAGCGGAAGATTTAGATTTTTTTCAAGTTCGACATTTATCGATTAGTATTATTTTTAGTAATTTTTTTGTAGTTTTGGTGAGAAGTAATGAGCCATAACTCTAAAAGCTCTAGAATATTGGAATGGTTTAACCTTTCAAGGTGGAATCATTATAATATACAGTGTGTCTACTTAAGTTGGAACCATATGGAAAAAAAATTATTAATGATTTTAGGAAAAAAAGTTATTCCTGATAAAAAGTCCTGCATGACCCAAAACTTAAAATACAGTCATAAGATACCAAATTTTTTAAACCGTATACAAGGCTTGTCAAAAAATATGAATTTTGCTCAAGAGTTAAGTACGTTTATTTTTGACAAAATCATTAAGAAAATTGCTAAGTTTTTCACAAAGATCAAGAAAAGGAAAGCGTATCATGTTTATAGTAGAGAAAAGAGAGAATGTTTCAAATGCTAACGTAATTTATAACGTTTTCAGATATTTGATATTTGATGACTGTATTTTAAGTTTTGGGTCATGTAGAATTTATCAAGAATAACTTTTTTTCTAAAATCAATAATACTTTTTTTTTCAACTTAAGTAGACACATGGTCGCATCGTTACTCGTCAGCTGTAGGAAAAAAAAGTACTGAGTTCTCTAAAATTTAAAGTACTCTAAATTTTTTGAGTACGAGTGCCATCAAGATAAAAGTACTTACGAGTACCAATCACTGAGTACTTTAAGTACTCAAGTACAATTTACTCGAGGACTGCTCAGCTCTGTATCTGTCATACTGTCATTACAAATGAGCGGTATTTATTTATTTATTTATTCAAAATCCATACAGGCTTTTCAGCCTTATTACATGGATAGTATAAGATAATAACAAAATAATTAAGAACTTAAAATTAAAAAATGACATACCTACTAAAGCACTAAATTATAAATAATAAAAGCTAGAAAGGAGAAAAGAAAAAGAAAAAACACGAAAACAACACAATTTCACCAAACAATATCAGATCATATACTCATAATTTCAAAATAATGTAGAAGTGTTTTCCGATATTCTTGATATGACATAGCCCAGTCTAAATTCCGCATCATATTTATATTGTTGGCTAAACGTAGAATGGCGTAGAATGGAGAATGAGTAGAGGTTGTTTGTAAATTGAACATTAAAGGGCAACGAGTGCGTTTTGGAGGAACATTGATAGGAACAAGAGATAATAAAGTGCTAGATGAAATCTGATTATTCATTAAATTAAATAGAAATTTCATCATTGCTTGTTTACGTCTAATAATCAAAGAAGGAATTTCAAATTCTTGTCTTAATGTCTGGGTTCTTATTTCATTATAGTCTGGCCAACGATGATATTTTTTATAATACAGATAGCGAAGAAACTTATTTTGAACCTTTTCAAGGGTATCTAAGTACATTTGCGGCTGTTGTTCCCAAATTATAGATGCAAAATCTAGTTTTGACAGAACAAGTGTATTGTATAATAATTTAATGGTTTCCAGGTTAGAAAATAATGAAGTTTGTTTTATAATAAACCCTAAAGTACGATTAGCACTTTTAACTGTATTTTCTATATGAGTGGCATATGATAACAGGCTATTGTATGTAACTCCGAGATCTTTCACTTCTGAAACTCTATTTAAAGATGTATCATTCATGGTATAATTAAAAATAACAGGTTTTTTTTTACGACTAATTGACATTACATAACATTTTTTTATATTAAAATTTAATTTATTATTTAAACTCCATTGATATATTGTTTTGATATCTTTCTGGAGCGCTACACAGTCTCTAACTGTTTGGACTTTCTTAAACACCTTAAAATCATCTGCAAACATTAAACAATCAGAGAATTTAACAGAAGTTGGCAAATCATTGATAAATATTAAAAAAAGTAGTGGTCCAAGATTAGATCCTTGCGGGACTCCAGAATATGATTTTTTTTTTTTTGGACGAAATATTTCCATTGTATTTTACAACAAAGTGTCTATTTTTTAAGTAACTTTTGAGTAGCTCTAATAATTGTCCTGTAATACCTAAACTATTTAACTTTGCTAAAATAATATCATGATTAACTTGATCAAAGGCCTTACTGAAATCGGTGAAGATTACATCAAGTTGTAATTTTTCATTTAGAGATTTTGTGGCTTGATCCAAAAATATGAAAAGGTTTGTATTGATTGATTTCCTTTTAACAAAACCATGTTGTTCTTCTACTAAAATATTTTGAATATGTTTATATATTTTAATATAAATAATGTGTTTAAAAAGTTTTGAAGCAGCACACAAAATAGCAACACCTCTATAATTTTCAATGTCCTTTTTACTTCCCGATTTATGTATTGGTATATATGTTGCTAATTTCCACTGTGTAGGATACGATGAGTTTTTAATAATTAAATTAAAAATATGCAATAAGGGTGTCTTTAACCACTCTTGACAGCCTTTTAAAATGTAAGGTGGTATTATATCACTACCAGCACTTTTTTTGGTTTTAATCGCTTAACCGCTTCATCATAATCATCTGAATTTATTGCATTTAAATGACATTGATTGTATTGATTTAAAGTAACGTTCACATGATCTAAATTATATACAGATTTTTCAGAGGAATGCACGGACATAAAATATTCCGCAAATTTTTCGGCAATATCTTTATCAGGTACTTGACTACTTTCAAAGTAAAATGTTTGTGATTGACGTCCCTCATCTCTTTTTTTGTTAACATAATTCCAAAAATTGTTCACATCCGCAATTGTATTTTCCTCTATTTTCTTTAAATATTTCTTATGTTCTTTCCTTATTAATGATTTTAATTTTCTCCGAGTTTCAATGTACATATTATTAAAATAATCTGAAACATGTTTCATTTTGTAGTAATAATTCTTTTCTTTCAATAAATTAATAACATCAGCATTAAACCATACTGGAAATTTTTTATAATTCACATACGTTTTATATTGAGGTACAGTTTGATTAAAAATATTATATACGTTTGAATAAAAATTTTCTAAAGCAAGTTCTACATTATTTATTTCGGTAACATTATCCCAATTCATTTCTTTCATATATTCATACATTAGGTGAAAATTAGCTTTCTTAAAATTGTATCTATTATCAGAGAGTTTATCTGTACCAACCTCTTTCTTACATTTATGTCAAATCAACGAAAAAAGAAATACAAAAATGCACCTAACTTTTCCAAACACTTTAAAAAGCAGAACTTCTATTAATTTATTTAGTTGCTCTTCCTCGAAAGCTTTTTCAACTTTTACTTTCGTCACATCTGACGATTTATTTATCTATTTTGATTAAATTGTTGTAGTACGTAAAAACTAAATAATAATATTACATAATCTATAAACTAATACACAATGTACTTTTCGAAAACATTTAAACACAATAATTAGGGGAAGGTAGGCTACAGTGAGACGGCGTACACAGTGAGACACCTTCATTTTTTCTTAAGACAGTTTGAGATTTTTGAGGTTTGACAATACCGTCATTTAATTTTTATACACGCAGTCACTTCGTCTTACTCCTGTTAGTTGATATTCAGTCGTTATCGTGAGGTGATCAACTAGCGTTTTTTTTACATTGAAAGTTACGTACTTGTTGACTTTATAGACCTTTTGGTGTGTCAGAAAATACTTCTGAAAATTTATTGAGTAAGTACCTTTAAAGCTAATGTTTCAAACCAAATGTATTTATAGTTTAAAGGTGATTTATATTATGTTTAAATATTTGGCAGCCATTTTAGTTTTTACATGCAAATATTCACACTGAGACACTACAAGGTAGTACACAGTGAGACGAACTCTTATAGGACGTCTCACAAGTTTTCAATTTTTTTTTTCAGTTTTCTCTGAAAATGGGAAGGCCAAAAGATACGCAACGAAAAATTGGGAAAACGTCAACAGAGCAAATGGCGGCAGCTATTAATTTAGTTATTGAACAAAAAATGTCTATTCGAGAAGCAGCAACGAAACAAAATATTGCATTTCAAACGCTACATAGGTACGTTAAGAAGGCAAAAATAGATCCAGAGGGTAACATAAGAACCACACCACATTATGAAGTTCGTAAAATTTTTACTACACAACAAGAACAAGACCTTGCTGAGTATCTCGAAGAATGTAGTACAATGGCTTATGGTTTGTCAACAAAAGAGTTGAGAACATTGGCATACGAAATGGCGCTAATAAATAAGTTAAAAATGCCTGATGCTTTATAAAAGTGCAGGTAAAGAGTGGCAACTTAAGCATTAGAAAACCTGAAGCGTGTAGTCTATCAAGGCTAACCTCATTTGATAAACACAACATTAACATGTTTTTTGATAATTTGAAAAAGGTCTACGAAAGGCTACCACAAATATCGGATGATTCTGGTATATATAATTTTGACGAAACAGGACTGACAACGGTGCAGAAACCTAAAAAAGTTGTCGCCAAGAAAGGAGTTAAACAATTAAATAAATGTACTAGTGCTGAACGAGGGCAACTAATAACTGTTGTCGTATTTATTTCAGGAGTAGGTACGTTTATTCCTCCAGTGCTTGTGTTCCCAAGAAAAAAATTTAAACAACACATGCTTACAGGAGCTACAGCAGGAACACTTGGACTTGCTAGTCCATCTGGGTGGATGACAACGGAGTTGTTTCCTGAAGTTTTAAACCACTTTATAAAATATACCAGCAGCAGCAGCAGCAGCAGCAAAGAAAATCCAACATTAGTTGGACACTTCTGACTATACCTCCCCACACTAGTCATAAGACCCAACCGTTAGATGTGTCTATTTACGCATCTCTAAAAGCGTATTATAATGAAGCTGTCGATAACTGGCTTCTTGCCCATCCTGGCATTCCTCTAAAAATTTATCAAGTAGCTGAATGTTTCGGTAAAGCACTACCAAAGGCAGTTACTCCATCCAACATCATTGCAGGGTTTAAAAAGTCGGGTATTTTCCCGCTTAACAGAGACGTTTTTACGGATTCAGACTTTTTAACTTCCTCCGTTACATATCGTCCTCACCTTTATTTCACGCAGATGTATTGCGTCCTTCTGCACATTTAGATGTTCCAAAAATAGCTTCAATGTCCGAAGAACCCATTTCCACTAATGTTCCTACCACATCTAAAGAAACTGTTGCAAATATGTCACAAGAAGAAAATATTTTCGTTTCTCCTAAAGCATTCAGAGGGTATCCTAAACATAGAAATAGTATAGAAAGCCGATTCCATATATCAAAAATGAAACCATAAGGAGAAAATAGTGTGTCGGAGCTCATGCGTATAACGGTGCTGGCGCGAACAGGACCGGTGCAAGTTTTTTATTGATCGAACAAATAGTTCACACATTTCAATCATACATTTTTAGAGATGATTCTATACAAAAAACGATTAAAAAAATTTCAACCTAAGGTAAATATGGTTCTGACAGTCCTTATTAAGAAAGATATGGCATAAAATATGAATTAGTTAATTTTCGGCAATCATTAGTACAGTAGTCATGAGATTTTGCTTGTGATTTTAAAAATACTTTCCAGAAAAACCACGTGCTCCGGTTTTGACTACGTTTATTATTAAACAGCGAAATTATATACAAAAACTTTAATCCACAATCTAAATTAGGTACTATCACAAGAAAATCGCTGTTACAATAATTAATTACTTAACCAAAAACTAAAATACTTTTTAGGTACCTACGTAACCAGAAAGGAGCTGGACCATTTATCCTAATATTGATTTTCTCTCTCCCTATGGTAAAACTTAAAACAATAACAAATTGCCTATCTACTAGGGTCGGTAACTAAACGAATATACATAATGGGCGGATTTTGTTTATACTTAACATTACACTCGCGCATTTAAATATAACTATGCATATAAATATTTACAAACAAAGATACTTTTCCAAACAGGCAATCATTAGTACTGTAGTCACGAGGTTTTGCTTGTGATTTGACATCTTATTTGATAATATCATTTGCAACAACTAAATTTAATCTGGGGAGTGCAAAATAGGGCCCAGGAATATTATGTTCGATATTTTTTTACATTTTGTCAGCCGAGACTATGAGTCGTTAGACAGAAAACCTTTCATGTTACCATTTTCAATATAAATTAAAAAATACTACTACATTTACTTGGTACATATTTTATTTTAATTTTGAACCCTTTTAAAAGGGTCTTTCGGTTCCATAATAAAAATTAGTTGCTGCTTACTAGAAACATTCTATATAGCCTAAACCAATTTATAGTTTGTTTTCGATCAATTTAATACAAAGATTTAAAGTTTTTAGTCGATGATAACATTCCACACCAGCACATTGCAAACCTATTTTATAAATAATAGGAATAAACTTGTAAATCATTAATTTGGTAGTTATCTCACTCATATGATTTTTTTGTTTATATGACTATTTCGATTTCTAAATATATTTTGGCCTTACAATACGAAGCGTTTTGTATCTACCACTTTTTTAATGAACGATGAATGTTGACAGGCGTGTACCTTTTTCGGAACAAGAGGCGTTTTAACGAAGGAAATGATTTTCGAACTATCTAGTTAGTTTTTGGAAAAATAGAAAACGTTTGAAGAAAGTTGTCAATAACAGTTTGTCGTTCATGTGTTTCATTTTGATTAGCTTTCATACTAAATTGCGTAGAATATTTTTCCGATTCAAAATCGAGATTCTCGATATTTCCACAGTTTATTTATAATATCTTCTAAACTGGATTTATCTATCATTTTATATACTTTATAATATATGTTCATGCCCTACTTTTCACTTTATTAACAATTTTTTTTTAACATACTTCAAAATGGTAGGATATTCTCAATTCGTTGAAATATTTTTTTAAGTACGTTGAACGATAATTCTTTACCACGTTGCCCGATTTCTAGGATTTTTTTTGTTAGAAAAGGAAACAGTTTTATATACATTAAGTCAAGATCTGAAGATGGGATCCATAAGAAAATCATTAACATCTTTATTTTTAAAGTAGGTTTTTTTTTAAATTTCTTTAAACCTTACTGGTTCGAATGCGGTAAGTAATGAAGAAATGTAAATAATTGTTGTGCCAGCCAAAAAGCGAAGAGGAAGTACCGATTAAAATATCGAGTGACAGAAGAGTTCCTAAGATTGTTGAGATCGGGTTTATGTTTTAAAATGCCTTAAAACCGATATTGATAATGTATCCCCGTCGCTGGGCAGCCTGTATATAAATATACAGCTCTCTATTTACATAATTATAATTCTTAGGTAGGTTTAGATTTGCAGACATAAATCTTGTAATAAATATAACAGCTGCCTAATACATTGATTACATTTTCATTAGCCAATGTAAAAATGTCTTTTATTGTACCTAGGATTTGACTAAACACTACACAAAACTAAAAATAAAATGCCACTTTCATCATGTAATTAATGCCGCGTTTGAGAATCCACATCGGATGCATTTTTTACATCTCTAGCGTTTTTTATCCACATCGGACACATCTGTCCCATTACATTTACGTATACTGAATCACGTGATCAAAGATTTACTACTACTACTACATCTCAGATGCATCCGATGTGGATTCTCAAACGCGGCATAAATAATAAACTACAAACGGTCCTGTAAGGGCAGCGTCATATAGCCTTGAAACACCGGATTTTAGTGCTATTGCCAGGTCAATATTGAATTTGTAGGTGAATCGCTTATTGAACATTAAAAATACGGTATTAATGACATTAATACGGTATTTGTATATATTTTTGGGAATTTAATTACACATAAATATTATTATTTGATTATTTAAATGTTTATAAGTTATTTTGTGGCGATATTTCGTAGATATAAACTGTTTAAATCATATAATTTAAAAATTAATTAATTTAAAATTCTTTTCTGTTGGGTATGTTTAATATATTTGGCAACACTACAGGGACAAGTCATGCATATTGCGCAAGCTTCTAGACACACTATTTTGCGATGTCAGGCGCAGAGACGCGTTTTTATGCACAGTAGGTTTCAATTTCTGCTTAAATGTTATGTTTATATTGGTCTTCTATATTATTTCTATGATCCTAAAGCATTACCGAGAAAACAAACAGCTCAAGGTACGAGCCCAGAATCATATCATTTGGTCCGTTCAATGTTATATTTTTAATTTTATTTTAGACAACTGTACATATCTCTAATTTTCTAATATTAATTTTAATAAAAAATGTTGATAAACATTCTTCTGTATTTACCAATGTTGTCTAAAGTAAAAAAAATATATTATTGAATGGGCCAAATGATATGATTCTGGACTTGTAGAATACTTTTTAGACAGACTCCTCGTATTTGTTACTTTTCTTAATTTTTCATGGATGCTAAGTAATAATTCCGTTTGTCGGTTAGACATTCACTTTCTGTAAGAAAATAAAAGGACATTATTAATTTATTTTCAGTACAGAATTGGGATGTCAACATATTATCATCAATCTTTGTGATCGTTTGTCTTTTGTCACTGACCGTTGGACGTTACAAGTATGGGCCAGCAGCTCGGCAGAAACCACTTGGCTCTCTGCGGTCTTTTGCGCCGACTTTCGCAGTTGGCCAGTTTCTTCTTACGAAACAAAAAACTGTCAGTAATATTAAATTTATCATCAGTTGACAGGTATGGAGACTATTATTCATTCAGGACGGGTGTGACCGTGGAGGAAAATGTCAGGATAAAGTGGAAAATGCGTTATATTCTGTTGGAAAGTTGTGAGTAACTTTGGAGTGACGTTATTAAAACATAATAAACTACTTAATTGAGATGGGTAATATGCAACATTGTCATTCGTGTTTCTGGAGAGAAACAGTAAACTCTTTAGATGGTATTATAGTTTGATGACAATGTAAATTTGAACAAATAAGTACGCGGTTTTTATACTGCTTGATAACCTAACTGCACGTTTTAATATTTAAAATTTTTTGTAAATTTAAATAGATTTTTAGGTACAATAATGAAAAATAATTTATTCTCCTAATATTTTGTAAAAACGAAACACTCACCATAGCGTTTTGATATCACAATTACTAAAAACTATGTCGCTGAAGGATTCAGTTTGCAGGTATCTACCCATTAATATATTTTGAACAACATCGTATCGCAGAGTTCGGCAGTACTATGGAACACTATCATAACTGGAAAAGTAGCGTATTCAAAAAAATTGCTAAAGATTAACTATATCTGTATTTACAATGAGAAACAGACTAACACAATTTATTATGGCATAAATTTTGAAAAGAATATATCGGGGTCTATTCTGTAACAATTCCTTTATGTTTTAACAACCGTTTAACAACTGTCAATATATAAAAGGATTCCTTTAATTTTAGACATAACGTAAAATGGCGGTGTATGATGTAATTGGAGAAGTATTGGAAAATACTGGAAAATGAAGAAAGGGCAGAATTTGGATTACATCAGAAGTCAATTAGACTTAAACTACCCGATCCAATTGCCAAATTTATCTTTTAAAAACATTTTTAGAATTAATAAAGATGTTGCCAGAATTATTATAACAAATCTTATGGCCAGACGTGAGCAATGTATTTAACATAGACATACACAACGTTCTTTCAGTGACTTTTCAGCCGAAACTATAAAATGGAGAAAGCTGAAAAAATTCCTGCCAATAAAAGATATATACTACTATTCAATAAAGGTTTTTGGTGTCTTTAACTGTATAGGGGATCGTTTAAAAATAATTCCCAAAATATGGTAATTTTTATGATGAAATAAAGATAATATTATACCAGCGATATCAATAACTCTAGCTCATTTAATTACTAAAAAAAGCTTTATTTTTATTGTTATTGTCCATTTTAACTCCTTCAGTTGTCAGTTTCTTCTAAATTTATAAATATTGACCACAGTCTTGCCAGAAATTATCCTATTACCCTTTTGTAGTCAGGGCCTTCTTGCTAAGACATTGACTTTTGTTGGCCATTTTGTGGAACTTCCTTCCTGGCTCAGTTTTTGCTTGGATTCTGATTGTGGCATGTGCCAAGATTTCAGCTAGGATTTTCTAGGATTATTCTTGTGCAAAAACCATAGATTCCTTTAGTCCGATATATTGTTAGTGATCTTTGTGATTCATACACCTAGTGGTGGATATAGTATCGGGCTAAAAGTGTGAATTTAATAAATTAATAACTAAAAGGTCACATACCATCAAGGGTGAGTTTTTCAAAATGAATTATTAGTTCACTTACCTATATTCCCAACAGGCTTCTGTATACATAATCGTTACAATCGTTAATGTTTTTCAGACCTCCTTGGTTCGCTCCTTTCATTCGTGCGTTCCATCCTTCGCTCGTTCAGATTTACAATTCTGTGTAAACGCTTTTATTAGAGAAATACTTCTAAGGACTGTGTGCAAGTTCTCCCCACCTCTCCATATTGAATAGGGCTTCTCCACTTCACCGTTTGCGTGCTAGCAACAGAGTACAGACAATTAGATAACCCCACCGAATACGAAGTCATTTTCATAGCAGTCCAGAGAGACTCAGCCTACAACAAACATAGAGTTAAATACTTGATTAAATAGACTCAATTTCTTTTGTATATACACATATTTAATTGTAATATCCACCTACCGGTTTTTCTTTTCTTTTGTAATACGAAGAGTACTCTACGTAAACTTTGACCACCCACTTGGAGGGTTATATATTATAACTGTATTTAATTTAGAGGTAAGAATAGTTGTGGAAACACGCCTTGTACATAATAATTTTCTTTCTTTCTTTCTTTCCTAATAGTCGACATTTCGTATAAATGTAAATTTGTTGGTTATAATTTTAATTTTGACAACGATCGAGGTTATAAGATAATTAAAGGCCCGTTCACATTCTATCAATCAAACAAGTTCTTTTTTCTTCTTTCTATTTACAGGAACCCATCCCCTGAGGTTACTAGTCAACCTGATTAGGGGAGTTCGGTAATTTGAACCCCTTTATCAGGACCGGCTACCCGTAATAATGTCACTCAAAAGATTCAAATCAATTGCGTCAATTTCCTTAAAAGCTCATTGAAGTAATTTTTGGAAGAAATTACAAACAGCCATTTATGTGTAACAATTATCTTGCATATAAAAGAAAACTTCCTAAAAATGTATACAGGGTCTCTCGAAATTGGGCGGTCATATTTTAACAGTGTAATCTACATCCTAAAATAGGAGTAAACGTTCATATAAACATAGGTCCGAAAACGTTTCTTTTCCGAGATACAGTGTGTTAAAAGTCCTGATGCCACACTTTTGTAAATCTTTTCTAAACATTTAAAGATAACTAAATTAAATTTGGAACAAATGCTTACCCTTTTAAGCTCTATTTAATGGAGTAATCCCCAGTTTTCGATCATCTTCACAGGTGGGTAAATTAGAGGGGGGCTTAGGGTAAAATTGCCCTAAGTTTTTTTTGTTGACAGTTTTTAACATTTTTGACTATAAAATTTGGAAAACCAATGTTTTCTTTATAATAAAGCTACTTTAATTGCTAGGACGCACCATTTTCAAGAGAAAAGCATTTGAAAATTTTATTATAAGTTATTCGAAAATGTAAACAATAATTAGTAGGCCTGTGGAATCACAAATTTTATTTTGTTTTGACTTTAGAAAACCGGTGACTAAATAAATTTTAGAAAATATTTACAAAAATGTGCCATGAGGAATTCATTTGTAACACCCTGTATCTCGAAAACGATACGTTTTCGGACCTATGTTTATATGAACTTTTACTCCTATTTTAAGATGTAGATTACGTTGTTAAATTATGACCGTCTAATTTCGGGACATCCTGTATTAGTAGCCACAGATTAATTGAGAGCTTCGTTAAGAGATATACGCTGGTACGTATTTAGGAGCTTAATAATATGCATCATTTCAGTTATTAATTTGCTTTGTATTCGAAGTTTTTACATTTTCAAAATATGCGTAAGCATAAAGGATATGTAAGTAATGAGGGAAAGCCTTGGTATAGCCTAAACCTTTTACCCAGAGATATTGATTTTATGTTTTGGAGTCCGGAAAATATCTGTATGTACGGATTTGGTAAATATTAATTTAAAAAAACGACTAAACGTACTTAGATGATAATGGTACCGGTGCTTGTTTTATAAAATTTAATATTTCAAAATTCATACAAATCTGGCTTAAATATATTTTTTTTCAAAATTAACTTTTAACATTCCTGTATACATCAAAAAAAGTATAGGATTATTTTATTTTCGACTTTCAGATTTTGACTGATTTTTACGTTTTGGCGATAATTAAAAAATGGATGGAGAAACACCAAATTTTAAACGTTAGATTTAATCCATGCTACGATAAGCTGAAAAACTTTTAGGCAGTCTGAGCATCTGGGGAGGGGAGAATACTTTTTCAGTGATGTCATTCACAATTGACCCGTAACACCAGGTCAGTTCAATGGGATTTAACTCTGTGTGGTAAGGAGGCAATCTAAGAATTTCATACCCTTTTTCTCGGGCCATCTCGTCTATATTATATTAATTGAATTTGTTTTTATGCTTCCTTGCTATTTATTACAAGTAATTCTGCTTTCAATTTAGGAGGACTGATAATATTTTTAGAATGAAGCCATTATCATCTTTTTTCCGGGTGCAGTACAGGTCTTCTTGTAGAATCTAGATCAGGATATATCCATTTGTGTCTATTGTTCCTAATCATGACTTTAATATTATCGAGACAAAAATAGCAGTCATGATAATGGTCCAAACCATTGGTACACCAAACTTTATGCAATTCCTCTTTCCCATTGTCCACTGTCGCAAATATTCAACACATGTTTTACACACGACATGTGGATCCCCAAATGTATCCTGAACTCCCAAATGAACGCCAAAATATGCTAGATATGCCTTTTCCACAAAGTCAGCAATAGTTTTTTTACTTTCTTTCAAAGTGTTTTCTCCACATACATAACAAAAAACAACTCGATGATGTACACAGCTACGTCTGCACTATAAAAAGACGAAAATTTACAGAAAATGATAGCACAACTTTAAAAGGGTAAGATAGACAGAATATACTATCTTTCTGAGATTAATTAGTGGGGATTAAAATATTATAGGAAGATCGGATTAGAGGCAATTTCAAGAATTAAAATAAGTAATAAGTGCATACCATTAAGTAATGCCGGTTAACCATGTATAGAAAGGTTGGTTCACGGACAATTTCAGGTATATATTTGGCTAATTAGAATCTTATTTTGAGTAAGAAATTTTTGTTTTAAACTCAACCCTTTCGAGCCGGTCGGTACACATGTACCAGCATGAATCACGCAAAGACTACTAGCAAATATTCATATTTTATATGGTTCCTCTACGTACCGGTGCCTCTTCTACCTCCTTACATAACTGTGATGCGCGAAATTTTATTTGATGTTATGTGGTATTTGTTTATTTGTGCCGAACCACGTTCTACGCTCCGTAGTTAAGTTTTATCGAAAATAGTGACATAAATTGCGCAAATCTGTGTGTGAATTTAGTTGAAGGTAAGTTTTAAAATATTACGATAAAATTTGTTGTTTTCTACAACGGTACACATATGTACTAGCAGTCCATAACTGCACTAGATTCTGGTACTGTATATACCGATAGTCTTCTGTATTGATTTTGATTTTTTTTTGTTTCAGACGATGTCCAGAAAAAATAAATTAGGTATGGATGAGTTGGACCACATCGCTAACCATTTGTCTGAAGTTGCAAGTTTATCCGACTTTTCGTCGGGCAGTAGCAATTAATGGGAGTCATTATCTGCAGAAAATGAAGGCCAAGATAATGAATCATTGTGCAGCAATAATGATGTGGATTCTCAGCAGGTCGAAAGCTTGGAGGAAATCATTGAAAGTGAATCACTGGATGGAGAAACTGCTCATGAAGAAGACTCTGGCGATTCCAAAAATCGTAGAATTATATGGTCAGATGTAACACCAGATTTTGTCCCAAGAATAAGTGTTCCACTTTCACGTAAGTATTCTTTATCTTCAAAATTTCAAATAGATATGAGCCCCATTGATGTATTTCATAAAAATTTTACTTGCTCGCTTTATATGTATATTCTACAATGCACCAATGCCCGACTAAATATCCTCAAAAATGCAAAAGGAAAGAAGAAAAAACGGATTTTAGATACTGATATGAGTGAAATACAAATTCTGATTGGCTCAGTTCTCATAATGTCCTATAATCGATTACCATCACTTACACATTATTGGTCCAGATATCCATCAATGGGAAACATAACTATAAAAACGATATTTCAAGGGATAGGTTTAAACTTATTTCGTCAAAATTATAGTTTGCCCCTCCAGAAAAGCCGACCGACTGCTCTAAAACTGTTGATGACATCGTTCAATGCTTAAAAAATACGTTTCAAAAATCACGACAGGACAGCAATTTCGAAAACATTGATGAATCGATGACTAAATTCAAGGGGCAGTCATCTCTCAAACAATATATGCCCCTCAAACCAACAAAGCAAGGAATAAAAATGTGGCTCCATTGTGAATCAGAAACGGTATATACTTACGATTTCAACATTTATCCGGGGAAAGAAGAGGGCAACCAAGCTGGTACTTTAGGAGAAAGGGTAGTCAATACGCTTGCAAATACTAGAGACCGATGTTACACTGCTTTGACCGTTTCTTTACATCTGTTGACTTATTTCATTCAACAAAATTAGCAGCAGTAGATACCTGTATAGATACTAGAAAAATATTCCGAAACTACCTGTAAAATTGAAAAAGGGTGAAACAAATTTCAAATGCATCAACGAGGGTGTAATTTTTGGAAAATGGCAGGACACTAAAGAGGTTCTGGTTCTTAGCAATCGCCATACGAATAAAACTGTATCGCTAAATTAGAGAAACAAAGATGGTACAAGATCTCCTATAGAATATCCAGAAATGATTGCCTTTTATCGGGATCACATGGGAGGAGTCGACCGGGCAGACCAAATGGCGGGATTGTATGAGTTTGATAGAAAATAAAACAACAAATGGTGGATTAAAGTTTTTTCAGGCTTTTGATAATGTCAGTTGTAAATGCCTGGATAATTTACAAAGAATTATCAGAAAAAAAAATCCGTTTCTGAACTTTCTCGTATCATTAGCAGAAGCAATTCTAAACGAAAGCTAGAAAAAGACTACCTTAGTAAAATGTCCATCAAGAAGTGATCGTCCTTCCAAAAAAGACTAATTCTAAAAAACGTTTCGATGTCCCTGCCTACTGAAGGTTTAACAGAGAACCAAGACAGTATGCAGTCAGTGTTGGATACAATTATGCAAGAATTGTTTTGCTGCATTACCACACTTAACAATTTTTAGGTTTAAGTAAAATTTATAAAAGTAATGATTTGTAAGATGTCTGATACACTTATGTACCACCCTCAAAGACTAGTGATACATATATGTACCATCCCCCACCACTTCTTATAAATAAAAATTCATTTAAATTTTAATTCAGAGATTTTATTTGATCGCCACCGATATTAAACCACTAAAAATCTAACCCCTATCCCTTAAAACAAAAACTCGTTTCGAAAAAGTTAAAAGGGGTATTTATTTATGTTTTCCTTTTATTAGAACTAAATTCAATTAGCCTGCATCCCATAAACTAGAACCTATGGAAACAATCTGCTGGCAGTTTTAGTATCACCACATTCAATATATCTAAAATAAGTTGATTTCCGGTACCAAAAAAAATATTTTTTCTACATCCACATGGATATTAGCTTACAAAACAGATTAAAAAATGAAAAAGTATGCTATAGCCTTCAACTGAACGAATATATTTCATAATGCGCTAGTTCAGGGATGATGTAAGTATGGTTCCACTGACAATTAAAGTGACAGTAGATTTTTTGAGTGCGTTTTGTTCATTTTGTTTATCTAAATTATATCGTTTTTTCACCTTTATAAATATATTCCTAAAGTAAGTAGATAACATACATCAAATATACAATCGTTTAGTTACCAAATACATACCTTTAAACTATTTTTTATGACCTGTAAACAATATTTAGAAATAAACTAAAAACAGTAAAAACGTATATGTCAAATTTATTGATGTTTTTCCTAAAAGTTTGGTTAGAATTAAATGTCAGTGGAACAAAAATGACATCACACTGAACTAGCGTATTCTAGGTAGTGAGAACACTGCAAAAAAATGAAATCCACCAATCACCGTTTATATTTTGATCAAATGACTGCTATTATTTTTAAAATTTTAAATAAGTGACAATTCTGTTAAAATAATTGTCAGTATATTAATACGCTGGATGATGTAATTATGGTTCCACTGACAATTAAAGTGACAGTAGATTTTTTGAGTGCGTTTTGTTCGTTGTGTTTACCTAAATTATATCGTTTTTTCACTTGTATAAATATATTCCTAAAGTAAGTAGATAACATGCATCAAATATACAATCGTTTAGTCACCAATTTACATTATTTTCAACTATTTTTATGACCTGTAAACAATATTTAGAAATAAACTAAAAACTAAGAACGTATATGTCAAATTTATTGATGTTTTTGTTAAAAGTTTGGTTAGAATTAAATATCAGTGGAACCAAAATGACATCATACTGAACTAGCGCATTGTGGTTGTTCTTGTGTAGAATTGATAAATAATAGCATTTCTGTTTTTATTTCATCTATAATTGAAGACATTGTAGCAAAAACGAGGTATCTGCAATTTTTAGCCAAATGGAGTTATCTGCACGAATCCCTAAATAATAGTAATATTGTCTTGTGGGTCAAATATGAGATATCTACTTTACTTAGATCTGGTCCTGCACAATTTTTTGTACCTTCAAAACATTTGGTGCAATAACAAGGCAACTGTGCAGATATTCTCATCTATTGTTGGTGACATAAACGAGTTAGATGTTAGATGATTCCTTTTTGCACAAGAGAGTTGACATATTTGTTATTGTTAGCTGTTATCATTCGCTAATAAAAGTGTTTATATGTGCTTTATGAACGATTCACTTAAAAATGTTTAAACAAAATGAGTTATTACAAGAATTGAGGAAGATGCAGGATCATTAGATGACTACGTACCCTCCCATAATAGTAGTGAAAATAAATCAGACGCAGCGGTTCCAAAAAGAGAAATTAGAAGAATGTACATTTTAGAAAAGCTAAAGTTTGTTATGAAGACATGAAAGCAAAAATGGAATTTTTAACTTTTGATTACCAAAAAATTGCTGCATTACCGAAAGTTCTCTCAGGAGATGCTTTTATTTAAGGTAGCTGTGAATGTTTAACTTTTGCATACACTAAAAATAAAAACTAAAAAACAACAAGCAAATATAGGTAAAAAGACCCCAAGCTGGAAAAAATGTAGAACCTCTTTATATTTTTTCCGACAACTGCGCAGCACGAAATAAATATTTCAGAATGGTGTCTTTATGTATGCTTTTGTTCAAAATGACGGACTAAAAAAGTATGGTGCATGAATTTCCCGAACCTGGGTATAGTTTTTTGCATAGTGATAGGTATTTTGGAGTTGTTGAAAAGTATATTAGAAAAATGGATCGGTTTTTTCTGCCAATAGAAAATATTCAACATTATCAAAATTCATCCAGGAAATTTAATATATTTTCAAAACTACATAAAAAAATTAATAACTAATGAAGCAAAAGAAAAGTTTGCTATTTCAAAATACAGAACTCAAATATAATAACCTGTTCTAGAACTGCAAATATGATGTTAACCGAATAGTACCAAATCACAAAACAGAATAGCCCGCATCCCTTTAAAACCAAATGAGTTGTTATACAGTTCACCCTTGCCATTATAAGCAAACAAACTTGCAAATGTAATGGTATACATACAGCAAAGAAGTATGTACCACAAGTTGACTATTTAGCATTTTATCAAAACCTGAAGACATGCTGCTCCTAATGAAGGTGAGACTGATGTTACAGACGATGAAGATAATGAGTAAAGAAAAAAGGCCCAATAATTTTAACATGTTCTTATATTACTTCCTAAAATAAAGTTTGGTTTTTTAAACACAAAGTGTTTGCTCTTTCTATTTGATACAAAAATGAGGTAGCTTCTCAAATATTCAAAATGTATAATGTTACATGTAGTTATGATCAGTGGACATTAAAGATTGCTTTTAGTAAAGTAAACATTACTACCTTCATAAAAACAGAACTATTAATTATAAAATACAAAAAATATCATGGTTTTGATGGCAAAAACGAGACAAAAGCGAAAATTTTACTTTTTCAAAAAACTGAAGGTCATTAAAATATTGTATTCTCTAACAGTATACTTCTACCCAACATGTTAACTACATTTACAGTAAAAATTCTAAAATATGTTTTTGTTTCTCATGAAAAATGTCTATAGTGCAGGTACCTCGTTTTTGCTGCAATGTCTTCAATTATAAATAATTTGGTATTTTAAATAAAACTATATGAAAACCATCTAATTACGAGTATTAAAGCAACAAATATAAAAGAATAGGTGGTCCTGTGGTCAGCGTTCTGGCCTTCCACACAAGAAGATTGGAGTTCAATTATCGGATTTGGAAAAATGAAATAAACCTTTTACTTTTTTTTTCGTTTATTTTATTTCAAAAATTAATTAGTGTCATAAATAACTTTAAAGTTAGTTATTTGGTCTTATTAACTTAAAATATTTTTTTTATTTGTAAATTTTCGTTAGTGGGTCGTAGAAAAAATATACTGTACAACTCGAGTAGATTGTCCACATCGCACTCAGATGAATGAACACTCCGCCTACGGCGTCTTGCTCAAATTTCGTCTTCGTGCGATGTGGCCATCATATCCACTCTTGTTGCACAAACTACTATTGTTGGCCTGTGTTACTGATTATAATCGATGTTAATCAACTAAATGTATACAAAATTATTAGATTGTAAGTAATAAAATCAATTTTTTTTTTGATTGAATAAAGAGCTGAAGCATTTTTCTTTATGTTTGTTTTTTTTTTCTTTCTTCTGTAACTGCCTATGTTTCAGCTCCATATTTATATCGTTTTTTTTTTCTCATTTAAATGCAAACATTTTTTCTTAAGCGTTATTTTGCCTTATGTCACTTCCACATGCCCATACAATAAAATGTCTGTACTTCTTAGTCATTTAGAGTTATTGGCACTCTAAACTTATTTTCAATAACAATAACAGCAAATTTTGTCAGATTATTTATTCTCTCATATTTTAGTCAAATTTTATTTCGACATTGTCAGTAAACCATTAATAGCAGCAGCAACAAACGCGGTCACGCCGTAGGAACACCCCTGATCCGACAACAAACACAAAGGAAGCTAATAGATGACTAGATGGATGCAGATATCTGTAATAAAATTATCTTAATCACAACCGTGGCGGGCTTTGATTTCTGGTTTTAATATTCGACGACGTAATTGGCAACGTAATTGTTTTTGCGGTGGGAAACATGTTGCAGCCATTGGATGGTGATTTGTGCCCGGGATTATTGAGAAAATTGACAAAAAACACACAAAGGGCCGCTCCGAAGGCGATCGCAACCGTTAATTGACCGTGGTTTCGCCTAAATTTGGAGGGCGACTGCTACTTTGGAGAGTTACGAATGGGGACAGTTGGTGGAAACCGGAGAGAATTATTATTGAAATATTAAAATTGAAATCGAGGGCTAACAAGTTTGTAGGAGTTTCCACGAAATTTTATTTAAATTAATTCGTAAAGCTTTTCTTAAAAAACTGATTTGAATTGTACTGTCGCTTGAAAAAAGCATTGAGCCAACTTGGTATTAAATTTTAACTCGGAATATATTAAGTAATTAAATAATTTTATTAGGTATTTTTGCATGTTTACCAAATTCTTTTACCATACGATAAAAACTATTTTTATTGTTGTTTAGCCATATAACTGAAACTATTCAGTATTCAGTTAAAGCTTTAATAACATTTTCTCCACATATTTGTTATAATAAGTTGATTCTTAATACACTTTTAGTTTAGGTATGATGTACATTCTTCCACTAGTGGAATAATAAAATCAACCAATCATAAACTACAAAATAATATAACATCATATTTATGCCCAATAGAAATTCGCTAATACCTACATTTATTTATTTATTTATTTGGGTTACACCATCCAACAGTATAAAACCAATTACAGTATAATTTACATCATAAAAATAATAACAAAATATTAAATATTAATAATAGCATAAATATATATAAACAAAAAATAGTTTAATAAACGTTTTAACCATCATAAGAAAACGCAAAAAAAACTCTGTTAGGAGAAAAAATTACGTTGTCTTATGATAATTAACTCAATCCACAACTAAGCGTTTTATTTCTTTAATTGAAATAGAAAATAAATCTACATCATTTTGAAGTTCACAAAAATTTTGATACATAAAATACATTGGATAAAAGTTTAAAATATTTGTCCTGGGTGTCTGAAAATAGAAATACAAAGGGGAGCGAGTTCTGATACTAGGAACATTAAACATTAGTTGACGAAGTAGTTCGGGACAGTCAATTTTAAAATTTAATAATTTGTAAAGAATGCACATTTCCTGCGAGTACGTAATTCAAGGATATCAAATCTATTCAGCAAGATGGTTTGCGGAATATTGCGAGTAGGGTAGACTCCATCTAGCTTGCACCACAAATATTTGACAAATTTTCGCTGAATTTTTTCTAAAGCCTGATTATGTACTTCATATCCAGGACTCAAACAATGGACGCATATTTTAGTTTGCTACATACAAAAGCGTTACAACTTAGTTTTTAAAGAATTAGGCTTAGGGAACTGACGTCCATTTCGAATGACAAAACCCAAATTTCTGTATGCTTCTTTCTGAATAGTATTGACATGTTCAATAAAGTTTAACTTAGCGTCGAGAAGAACAAGATCTCTAAAAGAAAGACATTTATTGATGGTAATATTATTGACAGAGAAATTATACTCAATAGGATTTAGTTTACGAGTGAAATTGATAGAATTGCACATAGATATGTTTAGTGGTAAGTTGCTGGAATTCAACTTTCAATTTACGATTACTTAAATATGATTCAAAGAAACGCAGAAAAGACGTAGTGAGTCCAAGAATGGAAAGCTTGTTCAAAAGTATATCATGATCGAGGCAATCAAAGGCCTTAGAAAAGTCAGTATATATAGCTTCAACCTATCAGGGCAACATATGTAAAGCATATCAGATTACTCTCTGTGGATCTGCCTGGAAAAAAGCCGTGCTGTGCCGTAGATAAAATCGATTTTACATGAGCGAAAAGTATTTCATAAATGATATTTTCGAAAATTTTTCCAAAATTGCAAAGGATGAATATATAGGTCTGTAGTTTTTTATGATACATTTGGATCCTTTCTTAAAGATTGGACAGATTTTAGATATCTTCCAATAACTTGGAAAATTCCCTTCTCGTAAGGACATATTAAAGACCATGGTTAAAGATTTGGCTAAAATATTTGCACAATCTCTTATTAAAAATGCCGGAATATCAGCTGGCCCTCTAGTATTTTTAGGTTTCAAACTTTTAAGACCTTTGATGACATCTTCTGCAAGTAGCGGAATGTTACAACTGGTAATATTAACAACATTATCTAGTTTAGACATATCAATTTTAGACGAATTATGATTTTTCCTTAAATCCGAGATTATACTTCTATTAAATCAAGGAGGGTATTTTGAATTGCACCTTGGTGCAGTTTTTGGTACATTAGCGGCAATTGCGGAATTTACGAAAGAACAAAACAAATCACAAGTCTCCTCAGAAGTTGCGCATGCATTCAAACTACTCCAATTAATTCTACAGATACTCTGGTAGAGTTAAGGAAGATTTGCCTTTTTGAAATTATAAGATAATTTACTAGACATAGCAAAACCGGTATTTATTTGAGAAAAACACAGCCGAAATTCTATTAAAGGATGTAAAATATCTTCGTCAACTAATGGATCAAGTGAATGATTTACAGCGATGTCAGATCTACTAAAGTTTAAATCAAATAAACGGTTAATAAAATTAAGAGTATTATTATATTGTCTTAAAGCTAATAATTCGTTAAAATTATTAAGTGCAACTATACTAGCATTTTTCAAAGTAATGGTCATTATTACCTTCATAAGCATAACATCTTACTTTTGAACTTGTTACCCATATTTTTATACGAAACAAATGAGATCCAGTACAAAAACCACTGTGGAAGCCTAGCCAACCAAGCCACCCTAAGCCTTTCCTACTTTAGCGGGAAGCAGTTAAGGAATACCTACACTGGAAGCTTTCCCTTTCTTTCTACCTGATAAGAACCGGCATACTGATGTATCAAGGATTCCCAGCATTTATCTGTGAAGTGTATCATTGTATCAAGATAAAGACTGATATTTTGTTGAATATTATTTTTATCGTAACTTATCTATTTTTATTACTAACTCGTATTTTTACAAGCATTTATCTTCTAAATCTTAGTATTTTTCCAATGCAAATGTACGTTGATACCATGTTCTTATTTTGTAACCTGCTATTCTAGAATAAAGTTGTTCTCTAGTTGATGAGTTATTCAAAATAATTTACCAAAAACCCTAAAAATATATATAAATACACCGCTAAATTTCACGAATTGTTAGAATATGGCAATAAATATTGGTTCATATAAAAATTTAATATAATAATTGAAACTGTATACAGGGTGGACCAGATTTAATTTGCGTATACAGAGATCTCGTAAACCGTAAGATATACATTGTCGGTTAACTGGGGAAAAAGTTACGTATTTTGACGGATAATACAATGGTCCATAGAAGTTCCATATTTTCTGACTGGTTCAGGAGATATTCGATAAAATCCGAAAAACCTCAATTTGGTTTTTTAAGTCGTGCGTTGTTATTATAATAGACAAAAATTAGACGAAGTTTTTGTTATAAATCAAGTTCCCTATAATCTGTCATTTAAAAATTTTTATTACGACGTTTCGTATTTCTAGGGCCACCTTCAACTTTATTTTTTTAAATACGTACCTGGATTTTTAACTGTAATTTTGTATAGCTTTTGTATAGATAAATACAACTTATTGATAAATTGATAAATACACTTTACCATTTTACTACGTTTCGTTTATGAAAATATCATTAGCTATGTAGCTTCTGGTGATACCGTTTTTTACTTGATTAAAACAAGATAGCTAATTAAATAATAAATAAAAAACCAAAAAATGCTTAAAAGATGAAATTTTAAATATTATTTGAAACATAATACAAGAATTATTTAATTACAAACTGGGTTACAATTTTTTATCAAACATAATTAAGTACAACCAGCCAACAAGACTAATAGCTCAAAAGCCCACTGCAAATTTTTACCGTCATCTGATAACGAAATGAAATATACCCCAAAAGCATGGAAAAACATTGTACTTTACCATATGGCACCTGTGCCAATCCCAATCCTAAGCAAAGTTGCTTAAAAAAATTATTTTATATTAAAAAAATCACATAAGGCATGACAGCGCTAATTTTGTTTGCCCTTAAAGTTTTCCAGAAAATAATATTCAAATATATCTTGATATAATATCGTTGCCTATTGTTGTGATTCATTTTGACAGGTTGCCATAGAAACGACAAAAAAACTACTATGATTATGGTTTAAAATAATTGTCCAACAAGAGTTTATAATTATTATTGACTATCTCTGCAAATGGTTTATACAATGCCATCCTTCTTCCTTTCACACATAAACATGGTTTAAAAGGTAGGTAAAAATAATAATAATTCAGGTTTAAAAGCTAGGTTCACAATGAATTAGGATTGTAATTTTCAGGGAAAACACAATTGTCTTATGTGATTTTTCGAATATAAAATAATTTTTTTTAACCACTTTACTCAGGATAGGGATTGGCACAGGTGCAATTTGGTAAATTACAATTTTGTGACATGCCTTTGGAGCATAATTCATTTCGTTATCAGATGACGGTCGAAATTTACAGTGGGCTCTCATACTATAATGAATTATGGTTGTACACATTCTACAAATAATAAAGCTAATAACAAAAACAAAATTCAAAAACAAAAACAGTCACAATAGTTGCTCAAAATGTAGTCCATTCTGTTGGATACAGAGTGTAATGGGTCCGTTCACTTTTATTTTTGAATGTGAATTATTTATATATTTATAAAGATATTAAACTCTTTTGTCTGGTGGTACTTTTCCCGTTAAGATATTTTTGCTAGAAGTAAGGGAATTCCCATAAAATTCTTTCAGTGACTCATTGCGTCAGAAAACCCCTAATTCCCTTCAGGTCTCGTATCGGTTAATAGTTAAAAGGGCGCGGTTGTCGGATGTATCATTGCACCACCATTCCTCTTCTGCATTTATTAAAGAAATTTACGTGATAAAAATATATTATTTTTTAAAAATAATGTGTTCATATTTTCAGATAAAGCTGGAAGCCCTACCTTTTTTAAATTTTAATAAAAACAATTAGTATTACTCAAGCTGAATATTACCAGATCGAAATTTTATTTGAGAAAATGTATCTGGTAAACGTGACAACGTTGTAAGTACTTCTAAATAGTGTTGTCTACACACACTTCTAGAAATAAATGCAACGTTGCCACGTTTACCAGATAAATATTGCAAATCAAATTTCTACTTTTTGATTATGGTCTGGTTAATTTTCAGCCTGAGTAATAATAATTGTTTTAATTAAAAAGTAAAAAATAAGCTCCCAGCTTTAAATCTGAAAATATAAGTTCATGATTTTTAGAAAAATTATGGAATTTTACTATTTAAATTACATATATAAATGCAGAAATGCTATATTAGGGATACTTCCGACAACCCCGCCGTCTTTAAGCATAACCGATACGAGACGTGAACGGAATTAGGGATTTTCTGACGCAATGAGTCACTGAAAGAATTTTATGGGAATTCCCTTACTTCTAGCAAAAATATCTTAACGGGAAAAGTACCACCAGACAAAAGAGTTTAATATCTTTATAAATATATAATTAATTCACATTCAAAAATGAAAGTGAACCGGCCCATTCTCCTAGACATTTGGGATGTAGTTTTATCAACCATTTCTGGTGTAATTTTTTCAAATGCATCTTCTATTCTTTGAAGAAGTTCTTGTAGATTATTTGGCATATTTTTGTCGTAGATTTGGGACCTCAAAACGTAAAAATACGTCGAAAACTCGAGGTCTAAAAAAATCATGATTCCTATACTTTACTTATATCTGTATACAGATAGGAAAGTAAAAAGGAAGTAAAAGAAAAATATCCTTTAACATCTCCATTTCCTAGTATACCTCCTAAAGAAACAGTTAAGCTAGTAGAAAACTTATTAGATCGTAATCAAGTCAATATTATAATCAAAGAAGAAATCCTAAATTTGTTAAACATTTGCCTAAAACAAATTTTTTTTCAATTTCAAAATAACATCTACTCAGCAAATGAAGGTCCTATTATGGGGAACCCATTAAGCCCGTTGCTTGCAGAAATATTTATGGATAATATAGAAAATAAAATTCATAGCAATAATTTAAGTAAACATTGTCTGTATTAGCATAGATATGTTGACGATATATTGACTGCTTTTACTGGTACTAGTAGACAGTTAAATTCTTTATTAGTTTTTATCAATACTATACACCCTAATATTAAATTTACTATGAAAACAGAAAAGGATAATTCAATTAATTTTTTAGACTTAAATATTATTAAAAATAATAAAGGCCATAGTTTTGGGATATTTCATAAGCCATCACATACTGATATTACAATAAATAATAGTTCATCTCATCCATACAAACAAAAGCTGGCAGCATACAACAGTATGATCCATAGATTAGTTAATATTCCCCTTACCAAAGAGAACTTCACAAAAGAATTAAATATCATTAAATAAATCGCAATAAATAATAATTTTAATTCAAAGTTAGTAGACAACATTTTAGAGAAAAAACTTTTTAAACAGGCTATTCAACAAGTTTATCCCATAATTAAAGATCAAAATTGCAGATATAAGAGTCTTACATATATAGGAGCTCCTAGTGAAAAGGTATCATCATATTTAAAAAACCAAAATATTAACGTAGCTTTTAAAACCAATAATACGCTTGGGAAGTATATTAAAAACAATAAGGGTAAAATTAATTCTAATAATAAATCGGGGGTATATAAATTAAATTGTGGTAGTTGTCCAAAATTGTATATTGGTCAAACAGTCCGTACTTTCAAAAACGCTATTCTGAACATTATAATAGCTATACAAAAAACAAAAATAATTCTACTTACTCAAATCATATTTTAGCTGAAAATCATTCTTTTACAGACAACTTTGAAATTTTACATATAGAAAATAAGAGCCTTAAATTAATCCATTTAGAAACACTTGAAATAAATAGATTTAAAAATTCAGATAACTTACTAAATGATCAATTAGATATTAATAATTCACCCTTATTAAATCTCTTTCCTAGTTTTCTGTGAGATAATCCCGGTAATGTGCTACCTTATTGTTATCTGATTGATATTATAATTACCTAAGTACCCTAATTTACTTTAAATAGTTATTTTGTAATGTTATTGATGTTTTTCTTAAGTACTTTGTTTTGTTAAATTATTTCGTATATATATTGGATACCGAATTTAAAATAGTCACATTTGAAAAAGAAGTTGTACTTCGAAACATATGTCATGTTAGTGTTTTTTAAAAATTTTTATATTTTAAAATAAAAGTGTGAAAATCTACCAAATTTGGTTTTACTCTTTCAAGATGTCCAAAACCGTTACTTTGCGGACCCATCTTTATGAAGAATTTTGTTATTTTTGTCCATACTGTTACCTCTATAAATATTTTACAGTCTATTTTAACACCCTGTAGTTATAACCAGTTTTCCTAAATTAAAATATTACAAATTCTCATCTTTTTTAAAATAATTCCAAATATACGATTGTTGTCATTTTACCATTTTATATTTTTAATGAATCTCCTAGCATAGAAAAATAAAGACATCGAAATCAGCCATGGAAATAAAAATTTTGTAGGTTATATTTTTCTTCTTTTTTCATTATGCCTCGACCTTCGATATCGTGACGATAGTTAAAATTATTATCGATAGTGAATTTGAAAATAAAACTATCAATAGTGCAACCAATATTTGGCCACCTCTAGTGGGGATGGTATATGTGAACACGCGTTTCATGAATGAACAAGCAAATGGGTTTGGTTTCGTACAAACAAAACCGTTAATTTCAGTTCTCAAATACAGTTGACGAATTCATTTTTCAAGAATGCGATGCGATAATAGTGACCCTATTCTATTGAAAGAGTGTAATTCACTGATTTTGAATTAGTTCTTGAAAGAACCAAAAGAAGCCTAATACAACTGTGATTTTTGCTTTACAACGTTGCCATACTGCCACCTTCAGCTACAATTATTATTACTTACACCCACAAAATACGTTAAATATTATTAAGAATGCGAATATTCTTCCTTGATGAAATTTTGAAATTCTATTGTCTATTTTAGAGCCTTATGTTAAGTAAATTTCGAATTATAACCGTAAATAATTTTTCTAACAAGACAACTACATGAATAATACCGAGAATGCTTGCAATTTGGTTTTTATAAATGAAATTGATAGTTATTTGTAGTTGACCTCATCCAATTTTTATTTTTTTCTTAACACATTTTCTAAAATTTCCTCATGTATGTGTAGGATTTGTTTTTATTTTCAGTATGATTATCTATTACTGTAAGTTTAATTTGCTATTGTTTTTTTTTCTCCGTTTGACAACACTTCATTTGCATAGAACTAAAAATATAAAATTATGTTTTTAAAAATATATTATGTTGTTTTAGCATTTTCAGGTTCTTTAACTTTTTACTCAACCAACATATTTATTTTGTCGAATTATATATGGCGGTAGATTTAATTTTATCTCCATAGTTTTCTTCATAATAAAGAAGCTGAAGCAAATCCGCAGTCTTTTGTCAATTCCAAGCTTTATATGAGTGATCTCGAATCCACACATTCTATTAATATTACCCTCTTTTTTGCACAAAAAACCGCTTACCGTGAAATTAGTTTTGCGCATTATGGCTTCTCGCGAAAGTTGTGATAACTAGATGCACAAGAACGGAATTACTCTTTTATAGAGCTTATAAAGAATGTCCCAGATTTTTTTGAAGCAGCAAATGTAGTGAAAATTTCATTATCCACCACTTAAAATGCAAAACTTCTGTTTTGGGTTAGTGATTTGAAGAGATTTGAAGATTTATTGTAGATTATTTAATTAAAATGTCGGAAATTATTAGTATGACTTATTTATATTTATTTATATATGGATACAAAATTATACAGGACGAATAATTATTCCTATGATATTATCAATGATTTCTTGCACTGATGGTGCTAAGAATTTAAGCAGTTAATAAAACAAGAAATGTGAACCATTTCTAATTTAAAGCTGAGTATCATTAATACAAATAAATTATTTTTGAGAGAAAGCTATATTTTTTTTATATAAAAATGTAGGTAAAAAACGTATGCGTTGAAACACACCGAACGCCATCATTCACGCTTCAAATTTGTTTTGTGGCTATTTGTTCTAAAACATAGAGGGCTCCAGCATCGGTCGGGAATGCTTATGCACAAACGTTGGATAAATAGAGTTTACAATCGTTTGAAGTATGTTAAAGGGAACACGGCTTCGAATGTTCTGGTTTGACCTCGTCAGAGCTGAGGTCGCTCCGATGTCAAAGGATTAATTGGATAGATGTTCTGTAGTATAAATACGCGGTGGTTCTTTTTGCTAGTTCGAAAACACATTTGTTTTTCTAAGCCGTGTAGTGGAAAGGGCAAAATCAACAAGAGCAACTAACATTTCATGTTGAAAAATTTTCTCTCCCAGCCACTTTAATGAAAACTAACTTTCTAGGTACCTACTCAAAATATTGAACATAGAGTTTAATTTTACAATATGCAATAAACATTAAAACTATATATTTAACGCTAAAGGAAAACGAGATTAAAGACCCCTCACTTTCCTTGTGGAGGAATAATACTCGGTTTTTATTACAATATGTTGTAGAACCTACTAGACTTTCTAAATAAAAGCACCTCGGGCCCAACTCCATGCTATGGTTAGGTTTTGATATACAGGGTGCTGAAATTTTAAATTTGTAACTTTTGCAGTTTAGCAAATTATTTTTAATCACGGGATGACTCACAATTTACTAAAAATTTTATTTGTATTTTAACTTTATTATGGGAATATTCTTCAGATAGTGATAGCTTAAGGTGCTCTACTTTTGCATACAAACCTTAATTTTGAGTGGAATGAAAGGAAATTAACGAATGCCTCCTGGAGATATATGGAAAAATTCGATTTTCCTTAATATAAATTAAAAGGTATTTATTGCCCATATTTTCACTCAAGCCATGTTCATTAAATGAATAACTAATAGAACTAGACTTCAGAAAACCAAAGACTTTGATGTTGCAAGTGGCTAAAGGATCCAAATAAGAGCGTAATTTTGTAAGGAAACCGATTGTATTTTGGGATCAGAAATCATTTCTGTTAAGGAAAATCGAATTTTTCAAGTGTTATCACCAAGAACCACTTGTAAATTTCCTTTCATTTTACTCAACAAGGCTTTGGGGTTTGTATGCGAAAATAGGGCTCCTGAATCTGTCACTATCTGACGGTCTATTAGTAAAATGTGTAGTTGTGGTCTTATTTTATTAGTTGGAATATGCCTCGAAAGTTTTTTTAAGATCTTGAACCATCCGCATTATTTGTACAATGGCTTCAAAAATATTACTAAATCATTTTACTGACATAGAGAAGTTTTAAATTGAAACATTTTAAATTTGTTTTTTTTTATATATATACAGAGTTGATCAGAGAGTGAGATTAATTAAATTTACTGTGGCCGCCTACTGAGGCCACCTACCTGAGTGTTGCATTTATACCCCACTTTTTAATACTTTTCTCAACGTTGCAGATGACTCTTAATCGGAACAGACCACCAAAAAAAATCAGCTATACGTCTTTACATATATGCGCCGGCGCGATAACCTCTAGAGGTTGTTTTGCAGTGTTTTTTTTTTTCTTTAAACGCCCATACCTGAAGATTTTTCATATTAGGGCTACGATATATGACTCCGTCTATGCTAAGAAAACCTTACCTATTAAATGATCCAATAACATTCTTATTACCAATAATTTGGCACGCTACATATTTCATGTTCCTAAATGTCAATGTTCAAATTATTCTCGAAAATATCAAAAAACTACAAAAAGCACAATAAATCTTAAGCTGTCACTTGACGCCGTCAACAAAATGTCTTAGGTTGCCAAACGTGAAGATTATGAATCATAATCTTCAATTTCCACATACGATACACGTGTAAAAGACAATAATTAAAAATCTTAAGTGATTGAAATGAATAAACAACTCATACTAAAGCTTTTTAGCTTTTTTTTATATTTCTGTATAAATAACGCAATAAAATCCATATGAAACTTTTGACAGAGATATTTTATAATTTATAAAAAACAAGTATCATAACAACAACGATAAAACAAAACATACATAGTTTGTGGGTTCGGTTCCATGTTATATGTCAAGTTTGACAACTCACACTCTTTGACTGTTTATAACCAGACAGGGAAAGTAACTTGAACACGTTAAATGATTAATTCCCTGGTACAAATCTCAGTCTAGTTATATTCCTTCAAAGACATACACAACACTTTTAATACTTCATTTTTTTTATACATTGTATTTAAAGATAAAAATTTAATGCAGGTTATTTGAAAGAAGAAATCTGACAACATAGGACCAGCGTACTGTCAGAAAGATGTTGCGGACAAATTAATTGCAAACAAAATAATAAAATCCGTACTTTTGTTGCATGAGCTTTACACGCAACGAGTTGCATACAAAAATTGTACAATTGTACAGTTAAGCTAAGTACCTATAAAAATAACAATTGTTAGAAAAATGAATTATTAAAATTTAAAAAAAACAAGTAGTAGAAATTAAACAAATAAATGAATATATCAAATGAGTAATTAATTAAAATATTAAAGTATAGAGAAATGCACAAACTACATGCTAAAAGTTATATAAAATATAAATAATAAAAAAAACACCTACTTCCCAAAAGATGAAAAGAAAAATTCAAAATAAAAATAAAAACTACCAATAAGCAGGATATCCCTAAACATACAAATTTCTTTATTTGGTGTCATCAACATCAACTACTTAGGTTACTAGCTTAAATATTGCCTATAACTCCTTCAATGTTAATTTTTTTCAAAACTGTATAAAGCACTTTCGACTTAAAATTTTCCAACTAATATATTCATGAGCTATGGCCATCGAGTCACGTGATACCCTGTATAACGTGGTCCTTGAGCGGGTTATGGAAGACAGTGATCTTGTTCCTTTATCCTTTTCTGCATTATTTTACAAATATCTTTATCCTTCATTAGATCTTCCGGACAGTTAATTATAAACACTCTGGCAAGACCCAAATCACTAAGATATCCCGCTGGTTTACATTCTGTACATTTTTGAATTGATATGTCGTTGTTTTCTGTAGCTATTTTGATACGTTCTATAATATCTTTAATAACTTTGTTTTGAAAATATTCAGGATATTTCACTGCAGAGAGTTTTTCTTTAAGAAATTTAATATATTGATCAGCTATTAGGTATCCTTCTCTGTCAATCTATAAAAAAAATAAAAATATTAATATTATTAGGTATAGTTAAACATTTTTAGGATGTTTCTGATGTTCCTTCATAAAGGATATAAATCTTTCTACTTTTTTACCAACTGTAAAGCACAACCAGAATTACTGGAAATTTTGATCAAAAATTAAAATATAAAACTTTTACTGCTCTCGAACGAAAGAGAACGTATTGGTGTTAATATCAAAGTATATTAACCGTTGAGTAGCGACATAAAGCGTCGGTGCCTTTGATCTTGGGTGGAGCAAATTTTCTTTCTCTCTCTTTTGACGTTATTGACGAAACGACACAGTAAAACACTGCTCGAATTATGAACTGGTCTTGAATGTGATGTTTACACTGCTCGACGTAATTTGAAGTAAAACTCTTTTGTAGTTTACATTTATAATAAAGGTTTGGTCATTAGGCAGTTTTATATTTATGAGTATTTAACTTATGTAGTAAATATAAAAATATATATCACTTATAGCACATGCATTTCCTGGCATAACGAAAAGCCCACAAAACCCCAAAAAATCTTAACAAAAACACAATAAAAGAGCACTCATAAATCCACAACAACGAATTCCTATATCAGCTGTCGGACTAAAGTGAAAGGGGTTGTTTACATCTTTAGAAGACGTCTCGCCTCTCTATTTCGCGTCGGCGCACTAGAATTCGGTTTCCCAGCTGTCGCTACTCAACGGTTAATATACTTTGTTAATATCGTTACTTTATAAACCCTGTATTTAATAAATGTTTCTTCACCTATACCCTTTAAAAGATTTACTCTTTCCTTTATAAAAAAAGCATAAAAAAGAGTACTTCTATTTTTTTTTTTTAATTTCGTTTATTAACGACGAGACCTGGGATCATTATTTATTTGGAATGTCTTTGTGCTTTTTGGTCCGTAATTCTAATAAAAATTTTATGATGTATGACAATTGTGTTAAAAATAGAAATATAAATTTAGATATTTTACCGTTTTTGTTTTTATAAATACTCTTCTGGAAGATATTCACGACAGTAATATAAGTAAAATTAAAAAGACATTTTAACTCATACAGAATGATTTAAAAAATAAAGGCTAATCGTTACCCATTTCTAGTCCTGATTTTCAACCGGGAATTCTACGCCTTATAACACAAAACAATTACTTTTAGGGAATTAAATTATACTGTAAATATGCTAAAGCTCTTTGGCCGATTTTATCCAATTTGAGCTCTTTAGGCAGCAGCAGTCAGTTTGAGTAGAATTTATATTCTAATTTGAAGATTTTTTTTAGGTTAATAGTGACTTTTTCATAAGTTTTGTTTGCATTTTCTAGGACATTTTATTTTCCTAATACCCTGCTATAAGATGTATCCTCCTTTTCAGGGTGGTTTGCCCTGATTACAATAAGTGTGTGGCAGGTTGTGTTTCCAAAAAATATCGTTAACCTCATAAATGGACAAGTCCATAGTATAAGGTTATAATTATATGATTGGGAAGGGTTTTATCTTATGCTTAGGGGGACTGACTCCAGCAGATCCTGGAGTTCAACAGTGAGGGGTAGGTCTTGGGAGTCGGAAAGTACCTAGCCTTAGATTTGGTTGCGGCATTTTTTTTTTCGCTTTTCGAAATAGTGGGAGGTGGCGTGGGCCCCATGGAGTTTGTAGTGTGTCTTGGGAGTGTATGTTGGTGTATTTTAGCGTGCGAGAGACGTATTATTTCCTGAGGGTTTGAAAACATGTGAGGATGGGGGTGTTGGGGAGATTTAGTTGGTTAGAATTGTTGGCTACCGAGAGTAGAGCTGTATTGTCGGCGTATAGGAGGCACTTGGACGATGGGTGGTTTGGAGGAAGAAGTCGTATGTGTGTGTATGAGTTAAAGGAGAGGGGCCAGGATGGAGTCTTGTGAGCCACCAGCAAGTGAAGTAAATGTGTCTGACAGGGAGCTTCCACTTTGACGGCGATTTTCTGTCAGTGAGGTAGGAGTGTATGAGTTTGGAGATTTCGGGAGAGGGAGACATATGTTCATAAGCGTTTTGACTAGTCCGGCGTACCACACTTGGTCGAAGGCTTTTTGAACGTCTAATAGAACGGCTGATGAGATTTGCTGGAAATGTATTGCAGTGACCGCAGTAATGTTAAGTGAGGAGATTGCGTCCTGTGTAGAGTGGTAAGGTTTGAAACCATGTTGGGATTGAGGAATGACGTTTCTTTCTTTACAAAATTCTCGTTTTTGTTTTTTGAGCAGAAGCTCGGAGAATTTCTGTAAAACTGAGAGATGGACCTGTATGAATTTACGGATTTGGGTTCCTTGCCTCGTTTGAGGATCAAAATGGTATTAGCGGATTTCCAGGTAAGTGGAAAATAGGAAACGGAGAGACAGGAGTTTAGGAGAAGGGTGAGGATGGGAAAGAGGGTTTCAGGAAGATGCTTCAGCGTTCTATACATGAAATCAGGCCCGGGGGTCGTGTTTTTGCCTACTTGACAGGCGATATTGGATGTCTTGGAGGGTAAATGGGGTAGTGAGGGGTTTTTCGACATTCAAAGGTGGGACTGGGGAGGCAAGTGTCTGCAGGACGTTTAGTTCGGTTTCGTGTTTTAATTAGTCGTCTGAAGATAATTGACTATTTGAAATATACTAGCACATGGAAGTGTCTTGCCATCCTCATTCAGATGACCAAATCAAAGTTAGTTTGTTAAATAGTTATATCTTTTAATTTATTATTTAATACTTACATATTTAAGAGTTTGGCCAATACATTGGTAAATACACTGCAAAAAAATAGAATAATTTATAAATATTAACAAAACTCAAACATAACTTAGGAAGACATTATAAATATTCATACCGGTTAAAACAAATGCTATTCAGAGATTTAAACGCTATAAGTTGTCACTTTATAAAATTCTTTATGTAAGTTTAATAAATTCATTCAGGGGAAGTCAATTTTTGGACAAAAATTAAGTAATCAGTACAAAATTTAGTTCTGCACCTCTATTTTATGATTCCATACTAAAACTAAGAAATAAAGTTGTCAATCACGAGTAACGATGGCTTAGACATCCGGTATACTAGGAAAAAATGATGAATGTTCACGCGTCAGGGGGAGAAACGCTGAAGATACCATTAAGAAACGCACCACAAGCGATCGTTGTAACTAAATATTTGAATGATAACGAGGTGAAAACTAATATTGAATATCTTTATTTATTATTGACAACATCAAAATCTAATCTAGTAACTATACAAGTAAATCATATAGTATTTGATCAATGGTTCTGTTGAATTCAGAAGGTGCAGTTTTGATACCAAGGGAAAGAGGGTGCATTCGATATGTTCCTCGATAAGTTGAAATAGTTTGAATATACTTGTAGATGGTAGATTTGCTTTGAATAAATCAAGTCGACAGAAATATGTTGAACCTTTTAAACTGTTTAGTATATCTTCAATACGTCTGTCATTAATTCGAATTTTATAGTCTACACATAGACGCTCTCTACCAACTAAGGGTGATCCCCAATCGCTATTGTCAACTTTAGATATAATACCTGCAGCTTCTAGGATATCCAGTTCCTTTTCCACCTTGTCTCGGAACGCGTTAGGGATATCTCTATGCTTTTGGACGTAATTTTAATGAGACTTTAAACTTTGGTACCAATCCAATTTATTCTGGTCTGTTTTACATTCTTTTACCATATGATTGTCTTTACCACATCTAATACAACAGTGATCGATTTCTAAATTTTTGAAATCAATCCTTGACTTTGACTTGGATCGATTTTTCTCATATGATTTCGTACGGTTTTAATTTTCGTGAATTTTTTCTGGATGAATAATTTATTTTATTAACGTTAATAAAAACATTGTGGGATGATAAAGCTTGTCTGTATATTTTTGAAGTAATACATAGATATTATTAGCATTTTTACCAATTAATAATTTATTAAATAATCTCTTACACGAATTTTGTTGTGAAATTCCTCAGTTGTGACTACGTCTTTTCCAGTAACTTGTCTATAGCAATGAGTTAATGTTTTCGTGTCATCACTTAACCGGTTCTTGAAATATTCTTCCCCGCAACAATGTTGATAATTTATTACTTTAGTACATTTGCTACAAGAGTGTACATCTTCCTTCTGATCTATTGTTTGATCTGGAAATAGTAAAGAATAAGGTTATATGTGTCTTAAATGCAGTATAATCTATAATAAAAGTGAAATAAAGTCCTATTTTTAAATTTAGTTTTATTATAAAATGGATATTAGTTTTGATAGACTAAAATAGTTGAAAATCCCAACGACGCGTTAGAAAACGAAGTATAGCTTTTTGCAGAGTATTGAAATTATAATCAATTACAAAACTTAGAAAGTATTGTCCATTTAATACTTTAATACACGTAACAAAGATACGCATAAATATGCAAAGTAGATGCAGTTTAATTAAATTTAATGACCTAAAAAATAATTTTCAACTCTCCCAACTAGAGAATTTCTGAACGTTTTAGTCCCGATATTAATGGGACAGTCCCGATATCGGTGTATCCCGTTTTCGAATTCCCATGTGTGGACGTAAAATGTCCCGATTTCATATAGGTAAAATATTTATTCAAAAATTGATAATATTATAACATTCTTTTAAAGGTTAAAAAAAAAAAAAAATTATAATTGATCCAAATCACTTCATTAATGAAATTTACTGGCTCTAGTCTCATTTTCACTCGGTATTTAAGTGCTTTTTATTATACCCTTCTAAAGAATAACAAAAAATAAGCCGAAACATTTAAACACAAAACTGTTGACCTTCAAACATCTAAACAAGTACAAATTTTATCGCTGCATCAATTTTCATAATAAAATATTGGAAACCCCAGTTCGTTATTACATTTTCCGTAAATTAATTAAAACTGTAAAAATATTCTTACATGTGTTATTTTTTAACATAATCTGGAAAACCAATGTGGAATTCTCAAGTCGTAACTAATTTCAAAAATGATAGATAAGTATGCGCAAAAATTAATGTGGTAGATTTTTTAAGTAAACAGCAAATTAGTATTATCAGTTTATTATTTTATTTTGATATACCTTATTTATACAGAGAAATATTTTAAAGATATCAAAAACAGTTTATATAATATTAAAAACCAGAATACCTTAAGTAAGTAAACTTAAAAGAATTTAAGCCAAAATAAATAAACTGTAGTTAATGCAAAAATTATCAATCAACAGGATTTAGGTTTTGAAGAATGATAATTTTAAATTCATTTAGTCGCTTTTAGTTACCATGAAAATGAATTGGTCATTCTTTGACTGGAACTAATTTACTTAATTTTGCCCATAGCTCAATTGGGGGCCAGTGCAGGACAGTCTTTAATGTAAATTAGAAATAGTAAGCAACAATATAAAATCTGAATCCATGTCTATTTAATTTGTTAAATGTTTATAAATAAAGTACCTATTTTAAGATTTAAACAAAATTAGTACCAAGGTACTGAAGTGATACTTGAGTCTTGCGCTTTATAAGCCATTTTATGTATCTACTTCAGGAAAAGAAAAAAAAAATAATGAATATGATAGAAAACCACTTAACGGTAATCTAATAACGAAGCAATGATGACATCAGTGCAAGGTTGTTATACTCGTATATTGTACTGTTCACTGTATTTTTGGTTGTATGGTAAAAGTATATTGTATTTTTATTCTCTAGGGACAGACAATTGTTTGTATCAAAATAATACAACATAATAAAAGGTATATTCTCATTATGGGTCAAGCCACGATCAAGTCACGGTCTGACCAAAAATTATGTTTCATAATTTTAAATGAGATTTCTTTTAAACCGTTCACACATGCCGGAAATCGGACAAGCAAGCCACGGTCAAGTCATAAGCCGATAATTTCCAATATTTGACTGAACCGTGACTATCCGTTGATGCGCAGACCATCTAGCGTGGATTCTCAACGACCAACCAGTTAGAGCGGACTGTCGGCTGTCTGTAGTATAAAGAGTGATTAGATTTTCTTTAAAATGGCTGTGTTAAAATTTTTTTTATATGAAAACGATCTTAAACATACTGAAGATTTTTGAGCTGGGGAAATCGTTTCCCTAAATGTGGTAACATTTTTTTGAAGTTCATCTTTAATTGTCAAAAATATGTTTCGAAATTCTTCAATTTTTATTCTATAATAAACAAAAAAAAATTGTTTCATCATTCATAAGTATTTCATGCAACTTAAAAAAATCCCCTTCGATTTTTCTTTTTTTGCATTGGATGTATCTAAAGTCTTTATTTATTTTATTTTCCATATTTTTTACTGTTCTTCTTCCGCATTCAAAATAAATGCAATTTTAAATATTGAAGATGAAAACATTTTTTAAGAATGCTACAAGCCAAACTACTCTGAAAAACACTCATGCACGATTGCCTGCTGTACGCTGGAAAAACTGGTCGAATATGACGATGCCATGACCCGATATTGTGTATGCTTTCAAAAAGATTTGATTGATACCGGGCCATGAATTGACCGTGCCTTGTCCGGCTAATGTGGATAGACCTTAACCCTACACTGCCTAATGTATCAAATTTGATACAACCATATTTTTACCGGGATATTCGTCACACATGTTATTTTTGGCTGTACTGCGCACCGTATCAGTTTAGCTACAACCTTACTGAATAAGTCTATACAGTCGAAAATTCAGTATGCGGCGATTTGTACCCGCTATTTTGTTAAGTTGTGTTCGGTTGCACGTGGGTACATTGCCTATAAAACTCAATATTTCTTAGTTTATCTATTTTAGAATTATTTTTGCTGGCTCTCTCTATTATAAAGGTAAGTACTTTTTGGTTTCTTCTATTTATTTATAAGTTTCGTTGTTGTAAAGCAGTAAATTCTGTAATAAAATTAGGTCGTATCATATTGGCTACATCGTGTAAACTCCAGTAAAAATTTCATTATATTTGCTGCGAGGCTTTAGTTCAATTTCAAAGATTTTTTTTACTTTTTAGATGGTAAATCGACTAAAATGGACAAGACCACTTACTGAAAAGGAGTTTGAGGATGCTGTAGCCCGTTGTGTAGCCCACTTATCCGATAGTGAGGATGATTTTGAGGTAAATTCAGATGATGATCTGGATGACTTTGCTCCTGATCAAATTGAACCTGTAGAACTACCACTGCAGTTTGAAAATGACACCATAATTTTTCCCGATGGAGATATTAAGCAGGAAAACCAAGTTCAACAGAGTGCAACCACGTCAAATCAAACTCCAGAGGAACCACAACAGGAGGCAGGTAATTTGAAAAAGAAAATGTCCAGTCTTCTATGGCGTAAACAAAATCTTGTGTTGAGTAAAGAGACTTTATTATTTCGGGGAAACTCAACATTGCCTTCATCAATAAAGGAGCTTGAAACACCATTTCAGTTCTTCAAATATTTTTTGATGACAATTTATTTCAAAAAATTGCCGACGAATCAAACCTTTACTCTGTCAAAAAAGATCCCAATAAAGCAGCCACATTATCTGCAGCTGATATAAAACAGTTTCTTGGGATCTGCATATACATATCAGTTGTTCACATGCCCAACGTACGAAGCTACTGGTCAACAAAACTAGGCTTTCCCCAAATCAAAGAGACTGTGAGTCAAAATCGCATTGAATTTATTCGAAAACATCTGCACTTCAACGATAATGACAAGATATTGGCCAGAGAAAGTCCAGACCATGATAAGTTGCATAAGCTTAGACTTGTTCTAGATGCTCTAGATGCCAGATTTCAGTCAGTACCTTTGAATAAATGTCTTTCTGTAGATGAGCAACTTTGTGCTACTAAAACACGCCATCATTTAAAACAATATCTTCCGGCCAAACCACACAAGTGGGGTTATGAAACTGTATGTGTTTTGCGGAAGTGATGGCTTCTCGTATAATTTTGAAATATAACTGGCAACGAAAATAATTCAAAATTTCGATTAGATACCGAGCTCAAATTAGGTTCTAGTGCCAACATCGTTGTAAGGTTATGCAAAATTGTTCCTTCAAATCAAAACTACAGAGTATATTTTGATAACTTTTACACATCAGTTTACCTGCTTGCTTATTTAGGTAGCAGAGGAACTTACTTGCTGGGTACGGTTCGACGTCCAAGGATTCCGAATTGCAAGTTACCAACTGAGGTAGGGTTAAGAAAAAAAGACAGAGGTACTTCAGAAGAGTTTGTTTGTAATGTTGATGGAGTCGATATATCCTCAGTAACATGATTAGATAACAAACCAGTCAAAAAAAAATACATACAAATTAAGTGTCCCAGCTTGGTTCCAGAATATAATACCCACATAGAAGAGGTGGATGCCATGGACAGCTTTATTGGAAGATACAAAATTAGGCTAAGATCAAAAAAATGGTACATAAGATTTTTTTACCACCTAATTGACATGACGCTTGTCAACACATGGCTGCTTTATAGACGGGCACAGAACGAAACAGAGAAGTTGATGTCTCAGGTTCATGTTCGTCTCGAAATAGCAGAGTGCCTTTGTAAGGCTGAAAATAGCAGTAGAAAGCGAGGCAGGCCTTCCAAGGAATCAGTTGAATCAATGCTGACAGAAAAGAGAAAAAAGTCTACAGTCTTCTCTCATGTACCACCCAAAGACGTTCGAACAGATTCGGTGGATCATTGGCCAATATACGATCAAACAAGACAGAGATGTAAATTTCCCTCGTGTTCTTCATTTTCTCATATTAAATGCTCCAAATGCGGAGTACATCTATGTTTAAACAAAAGCAACAATTGCTTTGTCTCATTTCATAATCAGTAACATGTTTAATATTTTAATGTTTAATGTATCAGATTTGATACGACTATATTTTTGTCAAAATAAACAAAAATTTTGATCCTAATTTTTTAAAATAGTTTTTCCCTACATCCTTGAAGAGAAACAAAAATAAAAAACATTTTTGTTTAATTTTAAAAAAATAATAACAAAATATATATTAATAACAAAATTCAGTTACAAACAAATTATGTAAAAATGAGTACAAAAATTTGAAAAATTAACTATTATTTCCCTTGCCCACAATGGTTGAACCGATTGCGAAATCTGTGAATTTTTATATCTATTTACAAGGTCTCTGTAAATGTGCAAATTAAAAACGGTATATTATTCTAGTTGAACGATTGAAAATTGGCTAAACTAAATGTTATTAAAATTTATTTGAATTTTAATAATTCGTCATTTCTTATGTAGGCACTTCTCATATAAAATGAAAAACATTTGTTTATAGGTTAGGTTTTAGGTTAGATATATATTTGTTATTGAAAACACAGTTTACACGAACAATCTAGGGCAGATGAGGAAACTAAAATAATGTTTTTCATTAAAACGGGTACACCTACTTACTATGATATGGGTGATCCAATTTGGCAGTACTGACCAACATAAGAAGACTAGTCAAAACACTTAAATAACAAACCACTAACCTTGTCATTTTATCTGCAACCTTCAGTTATTCGTAGTATTTATTTGTACCTATAAATAGAATGTGGGAAGTCCAAGTTCTAATCAAGTTTATATTTGAACTTGCATCGCAAACTATGCGTTAATAAATAGGGTAGAGCTGAGCATACAAACTTCTTTACAAATATCTATACAAAGCGCAGCTAAATTATGGAACAAATTAATTATTTTGCAAACAATTTAGGTTTTAGAAAAACCCTAAAATAGGTCGATTTTTAATTTTAAATGTCGATTTTTTAAATAAAACGCGATCATGGTGACGTCACCAGTTTTGACGTGGTGACGTAATATTTATTATTTTAATTCAAATGCGGGTCTTGTAATACCTCATTTGAAAAGACCACACATGTGGCGGTTATAGAGGGTTGAAAAGAATAATCGTTGACTCAACAAAACTCATCTGTGTTTATTTGTAGAAGGATCTGGAATCGACCGTTTAGGTGCCCATACACTCACGATTTTCTAGCGATATATACCGGGTGTCCCAGATTTTTTTGCCCAGCGGATATCTCGGTTATTTAATGATATAAAATTGTAAAAAAAAATATGAATAATATTTGTCTAGTAGCCTTTTAAATTCCACTACATAAAGTTATATTCATCAATCCACCCCATAGGAACAACCCCTAACTTTTTTTTTTCAAATGTCACCCCTATATTTTTTTCGCTGATATAAATACTCAATTTGTCCCGAATGCAACGATATGATATTTGATATACTTTACAGAGTCATAAAGCCGGTAAAGACTAAAAACCAATGTTGTGGTTAAAGTCATTAATTTTGTATCACCTGGTATTTTCTTTTTATTTTGATTAGAATTGCTTCGTTTTTGTTTTTTTTTTGTTACCTATAACTAACTAACGATATGCTTAGACCATTTCTGAAATTGTTCGCTAGCTATAAACATCAGACAAAATGCCCTTTACATTCACTCCAAACGAATATGTTGATATGCTTTTAATTTTTGGTGAGTGCCAAAAAAATTCTCGTGCTGCTGTACACTTGTATCAACAGAGGTTTCCTGAGCGCCGACAACCATCACGTAAAACATATTCTTATGTTGAGACTAGGATGAGAGAAGGGTCATTTCCAGGAAAAGACAAACATCGTCAACATGCTGCTGCTGTAAGAACTGAAGAAATGTGCATTAATGTATTAGCTTATGTGCAAGTACATCCCCAGATATCGACGCGAAACCTAGCTAACGAGGTTCATATTAGTAAGTCGTCAGTACAAAGAATCCTAAAATCCTATAATTTTCATCCGTTTAAAATTCATTTGCATCAGGAACTTAGAGCTGGAGATTTCGAAAGAAGGATAACATTAATAGCACATTTTGAAGATTTAATGGAACGAAATCCCAACATTTTGAACCAGATATTGTGGAGTGACGAATCAAGGTTTCACAATAATGCTACTGTAAATCGTCACAATATGCATTATTGGTCTCCTGAAAACCCTCACTGGGTTAGGGAAACTAACTTTCAGACCATCTGGGGAGTAAATGTGTGGTGTGGATTATTTCAGGGACGACTGATAGGTCCCTATTTTTTTCAAGGTACGTTAACTGGTGCTAGGTACTTACACTTTCTTGAAAATGACCTTCCAGAACTTCTTGAAGAAATTCCAATACAAGAAAGAGGTGCTATGTGGTGGCAACAAGATGGAGCTCCTCCACATAATAGTAATTTAGTTACCCAATTTTTAAACGAACGCTTTGAAAATCAGTGGATCGGAAACAGCGGCCCTTTGAGGTGGCCTGCGCGTTCACCAGATTTATCGCCTCTAGATTTTTTTTTATGGGGATATCTGAAGACCGTGGTATTTGAAACACAGCCATTGAATTTAGAAGATTTGCAAAATAAAATAGTACAAGCCTGCAATAACATTACACCAGAAATGATTACAGCGTCATGTACTCGTGAACTCATTCGACGTTTTAAAGCATGTTTGGCAAGTAATGGGGGCCATTTCGAACAATTTTTGTAAATATTCAATTATTTAAAAAACATATTAAGAGGTTTACCTATTCATTGGATTTGTTATTTTTTAATATAATAAAATGATAAAATGTAAACTAATTATTAATGACTTTAACCACAACATTGGTTTTTAGTCTTTACCGGCTTTATGACTCTGTAAAGTATATCAAAAATCATATCGTTGTATTCGGGACAAATTGAGTATTTATATCAGCGAAAAATAATATAGGGGTGACATTTGAAAAAAAAAGTTAGGGGTTGTTCCTATGGGGTGGATTGATGAATATAACTTTATGTAGTGGAATTTAAAAGGCTACTAGACAAATATTATTCATATTTTTTTTTACAATTTTATATCATTAAATAACCGAGATATCCGCTGGGCAAAAAAATCTGGGACACCCGGTATAGTACTAATGATTATAAGCGACTGCTTGCTAAGCACTATGTACCTCGTACACGATACAGATCCGGATTGAGCATTTATACTAATTAATAATTCAATTATTGCCGCACTATGTTGCCAGTAATGGCATAGTTGGTCAATTATTATTACTTTAAAGTTGAAGGTGGTAGCCATGTGTGAGTTATATGTTATTACTTGTTTACTCCTTGCCCGAGGTATGAAGTCTAGCGCTAGACATACAGAAACAAACGCACCGCTTCGAGAAGCTTCTGGCGTGATCCCTTTGCGGCGTATGAGTCATAGAGAGGCAGTTATCGATCGTTCTGGAAAGTCAAGTGTGTTCTGATACAGAACTGGCTTTATATAAATAACGAGTTTGTCAAGGGACAAAATTATTTAATTTTAGTGTTGAATAGTAAAGACAAATTGTAATAAATAAATTAGAGTTATAATAGTACCTAAGTATTATATAAATTAGTTAGTACGTTATAAATAAATGGTAAATAAAGTATTTTAAGTAAATAAACTATAAATAAATTAAACAAACATTGATGTTAAAAGTGGAACTGTAAATAAATATTGGCTAAAAAAACTGTGCGATTTAAAAGTGGCTGAATTGCGTTAAAAATTAGAATATCTGGAGACGACAGGAAAGAAAGCAGAGCTAACAGAACGGCTTAAAGAAGCAATGCGAAACGAAGATTTGGATATGGAAACGTTTCTATTTTCGTTAGAAAGTCAAATGTCAACTATGAAAACCGATATTTTTTCTAACAATACTTCCTTAGAAACCAAAGTTTCGTCTGATATGTCTTCTATGAAAACTGAAATTACTGCTGTTTCTTCTATAAAAAGTGATATTTTCTCCTTATAAAGTAAAATTTTTTCTGACATTTCTTCCTTACACAATAAAGTTTTTTTCTTAGAGGATACAGTCTCTTCCGATTTCCGATATATCTTCTTTAAAAGATGAAATTTCATCCGACTTGGAAAGCAAAATATCTTCTATGAAAAATAAATTTTCGTCTAATATTTCTTCATTAGAATAAAAGGTATCTTCCGAAATTTATTCTATGAAAGATAAGAGTTCTTCCGTTGAGAATAAAATAATGTTTCCGTAGAGAAGAAAATAAAAGAAATGGAAAAGCAGATAGAAACGGAACATACAGAACAGGCCAAGAACGGTGAAATAAAGTGCCATGAGGCAGCTGTAAACTCTGCTCGTATTAAAGCCCCAACTGTAAAAGGAAATATGTCATGGACCAAATACCTTAAACAGTTCGAAACAGCTGCCAGAGCAAACGAATGGTCTGAACGAGAATGCTTTAGACCTGTGGAAACGACCGATGACTTTGAAAAACTTAAAAAGAGACTAAACATGCGATATGGACACAAACACTTGGAGCAGTTATACCAGCCACAAGTAAAGAATCACAAACAGAAACGAGACAAGACCTTTCTCGAATATAAAGTTGATATTGCCAGGTTGGTTCGATTTGCCTACACATCAGCTCCGGAAAACATGATGGAATGTTTGGCAGTCAAAACATTTGTTGATAGACTCCGTGACCACAAGATGCAGAAAACACTTTACTTAGCTCGTCACAAAACATTGGTCAATGTCTTGTCCGCTGCTCTAGAGAATAAGGTGGCTACGCAGGTTTCTAGAGGATTCAGTAAAGTGAGGACGGTAAAAAAAGAAAACGTGGAAAATGAACTCGACCAACTATTTAACATAATGAAGAGTTTTACTGATAAAAAGATAAAGACGAAGACTATCAGGTGCTGGAATTGCAGTGAACTGGGCCATGTACACAGTTTGTGCAAACGCCCTAGGGTTTCAACAACTGAAGACAACACGCCGCAGAAAAACTAAAGCAGGTCGGCCTAGAGGGGGCAGCTTCGACCCGAAACCGTTTCAAAGACCCTGTCATACGGATAGCCTTTTTAAAATGTTCCGATGATAGTGTATACATTATTCAGCAGTCAGATTGAGTGTGTTTTCCATGTCAATTTTTTAAATGACATACTTTAAAATACCAGTGATGGTTTAGAAGTTTTTTATCCTACCAAAAAAAAAAATGTATAAAACGCTACTTTTTAGATCTATAAAGAAAATATTTATATCATGTCTTATAAACACTTAAAGCTTTTAGATTATTACTTACTCCAGTTGTTTATTGTTTTTTTTTTTTTTCATACAAAATTATTCAAAAAATAATACTTTCAAATACCATCTTGAAATTTTGCTTATTTTATACTCAGACGTCTTTATTTCAAAATAAAACACTCAAACAAACCGATTAAGGTAAAATTACTGGTGCTACGTACGTTTACATAGAAACCAAATAATATGTAATGAATAAAATTTGGAGGACTCTTAGTATTACCTTTGAAAGAGCAAATTATATAATATTCAATGGCATTTAAATAGTATAGTCATCTAAAATGGGATATTTAGGTCGGTAACTAAAATTATTTACAAATTTATACCATAAAAAAGCATTCTTCAGTTTCGTCAATTGAACATGAACTGCTCTTCTTTAGTTGAAAGTTCTTTGCAGTAGTACGGTGTTTAAAAAACTCAATTAAATTATTTTAAAATTGTTTAATATTTAATCCTAGAAATTAAGAGACAAAACATGTTAGGAATCGAATAGAATAGTTATTTATGACAATATATGCTCGATTCTATTCAACACAAAAAATAAAAATATTACAAGTAGAATTTAGGTAACTAATTTGGCCTCTATTTTTTTACATCAATTATTTTTACTTTTGTATGGCGTATACAAATTTTTAAGGAAATATTTTATGGATTATATTCCTTATGTACAGATGAATGATTTTCTATTATGTAATTTTTTTTTATTTCTGTAGTAATTGTTTAATTAGCTCTGTGATCTTATTATTAAAATAATTCTGGAAATTATTAACATACCCTGTTATATATGGCAATATGATTTGAATGACGCCATTTTGAAAATATTGAGAAATAGAATTAAAAACAATATTTTTTAAATACTAACTTTTATTTCAGTGCTAGTTAACAATAGATTTTAACAAGAATATTTAACAATATTTACATATATTACGTATCAAAATAATTGTTGATAAAAAAGAGAAAATAACATGAAATTATGGTAAACAATATGGTGCTTCTTCTAGTCTTTTCTGCATTATTTTACACAACTGTTTATCCTTCATTTGGTCTTCTGGACAGTGAATTATAAACCGTTTATTAAGACCAATTTGACTGAATTCTCCATCTGATTTACATCCTCCTATTGAAACGGAGTTAGCAGCAGTGAACGCTAAAACACCTTCGATAATTTTGCTTTGAAAGTCTTCAGAAAATCCAACTAGAGACAACTTTTCTGTCATGTATGTTTTGTATCGATCAGGTATGATGCGTCCTTTAATGTCAATCTATAAAATAGAAGAAAAAAATATATATTTTATACCAGGCGAGTCACAAGGATTTTTACAATTTTTGACAGTATATTAGAGTCTATTAAGAGGTATGTCAAAAAAAGTGTTAATTAAATTCTTTCATTATTTTAATATAACTGTCTAGAAATTTATAAATTCCTGGACCGGATTTAAAAACACAGGTAAGGCAGTGTATAAATAAAGTTCATCCTGTAATATACGGCGAACGGCAATAAAACTGTATATCTAACATTTTTGTCGCACTTTCAAAGTATTTTTTATAAAGACTCTACTTTGGCTAAAACTGAAAAATAAGTACATTATTTTCCAGCCAATACTTACATATCCAAGTTTTTGACCAATGCACTGGTAAATACACTGCAAATAAAAAATAAAAATTAATTGAAAAACAGTGAGCAATACTATATAGCACAATTAAGACAAGAAATTGCGAAGATTTCGCACAAACACTTAATTTCAAACAAATTGATTTTTTTGGCTCAAGTTTTGTGTTCTTTTCTGACTCTACTAAATAGTTTAGTTATCTGGTACCTGGAAAGTTTTCCGGGCATTTTGAAAATGAGTAATTTTATAGATTTCGATGTGCTCTTTCCGAAGTTCAACTTTGCCACCTCGTATATTTGCCGTTAATTCTCTTTTTACTCATGGCCGGTAGTTATGTAAGAAAAGAAGCCAAAAACTAACACTATCTACACTTAATAAATAAAATTATCTTTTATTTCGATTCAAGGCCTGTTGCGGCATTAGCCGTGATTTTTAAATATAAATATATCTTTAAAAAATCGAAAAATTTGCTGCTTTCGACAGATTGCTCGTGCTTCGTTACACATCGCCCAAAAAACTTTCTGTCTCAAGCTGCAAATTTCCACTCTCAAATTTCAAAAATTTGTCTATAAGCCTACCATTAATATTTAATAACAATTAGCTTACCAAAACTTTATTTCTCTTAAAATCGCGATAATTACATTGACATTTGTCGATGCTAGTAGAATGTAGGAAACAATCTTTAATAATTTTTGAATTTTCCATCCCATAATTTAGGAAATATTCTGATCCACAACATGGTTCAAATTTTATTTCTTTTTTCAGACATTCTTCAACAAGTTGTGTTTGGTTGGCTAATGAACCATCTTCTTTTTGATCTGAAAATAATAAAAAATATCTTTATTTAAAAAAAATAGATTCTTGAAGGCACAGGAATTAATCAGAGCAAGCCAAAACATAGTGTTCCAAAGACACCCTAAATACTGGAAATACCTAATGGCAAGAGTTTCGGGCAGCAGTCTTTCCTTTGTCCTCTATCGACTCTAAATCAAAATTTAAGTGACAGTTTTATTTTTTTTTTTAATTTTATCATGTAAGTGCTGCCCTCATATAAATCTTTCAATAAAAGCTATTCTACTTGAATTTTTATGTTATTATTCATATTTTACTACTAATAATGCCAATTATTACAGGTTCATATTTATTTAACACTTCTACATAAAAAAAAAACCGACACATTTCAGGCAATTAATAAAATACACGCCCCACAATACAAATCTGCACAAATTCGGTATTTTTTAAAAAATCGTTTAAAAATGTTTTTTTAATGCGAATTAGGCAGAAAACTATAGCCAACAATATGGCCTATTTTAAGTTTTTAAACAAGCAAAAATGACTGCTCTACGATGTATTTTCCAATCGTAATATTAAAAAAAAATCCCATATGGATCAAACTTTATGGCACACACTATATAACAAATTTTGATGCTACTTTTATTTTTTTTTTGTATGAAAAAAGTAAGGAGTGGTCCACAAAAATTTTTTCTAAAGTAGGTCTTAGAAAAATTCACGTATGTAGAGGGTACAATTCTTCTTCTTTTTAGTGTCAGTTTGGATTTATTTCTGAACCTCCCTCAGTTATCACGTACATGACTCGTATTTCTGTCTTTGTCAGTCATGGCCTACTTTAGAAACAATTTTTTTTATCACATTAAAATTTTGTTTCATACATTTATTTGGCCTTTACCTATTAGGGTATTTAGCCTCAATTTTTAAATGTCATGCTATTTTGGGCTATTTTCGTTGCTATTGTTGGCGACATTGGACAATCAGTCTTTGTCGCAAAATATCTTGATATTGAAGGATTGAAATTTAACATTGCTCCTTTATTATTTTTGCATAATCCGCAAATTGATAGGTAAATTCGTGTGTTAAGTCATATCGACCCGCTTTTTCATGTTTGCATCTTTTTACGTTCCTTTTACTTCGACCTCGACGTTCAATTTGTAACATAAAAGCCGTCAATTATTTATAAACTAGTTAGAGTGTACTTACTGCGATAGGAATGATCTAATTTAGCAGCACCGACCACCAGAAAAGTAGTCGAAACACATAAACACCAGGCCACTAACTTATTCATGACATTGACCTTTAATAACCCAACACAGTGCATATGTAACTAAAAACTAAACAACTAAACCTGGTAAAGATTTGTTTATTGTAATTATTTGTAAAATTATGAAAAACCCAAAAACAAATGGTACGGATAACGTAGGGTAGAGCAGGGTATTCAAAACTCTTGTCTTGATGTTTATTATTAGAACTAGGTATGTGTGTACCAGTGGCGGCGATAAGGCCTCCGTAAGCCCCGGCCGAGTGAAGGATCCACAAAGCCGTATTTAGGGTGCGGGTTTTAGGGGTTAAAACCTTTATCGATATTATTTATCAAATAATTAAGTTCAGGAAATCCGACTGCAAAAGTAAAGAACAATCTTTGAAATAAAAAAAAAACAATACACTTGAAATTGTTTAAATAAAAATTAAAAGAAATATTGAAGGGTGGGTGGCTCAGTGGTCGTCTTTCTCTGCCTGTGGATCCAAGGGTCCCAGGTTCGAATCCCACCGTTGGTCTGGATTTTTTTATTTAATTTAAATATTTAAAATTAATTCTGATGCCTTGTCCATTCACTGTTTGGTTCTAATTAACACTGCTGTTCCTAAAGTGGCGCTGGGAAACAGTTACAACGACTACACAGAACACGAGGCTAATGGTCTTAGTAGTCGATGCCGATAACATCAAATAAAAAAAGGATATCTCGAATTAAATCTCAAATTAATAAATCCAAAAAAAAATGCGAAAAAAAAAAATAAAAAAAACTGCAAGCGTACCTATAGATATGTAGCGTAGATAAATTTTCACATAGTGCAAGGCGATTTTAGTCAGTACTTTAATTTTTTTCTACGGACATGCAAGAAACAAAACTTTATTGAACTATATTTAGTGAAAAAACTGGTTCTTTATTGCACTCATCTGTCATTTTACTACAGCATTTTACGATTATGACAAACATAAATATTCAAATCGACGCCAAATATTTAGTCCATTTTTATTTTCTGTGAGATTGTATTACGTTTTAAAAAATATTAATATTGAAAATTGTACAAATTGTACTTTTACTTTTAATATTAGTGGCAAAAACAACGTTTAAGCTTAATTATTGTTCATAACACAGTTGTTCCTAAAATTTTGGTTAAATTATTTTTCTTAACATAGTTATAGTACTTTTTCAATGTTAATCGATGCTAAGTATTAGTTATTAAATATTTTGCTATTAAAATACGCTTTTTATTCTTCTGCACTTAGTGTCGCCTAAATAAAACATTTTTTGGTTTTTGCATGAACGTAGAAAAAATATTGTATGCAACTCGTGCAAAAAGTGTTTATTGAACTCGACGTGTTGTCCAAATCGGCCTGACGGCCTCGTTTCATATTCGATATGCCTTCAATTTTTAATTTTATGTTAGTTTTTTCAGTGTGGCTTTATGTTCTACGTATTTTATTTATTTTGTTGCAACTGTTTATGTTGTTCCCTGTCCCTTACTTTTGTCTGTTACCTGAACTTTAGGTTCTTTTGTAGTTTAATGCATTGGCTATTCATTTTTTTAATGTTTTAACCCCACCATAAATCTAGTCTAAATACGGCCCAAGTCCGCCTGGTTGACGTATGTATAAAATTATATAAAAAACACGATTAAATTGTGTTTTTTATTTATTGTTAAAAATTCTGTCATATCATACAAAATCTCTCTAATTTATCACCTAGGAACGCGACCGTAAAACGTTACATGTTACATGTTCCAAACCTCCACTGCTTGAATTGGGCAACCGGGGATTACCCGTCCAAGATGCGAGGATTCCCCGTGATCGCCTGACTTTTTAAAAAAGAAAATAGCTTTGTCCCAACATCTCACAAAACCGTAATATTACGGTCATCGTCATGCGCAGTAAATAAAAACCGTTCGACTTTGGGCTTTATTGAGAGGTTTTTATTTACTGCGCATGACGATGACCGTAATATTACGGTTTTGTGAGATGTTGGGACAAAGCTAACGTCTTGTTGCGGTATGCGCTGTTCCTTTACAAGTGTGTGGTTATTTCAGCGGAAATAATAAACTGTTATATAATGAAATGAGTTTGTGTGGAGTTCTTTCTGAGGTTAAAATTAAAATCAATTTCGCGGTTCGCGATGTCAGGAAAAGGGAGACGCTATCGTAGTGAAGCAGAGGAAAGGAAAATTCAGCAAGAAAAATTAGAAGCTGTTAACAAGTTACCAAAAATAAGTATTTTTTTTTTAAAAGCCTTGTGAGTCGTCGACAACTACGGAACAACAACAACAGGTTAGTAAAAGCACAGATCATGTGGGAGGGAGCAATATTTCTCTTGTTGAAATTGGGGGTGTAATCTCAATTCACCCTGAAAATGTAGAACAAAGTGACCGTGATAGTACTGCGAAAAGTGTCAAAAGTAAAAACGAAACCGATTCGGAAGATTCTGAAAATGAAGAAGATTTAAGCACATCGGAAAATACTAGGAAGGCACTAGCTATTCATTTAATACCGACAGGGCTTTATTTCTTGAACAGATGTCTGATGAAGAAAAAAAGAAATTTCTTATTTCCGGTCCAAACAGGCCAACAGATCCATTCCCTAAAGATGGATCGTACAAAAAAAAAACATTTTTCTACGATCGTGCAAAAAGTGACTATTTTTTACTCTATATACTGTGCCAAAAGTTTAATTTTTTGCACTAGTGCAAAAAGTAGCTTACTTTTGTGCATTAGTGCAAAAAAGTAACTTATCTTTTGCACTAGTGCAAAAAACACTTCGAATTGTCAGTCAATTTTTTGGAAAAAAATAAAAAAAGAACACAGCGCCGGGAATCGAACCCGAACTTCTCCGGGGGGTGGTAAACATCTTAGCCGTTAGGCCATCATGGGTTTTAAAGAAACGTTTCGTAAACCAAAATATATACAGTCACTTTATTACTGGAATTTGTGATTAAATTTCAAAAAGTTGAAATATATATTTTATCTACCCTTTTGTTAATACCAAATTCGCTTGTTAGATAGGAATGAAATAAAATACAGAATTGAAAGATTTTTTACTCTAATTTTAATTAATGCAAATATTTCTTAATTTTCATAGTTACCTATGAATTATTTTGTAAATACCTACCCTGAATGTCAGAATATTTTCGTGTTACATCCAGTTACATCTGCGTATTTGTCTCTGTGTGTGTCAAATTAATAGTTTAAACATTTATTAAGTTGTAAAGTTATTAAAAATGTTCAGTTCGGATAGTGAGGAAGAAACTATCAGTTTCTGTACTCCTCCAGATTTAGTGGAAAGAGCTAATGAAGCAACGGCAGATTTACTACCCAATAAATCAAAAAAAATTTATAAAGTATGTTATAAACGGTTTACAGAATGGTGTGAGACTAAATCTGTTGGAAATATTACAGAAAACGTAGTACTTGCATATTTAAAAGAAAAGTCGGAAATACTGAAGCCATCGACTTTGTGGTCAGAGTACTCAATGCTAAAGGCTACACTTTTAATAAACAATAATGTGGCAATTCGAAATTTTCAAAAATTAATTCCTTTTTTAAAGAAGAAGTCGGTAGGGTATCGCCCCAAAGTTTTTTCAAGAGAGCAACTTGATAAGTTTTTAGTTGAAGCTCCTGACAGTAAATATTTAATGATAAAGGTAAAATATAAAAATAATCTTTTTTTAACTTTATACGTAGGTATTTGTTTCTTTTAGATAGTTGCAGTATTTGGGATTGCAGGAGCATGCCGCAGGGATGAGTTACAGAAACTTACTTTAAATGATATAAATAACATGAATTCTATCATAACAGTAAACATTCCCGACATCAAGACCAACAAACCTCGATCATTTGTAATAAGCGGACAAATTAGATCCTTTAATTTTGTGGAAATGTATCGCAAATATGCATCCCTCCGTCCCCAATCAACAAGCCACAATAGATTTTTTATTAGATACTATGACGGAAAATGTTCCGTTAAACCTGTTGGTGTAAACACTTTTGGCAAAATCCCAAGTGATATTGCCAAAGATTTAAATATTGAAAACCCAATGGAATACACGGGACACTGCTTTCGCAGATCTTCTGCAACCTTACTAGTAGAATCCGGCGCAGATATATTTGAAACGGCACGGAGGGTGGAAATCCTCAACTGTAGCTGAGGGCTATATTGAGGAGTCTATTTCTAAAAAAACAGAAATAGCTGCTCAAATTCTTGAAGGTCAACCAAGCTTAGTAAAAAAATTAAAACTCATGAAAGTTGTGTGATGTATCTTCGAGCATGTACAGTACAACATACGCAATATGGGAGAAAAGTAAAACAGTTGATTATTTGTTTACTGGACCTCATGAAACCCTGGTTTTCCTTATATTTTAAGTACTACTTTGGATCGACTATTTAGGATTATATGCTCATGAGCAACCCTAATAGGTCATCAATGGGCTTTTCCTATTTATTCCTTTTAGATAGATATTCGAATCATATGATGGTGAACTTTATTTAATTAATTATAAATATTTCAATATTATTAGTTAAATTTAAATTGTGTATTATAAATAAAAAAAAAAAAACTAAATAAACGATTTGAATGACGCCATTTTGAAAACATTGAGAAATAGAATTTAAAACAATATTTTTTAAGTACTAACTTTTATTATTTCAGTGCTGTTGTTAGTAGGTACTAGTTAACAATAATTTTTAACAAGAATATTTAACAATATATAACAGTATAAAAATAATTGTTGATAAAAAAGAAAATTCTTAAATAACATGAGATTATGGTAAACAACGTGGTGCTTCTTCCAGTCTTTTCTTCATTATTTTACACAACTGTTTATCCTTCATTTGGTCTTCTGGACAGTAAGTTATAAACCGTTTATTAAGACCAAGTTGACTGATTACTCCATCTGATTTACATCCTCCCATTGAAAAGGCGTTAGCAGTGAACTCTAAAATACTTTCGATAATTTTGTTTTGAAAGTCTTCAGAATATCCAACTAGAGACAACTTTTCTGTCATGTATTTTTTGTATTGATCAGGTATGATATTTCCTTTAATGTCAATCTATAAAATAGAGAAAAAAAGATATATATTTTTTATACCGGGCGAGTCACAAGGAACTTTACATATTTTGACTGAATATTATTTAATTCTATTAAGAGGTATGTCAAAAAGTTTTAATTTAATTATTTCCTTTTTTTTAATAATACTGCCGACTTGTAACTCGGAATTCCGACTTGTAACTCGGAATTCCGAATTGTATATCAGAATTCCGAGTTGTATGTCGGAATTCCGAGTTACAAGTCGGAATTCCGAGTTACAAGTCGGAATTCCGAGTTACAAGTCGGAATTCCGAGTTGCAAGTCGAAATTCCGAGGTACAAGTCGGAATTCCGAGATACAAGTCGGAATTCCGAGATACAAGTCGGAATTCCGAGATAGAAGTCGGACTTTGAAAAAAAAATTTTTGTAGCGGTTCTACTCCTTCGTACGTACAACATAAATAAGTAAATTGTTGATATTATTTTCCAGCCAATACTTACATATCCAAGCTTTTGACCAATGCACTGGTAAACACACTGCAAATAAAAATTAAAAATTATTTTAAAAACAGTAAGCAATACTATTTAGCACAATTTAGACAAGAAATTGCAAAGATTTTGCGCAAATACTTAATTTCCAACTGTTTGGTTTTTATTAGGCCCAATTTTTTGTCCTTTATTGGCTCTACTAAATACAAGGTGGCGCAAAATAAAGTCCCCTATTTGTTTTTCATATAAAAGTAAGATTAATTAAAAAACAGTTATATTATAAATGAAAAATATTTATTTAAACTCAAAAAATTTGTTTTGTTACACACTAAAAACAATATCGACCAAATGGCTACCCCCCGCATTAATGCAATAATGAGCTCTTTTTAAAGCACTTTTCATAACTTTCTCCAACATTTCATGTAGTATTCTGTCAATTTCTTCCCGGAAGTTGTCTTTTAATGCTTCTAGTTTTCGAGGATTTTTTACAAATACCCTATCTTTGAGATAGATTAGATTAGGAGTTGGACGTTATTTGTCCTTGTCCACCGCGACCTTTTCAGATCTATTGTGGGTCTCCGTTTGTTTTAGAGTATGTCGTCTAGCCTGGTCTTTTTTATTAGACTTAGTAGCTTTGACAGTGGCTCCCGCATGTAGTTGCATGCAATTGGCTTTTATTCGCCCAATGTTAGAAACCTCATTCCAGCCAGGCCTTCACATTGGCACAGGACGTGGAATGATGTTTCCTCCTCTTCTTCACAGAACCTGCACAAAGTTGCTTCTTCTGCTGGATTTATGACACTCATGTGCCTTTTGAGGCGACAGTGTCCAGTAATAAGGCATACTGTTATCCTAACGATTTGACGCTTTTGATCCAGTAGGTCTTTCGTAAACTTGGCCGATGGTTCCTTGATGAACTGTTTGGCCTGTCTCAGTCTTGGATAGTTGTTCCACCATTCCTGAGACTCTTTTTGCATCCATTGTTTAATGGATGCATTGCACAATGCCTTAGCAACTCCACAGAAGGGTTCGGGGCCTGTCATGGCCTTATTTGAGCCTTCTCTGGCTAATTCGTCGGCCTTTTCGTTGCCTTGATATCCCTCATGGCCTGGGTCCCCTTATTTTGGCTACTTAGCTCTGTCAGGTCTTCTAGACAGTCTTTTACCAGTTGTGATTTGATTTCTGGTGACAGAATTGCCTTTAGACCTGGTTTCTCCTTGTATGAAGATGTGCAGTGGCGTGAGATTTATTAATACCTCCATTGCTGCGGTCGGCGTAGTGTGCATGGCTCCAGTAGCAAGACAGGCAAGCCGCTGAATGCTAGTGAGTTGGTCTATTGCACTTGCCTGCGCAGTTTTGGTTACCCACGCCACTGCGCCATAGGTTATCATGGGTCTTATTACCATTATGTACAACCATATGGTCATTTTGGGGTTTAGACCATAGTTTTTCCCACATATTCTTCTACAGCTTACGAGAGCTATTGTAGCTTTATGTGTGATTTTTTTGAGATGTTGATTCCACGTCAGCCTTTGGTCAAATATGACTCCGAGGTATTTGGCTTCTGTGACGAATGGGATAACTGTGCTGTTTAGTACTAGTGGTCTTAGACCTGTAAGTACCCGTTTTTTTTGTGAATGGTACAACTGTTGTTTTTTGTGCGTTGATGGACAATTGTTCCTTTTTGTACCAGTTGTTCACTATGTTTAGAGCTGTTTGAGATCGCTCCGAAACTATCCCTGTAAATCGCCCCCTGATGATAATTGCTAGGTCGTCTGCGTATCCTAGGCACTGGTAGCCTTCTTTGGACAATATTTTAAGTAAGTCGTTCACAAGAACTGACCACAGCATTGGAGATAGTGTTCCTCCTTGTGTTCTCTAGACAGGCAGTGATCCATTGGCATATTGTTACTGGGACGTTTCTCCCTTCTAGAGCCTTGGTTATTGACCTGGTTGAGGCATTGTTGAAAGCTCCTTCAATATTTAAGAAAGTGGCTATTGCGATTTCTTTGTCATCTATTGACTTTGAAAGCAGCCTGTTTAGATCGTCCAGCGCTAGGTCAGTTGACTTTCCTGGCTGGTATGCCAAATAACCCCATAACCAAAAGTCTGGAACAGTTAAATCGGGAGACCTTGGCGGATATGCATTATTTGCTTATTTCGAGATAATGCGTCCAGGAAAAATTTTGATAATCGAAGAATTATTTTGATATAAAATTTTACGATTTCGACACGTTCTCTAGGCGTATGTCGATTCATAATTAATTTCCCAAGTATCTACTTTGCAACTGACAGAAAAAGTCGAACATATGTCAACTGCAAACGAAACCATGACAACATTCCATAGGGTACTTGATTTTGCGCCACCTTGTAGTCCCTGGACAGTTTTCTGGGATTTTTTTATAGATTTAGATGTGCTCTTTCGAGTTTTAACTTTTTCACCTCGTATATTTGCCGCTAGCGCCGCCATATTGGAAAAATGGCGCTTTAAAGCAGTTTTTTGAAAATATTTCCTTTCCGACTCATTTAACGATAAAAACATTTATATGTATGCAAAATGAAACTACAATTTATATTCTTATATGTTCTATTAAACATCGAGATAGCCTAAAGAAAAAACTATTAAAAAATTATTTAATCCAAATGCAATATGAATATAAAACTTACAGAAATAAATTAAGCTTCTTAATTAAAAGAGCAAAAAATTAAAATTAAAATAAAATTAGTCATGCCGGAAATGATTTTAAAATAGTATGAAACGTCATAACAGGAAAATAAAAAATTATAATGAAAAAAGTAACTTTTTTAACAATTTTTTTACAAATCACGAAATCGCTATGGCTACTAATAGTCTTAGTCGGAGCAGCGACCGCCGTAAAAAGGTGGTCATCCAGTACAAGTACAAAAATATATTTTATTACTTTTTGGGTATTAGATGAATAACAAACCATCGGTCTAGTAGTCTATGACTTGTCCAATTTTTTTTTTTTTTAATAAAATTTGTATTTTATTTTTTTTGCAAATTTGATCTACATAACTTAAACATAATTTTTTAGTTTTCGATGGCGTTTTGACCAGATGAATATAGAAATTCAAGTCTGGCATTCTTATTCTTGACGCAACTGTTTGTCAGACCACCCCCAACAAATTTATTACAACAACAATTTTTTTATACAAGGTATAAGAAAAAATCAAACGTCAACATTTTTATTTTTTATTCCTCTTTCGAATAAAATTGGTCTGGTACGTTCATACTTGACCAAAATTCTGCCAGACCAAGATTAAGCAAGTCTTTCTCTACTGCTTGTAAAGTGCGAGTTGTTTTTGTTTTTAACATAATTGACATCATTCAAATCTTAACCTGTTTAATTCGCCAAAATGTGATGTGCTTGTTTTTAAATGACATTTACTTTTTTATTGAATTAGAAAAATTAAATGCTTTATCTGTAATATCACTAATAGCAAGAATAAAGTATTATCGTTTAATGCTGATACATTTCAAAGATGTTGTTTATTTATTGAAATAAGAAAAAAGAATCATTTCAAGTACGGGATTTAATATTAATACCTGAACTTCAAAAATTTGCAGGTTATCATTTGAAATGTTACCTTAATCTGGTTGCTGTAAAAAATCTGTGGTTGACGAATTTTATAAATCTTCACAGAGTTAATACAAATAATGAAAAAAATACTACTAACGTAAGTATACACCGTGTCCCACGTAAGAAGGCGGGCATTACAACTTTATGAAGAATAAATTAATTTGTATTTTCGCCATTTTCTGAGTATACATAATCGAATATGCTCTTTTGAATTAAAATAAAATGAACTCTGTGCAACTTCCGGTTATACCGGAAGTGACCACTAACTTCGTTATTTTAAAGGGAATACCCCATATTTTTTTTTAATTTTAGATTCAGCATGAAATTCTGTAAACAACGATACCCTATTTGCCTATTCTAGTTATAGCGGATTTGGCGTTATTCAATTTTTTTCTACACTTTTAGTCGCCGGTAGACATTTTCTTAAAGTCGTCTATCTCAGGTACTATATCTATCAGATACTTAAAATTTTAACCAGAGGTAGTAGATGGGATGTACTTCTTGAGAATATTTAGTTATTCATTATTTGTTGTACGGGGTGTTTGCAAATTATTTTTAAAAATGAAATTTTTTAAACATAAAAAACTTTTTTATTTTAAAGGGAACACCCTATATATTTTTTAAATTTAGGATTCAGCATGAAATTCTGTAAACAATGATACCATATTTGTCTATTCTAATTATAGCGGATTTAGCGTTATTCATTTTTTTTTAATTTTTAGTCGTCGCGCCGGTAGGCAATTTCTTAAAGTCGACTGTCTCAGGTACTATTTTTGTTGGATACTTGAAATTTTAGCCAGAAGTAGTAGATGGGATGTACTTTTAAAAACATTTACAGTTTTCTGCAACAAAATATGTCGTTTAAAAAGTTTAAATTTTTTTAATGATAAGGTACATACTAACTAAAAACAATTTTTATTAAAAGCACATGGTTTAAAAAAATCATTTTATCAAATGTTCAAAATGCCCCCCGTTAGCTTCTTAACATTTTAACAATCTTTTTTCAACATGATTAGTTGTTGCTTTACGAATCATTTCACCATCTAACTCGTTAAAGGCATTCCGAACTCTTTGCTCTAATTCTTCTTTAGTATTAATTTGGGTAGAGTACACTAAATTTTTAATATGACCCCATAAAAAAAATCAACAGGAGTTAGATCTGGCGATCTTGCAGGCCAAAGCCAAGGACCATTTGGACCTATCCATCGGTCTTCAAAGAGTGCTGTAATTTCTTGATATACATAGTATGTTGAATGTGCTGGGGCACCATCCAACTGGTACCAAAAATTATTATTTGGTAGCTGGTTTAAAATGTCGGCAACTACTTCTCTAAGAATTCTAATGTATCTTTCTGAGGTCAGTCTTTCATTATAAATGTAATAAAAAGCTCTTCCAAAATCGATCACTGCAAACACATTAAAACTAAATTCGTACTGAAATTGTGCTTCACGATAAAAATGTGGATTTTCGTTTGCCCAGAAATGACATTGCTTGCGATTGATTATCCCTTTACGTGTAAATTTCGACTCGTCTGACCACAAAATAAATTAAGAATATCTTGGTTGGTATATTCTTCAATATTTTCCATATTTTCCATATTTTCCATATTTTCCATATTTTCCATATTTTCCATATTTTCCATATTTTCCATATTTTGAACGCAAAAAATACACAACTTAAAGACATAGAAATATGACAATTCAGTTTGTTGACAGATTGTTGTTTAGCATATTTCCACGGCATACTAAGATAAAAAATTAAAATGTAAAACTATACTATATTATGTAGGTGCATGCGTAAAATTTAAATTTTAATTTTCTTAAATTTGGCGAGAGATAATTATAGGGAATTAATAGTGCAAATGAAGATCAATGAAGAATAATTTTCTGAACAAAATGAAATAAAAATATACAGGATTTTCCATTTAAAATAAAAAAATTTTCATGTTTAAAATATTTATTTTTTAAAATAATTTCCAAACACACAGTCGAACAAACGATGTACAAGTAAATTTAAAAAAGCAAATGTCTGCCGGCATATAAAAGTTTATAAAAACCAGAATAACGCCAAATACACTATAATTAGAATAGGCGAATGGGGTATCATTGTTTACACAATTTCATGCTGAATCTAAAATTTAAAAAATATATAAGGTGTTCAATTTAAAATAAAAAAGTTTTTTATGTTTAAAAAATTTTATTTTTAAAAATAATTTGCAAACACCCCGTACAACAAATAATGAATAACTAAATATTCTCAACAAGTACATCCCATCTACTACCTCTGGTTAAAATTTTAAGTATCTGATAGATATAGTACCTGAGATAGACGACTTTAAGAAAATGTCTACCGGCGACTAAAAATGTAGAAAAAAATTGAATAACGCCAAATCCGCTATAACTAGAATAGGCAAATGGGGTATCGTTGTTTACAGAATTTCATGCTGAATCTAAAATTAAAAAAAAATATGGGGTATTCCCTTTAAAATAACGAAGTTAGTGGTCACTTCCGGTATAACCGGAAGTTGCAGAGAGTTAATTTTATTTTAATTCAAAAGAGCATATTCGATTATGTATACTCAGAAAATGGCGAAAATATAAATTAATTTATTCTCCATAAAGTTGTAATGCCCGCCTTACGTGGGACACGGTGTATATATTGCCTAAATAATTTTACGGTCTATGCATTTAACAATATTAGGCTGAACCAAATATTTCTGATTTTGTTACCGATTCTGCTGGTTCATCTCAAATACTGCCACTATCACTATCAAATAAATATGTTGATAGTAGGATAGGTCTATTGGTAAATTTAATTTGTAATTATCTTTTTTATGAATTATCTTCTTTAAAATATTTGCTAACTTAGAACCTAAGAACTTCAGAAAACTTTTTTAACCTTCACAAAATAATTTTTATCAAAATTAAAATAGAATTTCATAAACAATTCTAAAATAGATCTGTTTGTTTTTAGTACAGTGATGAGAAAATATTTTTGTATGATTCTGTTGTAAAATATGCTTTAAAAATCAAGAAAAATTCAAAAAATTATTGAATAAAAAAAAAACTTGCGTTTTACAAGCAGTAGAGAATGACTTAATCTTGGTCTGGCAGAATTTTGGTCAAGTACGAACATGCCAGACCAATTTTATTCGAAAAAGGAATAAAAAATAAAAATTTTGATGTTTAATTTTTTCTTATACCTTGTATAGAAAATTTGTTGTTGTAATAAATTTGTTGGGGGTGATCTATATTCATCTGGTCAAAACGCCATCGAAAACTAAAAAATTATGTTTAAGTTATGTAGATCAAATTTGCAAAAAAAATAAAATACAAATTTTATTTAAAAAAAAAATTGGACAAGTCATAGACTATCAGACCGATGGTTTGTTATTCATCTAATACCCAAAAAGTTATAAAATATATTTTTGTACTTATACTGGATGACCACCTTTTACGGCGGTCGCCGCTTGGACTATCTAGTTTACAAGTGCTTTTTGGGTCAAACTTTGTTCTCCGCCTATTAAAATAATATATAAAGTAATTAAAATACGATGAAAAATAACTTAAGAATTATTTATTATCCATTCAAGCTCTTACCTAATTATTTATTTAATTTAGAGCATTTATTTATAAAAAAAACTATCAGCTAGGAAATTTAGTTACAGCTAAACGTAATTATAGAAATCTATAAAAATATAATTTTTTTTTTAAATAATACATTGTTTTTGTTTTATCATGTAGAAAAATAAAAACAATATTTAAAAAAATTTAATTGTTTATAACAAATTTGTATTAAATAAACAATGAAAATTTAAATAAAAACAATTTTTTTAATTATCAAAGGGCAAGAAAAATTATGATTTAAAAAAAAATGGTTCCTTAATAATAATTACAAGTGGAAAAACATTGTTAATTAACAAATCTGATTTTAAGAATTAAATTTTTTTAAGGAACGATTTTTTTTAAATGATAATTTGCATTAAAGATTTTTTGGGAAATAAATTTTTTTAAAAATCATTTTCATATGGTCTCTGATGATAAAAAACCGATCAATAGTATTTTAAATTAAAAAAAAATTTGTTCAATGATTCGTCAAGCTTTTTAATTTTTGACCCAAGTAAATTGCTAATAACAAAGTGAAGAATAACAATTTATTAATTTTTCCAACGGGAAACTATTTTGAGAACGTTCAGAAATTGCTCAAAAAAAGGAAAAAGCTGCTAGATTGAATTAATTTTCTATATTTTGTTGACGTTAGTTTTTTAAAGGTTCGTATAATAAGATAATTTTATTATTTACTTTTAGACCTGATGATGGCCATATGACCATCACTGGTTGCTATTTAATATTAAATAAAATAAAGAAAAAAATATGAAAACTCAAAGACCATATCACAAAAACATCTAACCGTTTTGCTCCTGAAATCAACTTTTGGCTAATACCACAATAGGCATTTAACTAACTTAACAGACAAATAGTAAAGATAGAATATTATTTTCAACATTCTATTTTTGATTTTGCTTACTAAGAAGAACGTTATTCTTGGACCAATATCGTTCTTATTAGGACTGATCCGCAAGATTGACATTCCATCTCGATTCCAGTCTCCAATAGAATCTGCAAACTCGTTAATTCTCTTTTTACTCATGGCCGGTAGTTATGTAAGAAAAGAAACCAAAAAGTAACACTATCTACACTTAATAAACAAATTTTCTTTTAATTCAATTCAATGCCTGTTGCGGCATTAACCGTCATTTTTAAATACACATATATCTTAAAAAAATTGTCTAGTAAATTCGGTCGAAAAATTTGCTGCATTCGACAGATTTCTCGGACTTCGTTACACATCGCCCAAAAAACTTTCTGTATCAAGCTGCAAATTGTTACTCTCAAATTTCAAACATTAACATTTAATGAATATTAGCTTACCGAAAGTTTATTTTTTTCTTCAAAATCGAAATTTTTGCATTGAAATTTGTCGACGCCAGTAGAATGTAGAAGACAATCTTTAATAATTTTTGAATTTTCCATCTGATAATTTAGGAAATATTCTGATCCACAACATGGTTCAAATTTTATTTCTTTTTTCAGACATTCTTTTACATGTTGTGTTATGTTGGCTAATAAACCATCTTCTTTTAACTCTGAAAATAATAAAAAATATCGTTATTTAAAAAGATAGGTACTTGGAGGTGCAGGAAACAATTAGAGTGGGCCAAATCGTACAGCCGTATGCATAGTCGATCGCCAGCGACTCGCCAGAGATTCATTTCGGCGTATCGCCAGCGATTCGCTGGCGATCCGCCGGCGAAAGCCCAAAATGCTGGCGACTCGCCGGAGATTGTCACCGGAATGTCATTTCACGCAAGTTTTCATGTTCTTTTATAGGGAAAAATTTGATATTGGTTCATTATTTTTGTAAGTTTTAAGAAATGAATCATGAATAAAATACGAGAGATACCGGTGATAATCCCTATAAAAGAAAATAAAAACTTGCGTGAAATGACATTCCGGTGACAATCTCCGGCGAGTCTCCAGCTTTTTGGGCTGTCGCCTGCGGATCGCCGGCGGATCGCCAGCGAATCGCTGGCGATACGCCGAAATGAATCTCTGGCGAGTCGCTGGCGATCGACTATGCATACGCCTGGTAGAGTTCCAAAGACACCCCAAACACTGGAGAGACCTAATGGCCAGATTTTCGGGCAGCAGTCTCTCCTTTGTCTGCTATCGACTCTCTTTAAATCGAAATTTATGTGACAGTTTTATTATTATTTTTTTAATTCTATTTCAATTTTTATGTTATTCTCTATACATACTTTAATACTAATAATGCAAATTATTAGGGTCAATTGGGGTAAATGAAAACGGTTTTCTCAGTTTTTAAAATTTAGTTTAGTTTTTAACACTAAAAGACGTTTTCTTATTTCACAAATTGAGATGTAAATAAGATAGACCTTCTACTTTAAGGCTCGTATATTTTTTTTTATAAGTATAGATGTGTTTTTGAAAAAAAAAATAATGTCAAGATATATCGTGTTTACAATCACCCCAGATCTGTCGGGGTAAATGTAAACGCGTTTCTTCTTAGCTAAGCATTGCATTGCTTAACATCATGGGGCAAATGTGAACAAATGAGATTTTAAAACAAACATAATATGCAATTTGAATCCATGTTTACATTTACCCCATATTATCCCAAACTAAATAATAAGTCTTTATTTTGGTTATTTCATTTCAAAATCTGTAGCTACAAAGAGCAATACAACTTACTTATACATAATATATAGGTTTTACAAATAAACTAAAAATAGGTAAACAACTACCTCTTACAAATGAAATGTAAGATCGAGATAATTAACTAGCTCTTCTCCTATACTGGCACAGTCCCCAAAAATGTATAGAAAATTATTTTTCCTTTCATCTCAATCCCAGGATCTGGAAGTATTCCTACAATCTGATTCATAAAAATGTAGCTAACATCACTTTCATTAATGGTATACAGCATTTTGGATGAATCCCAGGACTTTAGACCTGTGATTTTTTTTCTGATGAATCTGTACTTTCAACCACGCAAATATATTTGAATGTGGTGGCATTTCTTTTGCCTCCTTTGAAACAAACCAACACAAGTTTGCCTTCAGATAGTTGCGAAATATTCTCTACCGTTTCAATGTCTAAGTATATCTTTATCAGATGTTTTATTCCAGGAATCTTCATCGCTTTCGTGGAAACTTAACTAACTTTCATTAACTGTCGATTCTTATTTTTGGTTTGTCTCCTTATTTTTAATGTTTTTTCCGTGACTGTTTCTTGTTTTTTACGTTTTTCAGGTTTGCACTTTATTTGAGGTCAAAACTTCCACATATGTATGTTGTTTTAATCTGGGGATTACCATCTTTTCTTGTATATTAACAGGTTTTAAGGGCACGACTTTATGAGGGATAAAAATACTGAAAAGGGTAATATTACTTGGAGATGTTGATAGATAAGGCTTCTCTTAAACTTGAAACGAAGTTAATAGCCGAGAGTTTTTGGAATGTCTTTATTGTAAGTTAAATTACTATAGTGAAATTACCTTCCAAATATTGTTTACATTTACCCCGAAACCTTGATTACATTTCCCCCATAAGCACAGAATCTTGGAGTAAATGTAAACACCTGTACAAAAATGTTAAAAAATGTTACTTTTCAATTATTTATTCTTGAAACATAAGTTTAAACTAAGCCTAACTCTTATTGCACCTTACAAAATACTTACCTCAAAAACACGGATTCAAAAGAAGAAAATGTCGCCATACTACCAAACTAACACTCATCGATAAATGCACTGTCTCAAAATTATCTTGAAAATGCAGAAACACGTTAAGCTGTCGTCACGAGCTGACCGGATATGAAAAGTGAAGGAATGGCTTTGAAGATTTAGCGCCGTTTTTCAAATTATAATAACTTGTATTTCCATATTTTTTGGTGTGTTTACATTTACCCCAACTGACCCTACATGTTTATATCTATTTTACATTTCTAAACAAAAAAAAAACGTCACATTGCAGGCAATTAATAATACACGTCCTACAATACAAATCTGCACAAATTTTAAGTAGGTTCTCGGTTCTCGAATAATTATTCGATTCTTAGAAGTAATCGATTATGTCAATCGCTAAATCAGTTTATCAGTCTTTATCGCAAAATATCTTAGGTTAGAAACACTAAAATATTAAATGATTGAAATTAAACATTGTTCCTTTATGATTTGTGCATAAGTCATTTCGACCCGCTTTTACATGTTTACATCTTTTTACGCTCCTATTACTTCGACCTGGACGTTCAATTTGTATCAAAAAAGCCGTCATATTATTTATAAACTAGTTAATATACTTACTTCGATAGGAATAATCTAATTTAGCAGCACCGACTACCAGAAAAGCAGTCGAAACACATAAATACCAGGCCACTAACTTACTCATGGCATTGACCTTCAACAACCCAACACAGTGCAGATGCAACTAAAAACTAAACAACTAAATCGAAACGAAACCGGCTAAAGATTTGTTCATTGCAATTATTTGTAAGGTTATGAAAAACCCAATATGAATAGGAATAACGTAGGGTAGAGCGGGGTAACAAAATTCTTGTCTTGATGTTTATTATTCGTCCTAGGTATATATGTACAAAGGCATAATTGGCAGAACACCATTTTTGACTTTATTGGATGAATACAAAAAAAAAGTGTTCGAACAATACGAGCTTATTTTTTGATGCCCATTTTTTAAATAGGTAGGTCTGTATTTTTTAAGACATTATAACGAAAATGCAAATGAAAACTATATATCCCTAATATTGGAAGTTTTGAGAGAAACTTTCAAAAATTCAGTTTATAAATTAATTCAATGTAAGACGCTATTAAGCGACATAACCGACAAAGACCAAAAACTAACAAGACAAAACTTTTACAGGACGCCACTGATCCTAATGATCCTGGTCCCTCTACAAGTAAGGCCTCAAGAGATACAATTGACGAACCTAATTATTAATCCTGGTAACCTTCCCTATCTTTTAGGCACAGCTATAGTAAGATCAACGGTACATACATTTCTCCATTATTATGATTTAGTACCTATAAAAGATAAAATTGAAATTTTAAAATTTGCCTACAAAAATGTAACTGATGCCATTCAGTATAAGCTTAGCAGCCCTCATCATATAGAGTTAGAAAATTTTGATCGAGTACCTCTTTATCAATTAACATTAGCAGATAACAAATTAAATTCCCTAATGCCTCCTAGTAGAGTAAAACGTGGTCTTATTGATGGTTTAGGTTCTGTAATTAAGAGTATTTCTGACAATTTAGACGCAAATGATGCATTTCACTATGATCAAGCCATTTCTGATCTTCAAAACAATGAATTGGAAATTGTACAAAAAGTAAATCAACAAATTTCACTTACAAAAGATATCATTTAAAATTTTAACAAAATAATATCTTTAATAAAAAGAAATCAAGAAGTAATATGTGCAGGAATAGAAAGAATTCGAACTGCTTTAAATCAATTTGTTTTCAATTTAATGATTACTTACAAACTCGAAATATTTTAGATCAATTAAATTTAAGTTTAAGCATCATTATACAACTTTTAGGAGAAATAGAAAATTCTGTAACGTTTGCACGATTAGGAGTTTTACATCTGAGCATAATAAAACCAGAAGAGATAAAATCAATTATAAAAACTGTTTTAAAGTACCATTCGATAGACTAACATCTTTTTACAAATTCAATCAACGATACTTACAAATACTATAAAATTCTAAAAGCATATGCTTGTTATTCTGATTCTAAGATCCTTTTCACTCTCCATTTTCCCATAGTTTTTCCTAGAAGTAATCGATTATGTCAATCGTATATCAATTTGTCAGTCTTTGTCGCAAAATATCTTAGGTTAGGAACACTATAATATTTAAGGATTGAAATTAAACATTGCTCTTATATTATTTGTGCATAATTCGCAAATTGATAGGTAAATTCGTGTGGAGAGTCATGAAGACCCACTTTTACATGTTTACATATATTTACGGTCCTATTACTTCGACCTCGACGTTTAATTTGTAACATAAAAGCCGTCATATTGTTTATAAACTAGTCAATGTACTTACTGCGATAGGAATGATCTAATTTAGCAGCACCGATCACCAGAAAAGCAGTCGAAACACATAAATACCAGGCCACTAACTTACTCATGGCATTGACTATCAACAACCTAACACAGTGCAGATGCAGATGCAACTAAAAACTAAACAGCTGACTGAACCAGCGTTGCCAGATGAAAAAAGAAATATATGGTATCTGACACTTAAAAAAATAGTATTTTACTAACATAAAATGGTATCTTGAATAATCTTGATAATACCAAATAATAAAGTTTTACACAAATAAAAATCAAAAGTATAATTTTTTTATTTTAAACTATGATTTAATTAACAAAGTATTATAAGAGCCGAGATAAGAGAACAGACGGTAGGGTCATTATAATCTTGCTAAACTGTAATAATAAAATTCGGGCGGCTCGAGTTCCCGTCAGCATAAAACCTTTTACCTGCGTTTCAACTTTTGTCTCTTAATACTGCACACGAGTTCCCGGCAGGGTTCAAATTTATTCTTAATCCTTAACTCGAATTCCCGTTAGCGGTTAGTAATAATTAAAACTACATAATTTTTGAAGTTGCATCATATTTATTTAATTAAATGTACACTAAATTTATATGCTACACATTTTAAAAAATCATAGCGGCTAATCTCTTTAGACTAATACTGTGAAATTTTGGCAGTAATGAAATTTTGGCTTTTTAAAACGTGTTCTTTTATTAAACGTTTTTCTTTTTTATCGCTACTATTTATTGTGCGGAAAATAATGTCAAACTGACAATTCACGGAAAACGTCAACTTTCGAGTTAGAATTGAATGTGGAAAAGTCTACTTTAGATAGTAATCGTAAAAAAAAATATTATTTATAAACATCAGATATAGAAATTTTTCAGTCGTATACTAGTTAGTCCAAAAATATGAATATTGAGCAAGAGTACAGTATCTTTGTTTTTGAAAATATCAAAGTTGATAATAATTATTATAACATATACGTAAAATTGTTTATATATAAATTCAGTTTTATTTTATTTGATTTTTTAAATGTTTACTTTAACTTTAAATTTAATTCTAAAAAATTTTTTTTACAACTTCAAAAATCAAGATACCTACCATACCGTGTATACGACTGAAAAAATGTTAATATTTGATGGTTGTATTTTAGATTTTAGAACATGCAGAGATTTTCATAAAGAATAATTTTTTTATGAAATGTAAGATAAACTTTTTTCCCATTTGTATAAAACTTTTTGGGACACATTGTATACCTATGTATAATTGAGGCCTCGTATAATTGTGGAAAAGTAAAAATGGATATTTAAAAAACAATTATTACACTAGAGATTGAAATAAATGTGTTCTTACCAAGCTTGTGCCAAATGGAATCTACACCCTATAATTTTGGTGTGTGGAAAAATGGTTGTAACAGCAGAATGTATTCCTTTTTCGAAATCAATGACTATGGTGTCGGGGCGCCAAACGAATCCAAATTCGCTACATTGATCAATTAAAATTTGAAGCAATTTCACATAAGTTGATCTCATTTTGTTCTTTAATAAACAATATGTATCATTTACATATACATGCAAACAAAATAATTGAAAAAAATATTTTGGACAATTATCGAAAGTTCCATCCATATAAAATTTTGTTTGAGCACACATAAATTCTATGTTGCTCTTACAAGAAAAAACAATTATTTCTTCGGTGGGATCGTTGACCAATAAAAATTGTTCGTTCCTAATTGTTTTTATATCTAATAAATTCAAAGTAATTTGAATGTCTGCAGAAGATTTTGGCAATTTGGGGAATAATTTACGTTTTTCTCTTCCAAAATTATTTCGAATGTATTTCATGTCTTTACTTGTAAGAGTATCCAAACACTGTTTTTGAGAGTTTATTTCCCTGTGGATAATTTTGGCAGGTCTGTCGCACATCCAGTCTTCGGCTTTTCGCTTTACTTGGTTACTCACTTTTTGTCTGTTTAATACACCTTGATCTAACATTTCATGCTCATGGTCACCACTTTTCTTTGAAAAAATTAAATTTTTTTCATCTCCTAGTGTGTATAATTTTGCACGACAAGTTTTCGTGACACAACACCAACAGGTTTCATCTGTACTTTTTAAAATACGATATTTGTAAAACTTATAATTTTCTAACAAAATTAAAGGTTTTCCTTTTTCACTTGTTATAACATGAAGATCCATATTAATAAAAATCACAAAGAGACACTAAAGTAATAATGAACAATATTGCGAAAAATCCTAAATATATACCTATTGAGGCCTCATCTTAATAATCGTTTTAAATGTTATTTATCAAGCTATTAAATAAATAAATAAATAAAAGTAAATAAATATATTAATCCTTTTAATTGCTGACCGCATCGGGCACCTGAGGTAAGTACCTACCTACCTAATTAAATTCGTCCCTTACGGGAACTCGAGTAGTGGATTATCTCAAGCTTCAACTGCTTGTCGGGAATTCTTGGAACGGATAATGGTTAAAATTGTACTTGACGGGAATTCGAGTGTCCTCATAAAATTGTATATACAAATCTTTTAGTAATTTATAACTGTAATCTATAGGAACATATATTATACAATGAGGGCGTATAGGTCGGAATAAATTCGATAATTTTCTGTCTTATAGGAAGTATTTTAATAAAATCCTCTCACTTGTCAATTTTTTTTATTTTCAACTGCACATCTTTCGCTACAACTTTATCGATATTTTTTTAAATAGACCACATATTTTTCTTTTCATTTTTGAATTCCCCGATAAAAGATACATTTTTGTAATCGTCTATTATTGGGCGTATTTTAGTAGAGATGTGAGACCATTCTTGTTACTTGTTAGTAGATTAGAGATATAATGAATGAAATGAAAATCAAAAAGTTAAAAATATGATAGTAAAATGGTAACAGTACCTAAAAAATGGTAAAAAAATGGAAAATGGTATCCTCAAAAACTTGCTGGTATCGTAGTAGAAAAAATGGTATAAATACCATAAAAATGGTATACCTGGCAACACTGGACTGAACCGAAACGAAATCGGCTAAAGATTTGTTCATTGCAAGAATTTGTAAGGTTATGAAAAACCCGAAATCAATATGGATAACGTAGGGTAGAGCGGGGTAATCAAAACTCTTGTTTTGATGATGATTGTTATTATTACTATAGGTACCTATATGTGTACAGAGGCATTTATGACTTTATTGGATGAGTACCAAAAAAATATTCGAAAAATTCGAGTTTATTTTTTGATGCCCATTTTTTATATAGGTAGATCTGTATTTTTTACGACGTTATAATTATTCGAGATGTGACGTAAAATTTTTTTCGGACAGGTCAATTTGGTTAATCACGAGAACGATTAAAAGAACGTGCATGCACATTAATCTTGCGGCTAGTCTCTCCTGTTTTATACAGGATGTTTCTTTTAACATGTGCCAACATTGCAGGGAGACGGGTTCACTTTCGCCATATTGCGTTCACGAATCCTTCAAACAGCAAATCGTGGTTTCAATCAAAGTTTTTTTCTATTTTTATATCGTTTGCAAACTAAATAATTGTACATATTAAAAGTTGAAACATTGGTTGCTTCTGTATCTGTAACGTGTGGAGGGTGGGTTATCCCAGAGCACTTAGGCCTCATTAGGCCCATTGTACATCCTCCTGGGATGAGAGGCACGTCCTAGCTGGTGAGCCAGCCTACAGATTTAATGTCGACAACGTCGCCAAGAGGTGCTTTTCTTATATCGGCCGGTGTTAGCCGATACTTACCGAACACAAATCTTCTAATAAATGAGAGCGTCGAGTAATCGTAAAGGATATGATCAATGGTCTTATCTTCTTGTTCGCACCCTCTGTAGAGTGCGGATTCTGATAGCCCCATGATATTGAGATGCTTTCGTACTTGGCAATGACCAGTCAGAATGCCTGTGACTAGGCGCACATTCTGTCTAGTCATAGTCAAGTATTTGTTTGCTGCAGTGTTGTCAGGATAACTTAAGAGCTCACTGGCAATTCTGAATTTTCTTGTTTCTGCCCATCTTTCCTTGAATTTCACAAGGGAATGTTCTTTGATTAGGTCTGTCACTACCGAGTTTATCAAGCCAATAGAAGGGCCAGGTCCAAAAAGTATTTGGTTTGCTGCTTTCTTGGCTAGTGAATCAGCAAGACGGTTACCTTTCGATGTGGCGTGACCTTAATCCACATTGTTGATGGATACTTCGGCCAATGCTTCGTGACATTCTAGTACTAATCCTGAATAATTTCGTGGTCTGTTTAGGGTGATTAGTGCTTGTTTGCTATCTGTATAGATGAGCATATTCATTCCATTGATATTCTTTCTGGTTATTTCTTTTGCTGCTATCAGAATTTCCGTTAACTCTGTTTGAATTACACTAGCACTATTTTTTTTTTCTAAAATGACAGTTGTGTTGAACCACGATATATTAAATGAAATTTCTGGACTTTATTATTCTATAAAATACTATCTTCCACTTGTACATTTTTTCTTTCATGAAACTTATTTTGTCAATAAGTGGAATTCTCGGTGTAATTGCTAAAAATTAGTTTTTATGACCCTAATCGTCCACTTTATAATAATTAATTATTGCTAACATGTTCTAAAAAAAAAAAATGTAGATTTGGGTTTCATTCTGAAAAGTCCGTATCAGGCGGATCGGCCATATTGGGCTGACAACATCCACGCCTAGTAATACCGTTTTGAATGTCGGAAAAAGATACTCCGCTTCCCTACCTTATAACTCCATGCATTCAATCCACCAGATTGACAAGATGTGGTTCTGGGTGAACTAAAGTACAGTTAGAACTTATTAAACAAGGATAGACAATGGGCATATACTAGTTATTGTTTAGAAATAGAAAGAGATAGACACCTTTGTTCAATGTTTTTAAAGACAACTTGAACTCGGGCTCTTAACCATTTTTTTAGGGTTGATTTGGGCACTCTCTAACATGACTTGCTAGGCTACAGAAGGTACTGTATCTACTTTTTTGAAAAGGATTCTACAAGTCAATTTAGAACCCACATATATTATTTGGAGATTATTTATTCTTGTCTAATTTGTTAAATATGGGATAAACCTAAAAATTAGGGATACTGTGATTTGGGATTAGATAGATTGTATAAATCACTTGATAACATCGCTACAGCACCCATTGTCCGATTCCTACCCACGTATTTTATATCTAGATGATCCTGGAAGAAAAAACATAGTTACCAGTAAATTAATTAAATAAGGAATATAGGGATTACTTAAATGTTAATAGCCTACTAATCTCTCGTAAATATATTTTATCGATTTTATAGCAGGGTGTGGCCCTCATAGCGGGTATCTTTTCTTTATATAAATTAGTTTTATAGGTTAATTTAATTTGTACTAGATATATTTCAAATACTTACCTGTGAACCAAGAGTACGTACTTAAGGGGTAACTACCCTAATCATAATTGGAATTGTCTTGGTAAAAATTACACGAAGATCTTATTTTTTTGTATATGTCTGATTCTAACCTCACAATATTCACGAGGCATGATTTAACGTCTAATAATGAAAATAGAATGAAAGGAACCGAATACTCCATATAGCCTGACATTTTATTTGCATTATAACCGGACCCCTCCTGACTGAGCTTACTAAACTTTCTTTCTTTTTTTTATTAGTTATAATAAAATAATTTTATAACTAGTGAAAATTGTATTTAATAACAAGTCCGGAATTAAAATTCGATAACATGTTTACAATGTCGGCCTAAATGCTTTCGTTGTTATTAATTATTCTATCTAGGTATTTAAAAGTTGTTTTCGGTATTCTATACACAATCATAGTTGTGCTATTGATTAACTTTTCCGTTTTATGCAGATATCTTTCTGTCCACTTAGCAATAAGCTCCCCAACTTTATCGAAAGTGTGTGTTATTGTGTACCTATCAGCATTGATAAAAAAAATAAATACGTATCTAACATGAAAGTTTATTGAAATGTATGTATTTCTGTAGTCTTTAAATAAAATTCAATAATATTAGATGCTTAAGAGTCAAATGAATACACAAAATTCGTTATAAAAGTAAGATTTTCTAATGATTTGGTGGGGGTGGGAAAAAATCCTTTCCTTGTTTGAGTCTTTCCTGCATTTTTTTACAAACATCCTTATCCTTCATTTGATCATCAGGACAATTAAGTATAATTTGTTTGAAGAGGCAGAATTCAGAAGATATGCCTGACGGTTTACATTTTCCTGTTGATTTGTTGTTATCCATTACGTTTTGTATGTCTTCCAAACAGCCTGTAATAATTTCATCTTGAACTGGTTCTAGGTACTTAGCTGAGGATAGTTTTTCTTTAAGGAATTTTGTATATTCTTCAGGTATGACGTTACCATCTTCGTCAATCTGGCAAAAAAGAATATAAATTTAAATAATTGGATGATATAAAACCTAAAAGAAATTATATATAAGGCCAACGGTTTTCGAAGAATGGGCGGTTGCCACCCATCATGAATGACGTTTTTTATGTCAAGAAACTTGAATTTCTATGACCTAAAAATATTAAATGTTTACCCTGTTTTAGTAGCATAATGCTAGATATACAATTTAATGCAGAACGCTTGTAAAATCTCAATTCCTAATGAATCACTTTATTACACAGATCACATGCAGTTCTGACAAAATTTATCAAGTCCATTAATTTAAATTTTAATAATCAATGTTGCAATAAAAAGGTACATTGATTAATATGCCAAAAAATATTCTCTAGATTTGGCCATAATCGTCAGATAATAATAATAATAATAATAATAATAATAATAATAAAATAAAGTGCCTTTATTTTGCATTGTAATATAAATATATAAAAATTTATAGAGCCGAAGACTAGCTAAGCTACTCCACTTAACCTCTAAACAGTAAGTAATTTGTTTAAAAACAAAATAATATTTAGAAAACCTAAATATTGATTTCATATATAACAAAAGCAATTTAATAAAAAGAAATATTAAAAATGAATTTAAGAAATGGTACTAAAAATATTGATTAGTCAATAAAATAAATTTTAGGCATTTTTAAGATGTTTCTAAGAATGCGTCCTTATTTCCAATGGAACAGTATTATAAATGTTTACAGCATTGTAAGTAAAACATGGTAAGATTGAATATGGGTAGTGTTAGAGTGTTTGGATATCTTAAGTTTACAGTATGTACATCTCCTCGATATAGTAATTTGTCCTTTAAATACGCAGGTTGAGAAGTCGACAAAATGCGAAAAATTAAAGCAGACATTTGTGATTTAAAGAAATTTTCTGTTTTGAGCCATTCTCATTGTTTTATTTAGACGAAACTCTATCGTACTTTTCTAACCCAAAAATAAATCTGCAACATAAGTTTTGGATTTTTTGTAACCTATATTTCTTAAATTGATCTAAACAAGGAAAAAATAAAACAAAGCCATAATTTAAGATCGATAAAACTAACCTCTCACAAAGAAGTTTCCGTAGGAACGAAGAACTAAATAAGATTTCTTTACCAACAATGCTCAAAACGTAACTTGCAATCAAAGATAATTCCAAGACTTTTGGTGCTACTAATAACTTTCAAAGTTTGGTTTTCCATGACCAGTTTGATATTTTTTAAGCAACTTGCATTGGCAGTTTTTGAATAAAAGAACATTGCAGAGTACTTATTACTATTTAGTTTTAGATTGTGAGCTTAAGAATACTTGGCCACTTCGTTTAAGTCTCTGTTTATGTAGTCAGAAACACTAGTGAAGTTTTTTAAATGAAATGAGCAGTATAGTTGAGTGTCATCGGCAAAAGTTTGAATTTTACCGTAATTAACAACTGAATTTATGTCGCCAGTGTAAATTAGAAAAATTAAGGGACCCAGTACAGAGCCTTGAGGGACTCCAGAGGTTGAACATGAAAAATTTGATGAACAATTATCTAGAACTACTTTTTGATGTCGATTACTTAAGTAAAATTTAAAGAATCTCAAGGAAGTATCATCAAAACCATAATAGTTTAGTTTAGTGCACAATAAGTAGTGGTCAAGAGTATCAAATGCTTTCGAAAAGTCTAATACTGTAGTCAGCACTACATCAAGGGATTTTATTATGTGATCACTGGCATTTAATAAAAGGGTAGTTGTACTAAATCCCTTTCTGAAGCCAGACTGAGTATTACCAATAACACCATTTGTAAAAATGTACACTTGCTTACTAATAGGTTTTTCAAGAATTTTTGAGAATTTTGGAAGAATACTTATAGGACGCAGATCGCTAAAACTTTCAGGATTTTGAATTTTAGGTAAGGGTTTCACTAAAACAAATTTCCAAATATCAGGGAAATAACCACGTTCTAAACAACAATTTACGATGTATGTCAGAAAAGGTGCTATAACATTTAAACAAATTGTAGCATTTTAACGGATGTACCATCACTACCAACTGCATTTGATTTGAGATTAATAATAATTTGTCTTACTTCGTCAACAGTAGTAAGGCGAAAAGAAAAACGTGTATCAGGTTTAATTTTAAATGAGTTATAATAATGAGTGGTTAAGGAAAAAACCGATAAAAAAATATTTGTTTATCTCAGTAGTATTTTTTAAAGACTTAGAAATTTCAGTTACAGCTTTAAAGAATTTAATTTTCTCCAAAATTGTTTGGAGCTACCGGATTTAAATGGTGAGCGAGATACGCAGATTTTTCTTTTCTAATAGCCAAAGTAACAGTATTTCGAAAATGTTTAGAGTAAATGTAGTCAGATATGTTTTTAGACTTTCTATATTTAGAAACTGCCTGATCACTTATTTTCATCATGTCATGTATTATAGAAGTTAGCCAAGGTGCAAAAGAATTTGTATTTCTAGATTCCACGTACGGCGCATGTTTATCAAATAAAAAGAGAAGGTAGGTATTAAATAATTTTATCTTGTTTTTAATATCGTTTTCATATATTTTTAAAATCTCTATTAAAACTATCATGTGAAAAATATTTGTAAGATCTATATTTTATTACCTTCGAACTCTTTCTTAATAACAATTAATAAATTTAGACTGCAATACACTCCTCTGTGACCAGAAATATCGTGATCTATCGTACCAGAACATGCGACAACGTCGAGTAAGGTTTGTGATGTAGGAGTAATTCTGGTTGGTTCTTTTATTAATTGGAAAATTTCATATGATTCTATAGATTGATATATCACATTATTTGAAAGTTAGTCAACATTTACAAAATTTAGCACGTAGGGTAAAGGCGACAGTCGTTGGCACTATTGTCTCTTGTCTTATTTCATTATTTGTTAGTTAACTTATAAACTACTTATGTGCATAAGCTCTTAATGGATTAGATAGTACAAAATTCAAACTTTATTTTATCAATACGATATACTATGTATATATCAGTTTAGTATTAAATATTTAAGTAATAAAATGAAATGACTGGATTTCATAGTCGTTGGCACTGCGTCTACGGTCATCGTCACTCTGCGTTCATAGTCATTGGCACCCTTACAAATATAGGTAGTAAGTAGCTACTTATTCTATAACTAACAATACAATAGAAACAATAAATTGTTTATTAGGTCCTTATTACTAAATATATAAAGAAAACATAAAATATAGTAAAATACGTGCCCTACATAAGTATTTATAAACAAAGAATATCAAACAAGTTATACCTATGATACTTAGGTATTCTAAATTTGTAATATCTATTCTGAACATTGATTACACAGAAAATTTTCCTTGAAAGAGTTGCTTTTCTTATTACATCCAAAGTGAAAAGTTCGGACACATCCGGAACATTTTCGGCCCATTTTCTCCACAGTTATGTTAAATGTGCAACCATAGCATATTCCTTTGCAAACAAATTTCGTTTTAATAAATGTATCGACAGTTGTTTTAGAATAGGTCTGTTTTGTTTTAGAAACAGGACTTAACGATTTAGGTGGATCCGCCACTGGTTTCGAATGTGTCGGCTTCGGTTCAAAAATAGGACTTAATAAATCATTTTTTGAATGTTGTGGATCACACAGCGTCTCAACTTTAGTTTCAATTGTAGGGTTATTGTTTGATATTTCCATAGTGTTGGTAAGAGGCTTTAAAATTTGTATATCCTGTATGATGTTTATTTTCTTTGCAGGCAATTTGGTTAATTTACCTTTCCTTTGTGGCCGTTTCTTTTGTACCGCATTCTTTTTAGCCACCTTTTTTTCTTCTCTTTCCTTCTTTCTCTTTGCTTTCTCCTCTTCAACTAGTTTTTTTTTACCTAATTTATCCTCTGTGATACTTTTCCAAGTGTTTGATGTTACAACAAATGGTAAGCGTTCCACATTTCTTTTATTTTTTCTTTTTGGTGATTCGGGCCAGTACAGTATTTGCGATATTGCTGAATTGTCATGTTCTCTGTTACCATTTTCAGACTCGTTCTTTAATACAATTTCAACATTGGCGTCATAATTATTCAATGCATCTGCCACGTCTTGGTCTTCAATATCTTTTAATCTGTTCGGTTGACTAAATATATTTAGCTGTAAATTTGTTTCAGTTAATGGATATGTTACTTCGTCACTATTACTTCTATCATCTTCCAAAATATCCATTGGTACCACTTCCTGGTTTTCAATACCTGTAGTAAAACTGTTCGTTTGACTAAATATATTGAGCTGTAAATTTGTTTTATCTAATGGAGAAATCACTTTATCACCAGTATTTTTATCATTTTCCAAAATATCCATTGGTAAATTTTCGATATCATATTTATCATCATCACCTGTGAAGAATCGCCATAATCTATTTAGAGATTCAGCTTCACTGCTTCCAGTAAGTTCATTTCCAGATTCCAGAAGATTTGACGCATTATGTCCAATTATTTGTTTGAATGTTTTGAAATCCATTACTTTGGTTTCAATTAGTTGCTCTCCGTTACTTTTGTCTGGCCTCTCAACAATGTTAATAGTTCCACTAATACCACCTAGACATTTGGAGTAATCAATAGTGTTACAATCCCAAGGAAATAGTCCAGTTGCTTTAAATCCGTTGATTAGTGTGGTCTTTTGTACAAAATTGTCTACTACCTTACTAAGCAACGGAGCAAAGTTTTCCTTTGTAAACTGTAAATTTGGATGCTCTCGTTTCCACTCTAGAATTCCTTTTTGCCAGCCTGACTTTAAAGGCTTAAATGCTGCTACATCCGCAGGTTGCAATAATCTAGTGGCATTCGGATATAGTGCTACAAGTATAATACCCAATTGATTACATAACTCACTTATTTGCAAAGTCAGATGAGTCTTATGACCGTCGACAAAGAGTATTACTGGCTTTTCAATGTTGTTCTCTACCAGATATTTATTAAATATATTGGCGATATACTCATAAAACAGAGCAGATTTCATCCACCCATTGTCTGAATAGCCCAATCCCCATTTATCTGGTACTGTTTCCAGAATTTCCTTTGGTGGCTTGCGTTTGTAAGGGTGTATTATCATTGGAGGTGTGACATCGCCATTTGCACAAAAAGTAAACATTACTGTTAAGGACGTTTTAGCATTACCCTGGTCCACTTCATATACATTTCTGGTGCCGCGACAAGTAAGAACTTTTTTGTTTTTGGGACATAATAAGAAGTTTGTTTCGTCACCGTTAAATATCCTGTTATGATCTTGAAGAATATGCTTATGCCCCAAATCATCCAATTCTCCCTCTATAGTTTTGAACCAGTTTTTTATATCTTGTTCACTAATACAGGCACTTGCATTAGTAACCGCTTCAGGTGTCCTTAAACATAGCTGTGGGTGTCTTTTTATAAATGCACGGTACCACCCCTTTCCAGGTAGTCCATTACGAAATGGCGTTTTTCTTTGTGACTGGTTAATGAAATTTTGCACACTACTCTGTAAATCCTCAATTCTTCTTGGAAACCCTTTCCGCTGACATGTTAAAATCCATCTGAAAATATACCTATTAGGGTATGACCTAGATACCTAAGCGTATGAAGTTGGATTTTACGTACTTAACAAGTTGATCCTCTTCTTCTTTGGTAAGGTAAGTGGAAGGTCCATAACCAGGTTTTTTAAACTTGTTTCCCATTCTAAACTGAATAGTAGATCGTGCTACTCCATACCTTACTGCGGCTTTTTTTTTGGACATAGCACCACTTTCAATAGCTTCAATAGCCAATTTAAGTCTCTCTTCTCTTCCTTCCATTATTAGGTAGGTGCCTGCCTTAAAATACCTACCTACAAATAATCCTTACTTAAGTACCATTAAAGATAAAGCTTAAAGATTACACAACATGTTTCCAGTATGCCAACGACTAAAATTAACAATTTTCACAAAGGGATAGTAGTTGGCATGGTTATGCCAACCACTGTAACAAGTAACGTTTAATAGTATATAGTAGTTGGCACCCTATTATTTTAAGGTTATGTTAGTAAATAACATAATTTTATAAAAGAAAATAAGCAATAAATGATGCAGAAACATATAAATAATTTTTAACAAGTATTGAATTTACCAGTAATTTATTAAAAATACTTACCCAACCTGATACGTTACACTACAATCACTGTAAAACTAATCTTTTAGTGTGACTCGCAAAACGCGCCAATCTATCTGACAGTTATGACACTTATAAACAGTCTTACCAACCAGAAAATGTGTAATTCAGTACAATAGTTCGCCAACTTTTAGATGAAAAAATTCCCATTACGAAAATATTTAGTTTACTCTATTTATTTTCCGCTTATATTCGAACATGCCAACTAATATGGTAGTGCCAACGACTGTCGTCTTTACCCTATCCAGACAAAAAAAGAGGCCCAGGCACCCACTTGCTCTGGAAGAACTAAATGGGGCAAAACTTGAGGCATATGGATCAAGCTGCCCCATTCAAAGAAATATAACTAGTAGGGATGCGCCTTGGTGCAACCGTCATTTGTCAAACTTACGATCCCAAGTGCGGAAGATCTATAATAGTGCCAAGCACAGCAAAGATTGGCAGAGCTACATCGAGGCGCTTACTACCTACAAAAAAGAAATCAGGAAAGCTAAACGTAACAGCTTTAGAAAATTCTGCGATGATATTAACTCTACACTTGCGGCGGCGAGACTGCACAGGGCCTTGGCAAAAGGGAGAGTTGATACAGTTATGGCATTAAAGAAACCAAATGGAAGCTTCACGAAGAGTGAGGAGGAAAGAGCTCGCCATTTACTTGAAAGTCACTTTTCTGGAAGCACATCCTTTCTAATAAGGGACACAACTAAGGTTAGCAGGTGTATCCAGTTTAACATCGAGAGAAACTATCATAGACAAGAGATTATCATCATGTCCAATAGTCAAGTAGCCATCAAAGCGCTGAACTCTTACGTAATCAACTCAAAAATGGTATGGAGATGCCTAGAACAATTGAATGAGCTAGGCGAGAAAAATAGAGTTACTCTCACTTGGATCCCGGGACATAACGGGGTACACGGTAACGAGATTACAGATAGTCTTGCAATGAAAGGGGTTCAAACACTCTTTGTTGGACCTGACCCGTTCTGCGGTATCAGCAGTAACATAATATGAGAAGAGATTAAAAAAAGAATTGGGCAGTAGAAGAACCGATAATTGGAACAATCTCTTGGGGCTGAGACAGGCCAAGATACTTCTATGTGAATATAACCAGAAAAGATAGGAAGCCTGTATCTGCCTAAACAAGAACAGGCTACGTATTGTAACAGGAATCCTTACCGGACATTGCCGACTAAAAGGACACCTAAGTAAACTGAGAGTAGTAGAGGATAGTGAGTGCAGATTCTGTAAGGAGGAGGACGAAACCTCTATTCACATTCTAATTGAGTGTGTAGCGCTCCAGAATCCAAGGGCACTATACAGGGTGGCTCACGCTCAACGGGACGGAGCTTTATGGGGAAACGACCAAAGATATAAAAAATTCGTTTGGGAGGAATACGTAGGTTACAGACGGCTACAATTTAAAATTTGTTAGATGTATACAGGATGTCCCACATAAGAAAAAAAAATTAGTTCATTAAAAATTATTCAAACAAGAGTAAACAATTAATTTCTGGGAGACTTTTTTTCCTTAAAAATTCAAATAAATCGAAAACTAATAATAATAGTAATAGGGAACCTTTAGTTAACTGACATTATTTTTGATGTAGTTTTTAATTCTAAAATAAAAAACAGGGTGTTCCATTAAAAATAATATAACTTTGAATATTTTCTCTTATGTGGGACATCCTGTATACATCTAACAAATTTTAAATTGTAGCCGTCTGTAACCTACGTATTCCTCCCAAACGAATTTTTTATATCTTTGGTCGTTTTCCCATAAAGCTCCGTCCCGTTGAGCGTGAGCCACCCTGTATCTAGGAGGATATCAAATAGAAGAGGGAGATTTGCCTAACTTAAAGCCACTTCACATCCTGCACTTCCTTGAGAGGATAGGATTGGAAGGGTCGTTATAGGCATTGAGACATTTCCTTGGTGCATTGGCGACAGGAGGGGGAACGTCCCATTCCCAATATAACATAACATAGTCAACATTTATATCCTTTGTAATTAATATATGGTCAAATTAAGGTAAAATAAAATGATAATATATTATCAAAAAATTCAACAAAACTTGGAATACCACATGCGTTTATTCGGTAAATAACCCATATGTGCTTAATGCCTTCGATAGTATCAAAATGAAGAATATGCTGGTGCTGTATACAGTCGCGAATATAAAAATTAACTCCTCCATCAATTCGATTTTTGCGATACGGAATGAAGTTTAAATTGCTGGTTAGAAAAAGCTGTATGGTAACTAATTATGACGACAATACTTGAGTTTTATTATTTTAAATTGTATTTGCATAGCTTTCTTTTGTATTTTAATCCTTTAACGGCTTCGATTGCTATACTTCACAGTCCTGGACCTTAATTTTTTAATGCCACATGGTATTCAAGGACATACTTATAATTATTGATAACATACATTTTTATTTTGTTAGTATAATCACGTAACTTTAGTATTCCTGATATGGGGAACATTTAGTAAAATTGGTAGAAAGATAATACATAACTTAATAGTAATAAATCAATACAAAATATTGTTAATTTACTATAGCAAAATTAAGTCAGAGAAACAGAAAGAAGTATGGTTTGAAGATATCTTAATTGTAACTAGTTACTGTGATTAGTATAATAATTCAAATAAATGAGGTTGTTTTCTCAAATCATTTCTAAATTAATTATTTAAGGGTAATATATCAAGACCTATTTAAGTTGAATCTAAATTTCGAGAATATCTTAATATCAATTTGATGAGAAATAATTTTGACATTAATAATATATAAATTATATTAATTAAAAAAGTTAACTATATTCTATTTATTTTTCAGATATATGAAAATGTTTTCTATGGCTGCAAGGAAGATAAATAGGTGAGTTTTTTATTTGATTTTTAATAATACTGTCTCCTATATCTACATACCTATGGATTATTTTTTTAAGAATTAGTGAATTTAAAAATTCTAATGCTACAGATGATTGCCTTTAAATACTCTTAAACTAAAAGCTATACCAGTGACATATAAACCCAAATACTTCTTCAAGACTCATTTTCACATAGTCAATAAGTAACAGCAACATGAACATTAAATTTATTTTTAATCAAAGAAGTTTTGATGTGTGAGATTTCTGAACTCTCTTAAGCTGGCAGCACCAACTAAACAGAATCGATTCAGATCTATAACATTATTTACATTTTATTTTGTACTAATTTGTATCATCAAAAAAAGTTTGTAGCACGTGCCGTTTTCAAATAATAAAAAATAAAATAAAGGCAGAATTTGTACTAATTTGTACCATCAATAAATCTTTTGAACTATGTGCAGTTTTCACAAAAAACACATGGCACGTCTAGCTTCTCTTCTAGCTTAATGTTTAGCTAACAGAACCACGTTAAAAAAACATACTAAAACAAAGATAGAAATGAAAAGGAATGAATTTGTATTAATTTATGCCATAAAAAAATTAATATATTCAACCAAATTGTCTGAAACCCTTTAACTGTACAAATTATGTTTTGATGTAGGACAGACAGTCTGTATAATATAAACTAGTTTTATTACCTCTATTCGTTAGCTTAGTATCTTATAAGTCTGTATACTAAACAATTTTTAAATCAATGTAAACCTACCAAAATTATGATAATCTATTTTGGGGACTGCATCGTCTTCTAATTTCATAAAAAAATTAATTGCTTGGCAATTTTGTAACATTTTGAAAAAGAAATTTTAGGGTTGAATACAGTATTATCAAGCCATTCTAAAATTGAAATAAAATATAGGGTGTTCAATTTAAAAAATTTGCCAAGCAAAAACGCAACACCCTGTATATCCAAAAATATTTTTAAAATAAGTATTTTGCAAATTCATATAACTTTTATTTAAAACCTATTTGCATTTCTATAACACAAATTAAAATATTGAACAATTACGCACTAATGGTATACCCTGTATATTTGTTTAATCCTGATGTGTGTAAAATCAATTTAATGATAGTATTTATTTTAATGAAATTTCTTTTGACCTCACTATTTCCAGACCAAGCATTACATTTTCAACAAAATAAGTTGTAAATAATAAAATAATGTTGCAACAATTTTTGCAAAAATTATATCTAATTACCATTATTTTATATGGATATAGTTGCAATATAATGAATCTCGCTTTACATCCTGCCTACATAATTATTTATATTTTGAACTTATTCAATTTCATCTCCATTTTATATATTGTTTAAAAGTGGAAATGACCCAAAAATATACAAGCGTTATTATTGTATGATAATAACTTTTAAAATTAATAGGTATATGTAAAATTATTTAATAGTCATAAAAGCATAATAAACCCATTAATACCTATTCTGTTTGTTATTTTGTTAGAGTATATACTTACATATTTAAGTTTTTGGCCAAAACATTGATGAACACACTGTAAACAAAAATAAGTTAAATTATTAGACGTACAAATGATTATTCGTAAGATAATTATCAAGAAGTTAATAATTTTTATTTTGGTAGGAAGATTGAGAACGTTAAAAGAGTATAAAAATGAAAGCAAACGTAGATAATGGCTATAATACAAGAATAACAAAAGTATTTCTCAAAATAAAAATAATAAAATACCAGTGAAAGATAAGCCTGGTAACAGAAACGATATATTTTTGAAAGACAATCAATCTTCATTGATGCATCAAAGTTAGAGCAAGGAGTAAGTTCTATATTCAAATCGGCACCATCATTATATATCTATATCTCAACACTTATCCATTTATACAGCATAATTTTTGGTAACTTACAAAACTTAAATATTACAATATCTTAATTGATGTCAAAAATCCTGATCCTACCTGACCTATTTAATGTATTAGAAGAAATTAAAGGAGTTATACAGAGTGGCCCAAAAGTCTGGAAACGGATAATTATTTCGTAAATTGCTAGTCCTAATTGTACAAAATTTGGGGTACACCTATTTTGGGATACGGTGATTCAAGATTTGATATTTGCAATGTTGCCAGATTTGCCGTTTCTCTTATATTATTAGTCACTTTGGTTTTTTAAATTCATCACCCTGTACATTCAGTCATTATTGGATTCTCCTATTTAATACGAGTTCAACCATATGTAACACTTATGATTTTATGTAGTCTGGAAGGCCTTAAATAAATAAAATAGGTCTGGCAACGCCTAATTGTCTCAATAAATTTTTAAATAAAAACTATTTATAACTACATTAAAACGTAACAATTGAAAGATTATAACATTTTTAACATAATGGTTACTTTATCAAGTGTTCAAAATGTGCTCTATTTGTGGGTTGACTGTACCCTAATCGATGGTAGTATGCGTCTACCACATTTCTCCATGATTGTTTTATTTATTTAAGACCTTCCTTTTAATAAAGAGTAGTTCTCCAGTTCTTTGGGACATGTTCTGCCTATAAAGGCTTTCCAAGTGCCTGTTTTGTGGTGCTTCCCTAATAGTTAATATGTTGTTCTCGAATCCGGTCGTTTATGAAACCCCAGACTGTACTTTTTGGTACTCCTGGGTTTGTGTCTGGTTCCGGTGTTTCTTCTGACCCTCTTCTTGCAAATTCGTCAGCCTTTTCGTTGTCTTCGATCCCTTGGTGACCTAACACCCAAAATAGTTTTACTCTATTTCGGTCTGCCAGTGTTCTTAGTTCTTCGATTCATTCCCATATCAGTCTCGACGTAACTTTCTGACTCGATATGACCTTAAGTGCCGCTTGGCTGTCTGACATTATTTGAATATGTTGATTTTTGACAGCTCTTTCATTGTTCGTTTTTGCACATTGCAAAATTGCGTATACCTCGGCCTGAAATACCGAGGAATGTATTCCTATAGCATAGTATCAGTGTTTTTGGAGAATACTCCCGCCCCAGTGCCTTCCGCAGTCTTAGACCCGTCTGTACACCAGGTTTGTTCCTGTCGTTGAGCATTGGGCTTCGTTATGGTGATCTCCACTCCTTCCTGTATTAAAACCTCAAATCGAGTATTAAAAGAGTACCTCTTGGTTATGTGGTTTGATCTCATGTCTAGCACGTCTACTGTCACTAACCTTGAGATACTCATGTGACCTGGCCTAATGTCAAGATTTCCTAGTGAATTCCCTAATCTGTAATCACCTAATATTGCCTCCCCTTGCATCATATAATGAAAAGGTGGAAGTCAAGTCTTATTATTGGTAACTATGTAATCTGTATTACTGATCAACCTTTGATTCCTCAGTTTGAGATCCGTCGTAGTCCGGCTGTCTGACCTTAGCTGAGTTGACCTTTGAACTTGTCTGTCAGTCTGCCTGTCTACTTTTGTAAGGCTATAATTTGTTTGTAGCCCATCTTATTTTGTTGGGCCTCGATATTTCTGTAACTAGCCTCCATTGCAAAAGAATTGGCATACTAGACCTTCTTTGAGGGCTGTATGCTATTATCGGGTCTAACAAAATTTCTGCAACCGGAAAATGTGCGCATTGTTAACATTTCCACGAATGTTTTTATATAGGCTTGCTCATATTTACTAAGAAATACTACCGGTAACCTCTTTAGCTAGTACTTTTTAGATACTGGAGTATGTAGGCGTTGCAGATAACTCCTCGCAGAACTTTTCCCACGATTGTCTTTTAGCCTTTTTTATCTCCATGTTGTACTGCGTGAGTGTAGCCCTATATAGGGCTATATAGATTAACCTACACACTTAACCTATGAGGTGTTCCAAATGTTTGTTTCATCAGACTGTTTTTGTTCTCTTTTGTCTTCTTTTTTCCGGACATGTTTCCTTGTAGGCGGATAGAATAGCCTTACTTACTTGGTCTACTGGTCGTTCAAGATTTTGTTAATATGTTGTTTCCACCATACCCTCTTTAAGATACTCTGCAAGTAATGTTTAAATTCTTTTCCAGTTCATCTCTCAAGGGTTTATATACTTGGTTAAAATTCAAGGTAGTGTAATTAGATAAACTCTAATCTGCCTGTATAGTCTGAGCACGATGGTTCATCCGACACTTGCTTTACTTAAGCAAAGAGTCATATCTAGAACGCTGTGACGAAAGTTGATTTGTTACTTACTTAAATAATTACTAAATCTTCAGATAAGATCAATTGTAATAAGGACTCGCTTCTTGTATTGATGTCTGTGTTTCCCTAAATGGTATGGTGAGCATTGGCAACGGGTCCTATTATCGCTGGTGTTTTGTGACTCTAATGGGTCATCTGACATTTCCTCGTCACTTGCCATCTTCTTCAATCCCAAATAACAGAGACGCTCAACCAAATATAAAATCAAAATTCAGAGTGCGTATATGTATATTATTATATTAATAACGCACTAGATTTAAAGGTAGTTGGACATTATCTGTCCTTGTTCACCGTGGCTTCTTCAGATATATTGTTAAAAATAACGCACAATGATTCTGTGACTGTAAGTTGCAACTTGTTCGGTGGCCACTTATATACCTAACTCGCACATGTCTACCTTTTACGTTTTTTGCAAAGATTTGCTACCATAGAAAGGAGAAAGATTATGAATATAAAGTAAAGCAAAACCTTTTTCTTCTACCTTCTTTTTGTGAGCTCTTTCTTTTAATTTTAACTTTAAAGGAAAAATCCTTTTTTATAAATACGGCCTAATAACATTAACAAAAGTTGTGATAACAAAGTTTATTTGGATTCGTTAGCTGTTTAAAAAAAAATTGACATGTCTTTTTTTGCGGCACTTTGTAGTTGGGTACAGGAAATGGGGGTGAACCACATGTACTATGTCCCAGTGGTGGGAGTGTTTATATGACCTGTAAAATTCAAAGTTGTTTATCAATGGATTTATATTTGCTTTCAGATGTTGGTTATAATAAAAATGCTTGTGTTATAATTTTTTTTGTGCAGTTATGCTACTTCCGGTGTAGATATCCAGCCACGTGACTAAATATTTACTTTTTTCAACAAAATTCGAGATATAGCCTAAACGTGGGTATTGTTAAGTCTATTATTTGAATAGCCGGGCATTCTTTTTGTGTCGGCAGAAGACTTTATATGGAAAAAAAACTGTAATAAAAAGGTACCCTGTTATAAAATGTTTTAAATGACTCTTAACTTTGAGTACTTCTCTTGCTGATAATTTTATTTATTAGTACCTACTATCCCTTTTATTCACCCTTGGTTTTAAAGAAAAAAAAAAGTTAATGAAAAATGTTCGATCCTTTAATTCTCTACCAACCATTCAGAATTACTAAAAAAAAAAAAATGCCCGCAAATGCAATACTCGTAATTAAGAGTCATTAAAAAACAATATCTAAGAAATTGAATCTCTTTTTGTCGTTCTGTTTCGATTTTATTAAAAAAATACTTTTCCGCCAGATAAAATTGTTTTTATATTGGAAATCATTAATTGGTTTAATAATAACCGTAGAGTTTGACGCAGGAAAACAATAACGAAATTTCTTACCATCATTTCATTTCTTTTCTGTTCCATTTTTTCGCAATCGAATGGATCGAACGGTCTTCTATGATGCTGAGATTTTTCGGGTTTATCTTTGCCGGTAATTTCTTTAAAACACGCTTCTTTCACATCTTTATTTTCGGTTCGCAGTTTCTCCATAACTTCTTCTCCGCAACACATTTGGTGTTTCCTTTTACGGCATTTATCATCAGCGTCAGAAGCATCTCTACGTGTTCTTACATTGGATACTGAGGAAGTATACAGGTCTTCGAGCTGATCTGCTAGTATTTGATCTAAAAATAATTATTATAGGTTTTATTTTTTATGCAGACATTATGAATTTAAAAATTACAGTATTATCAAATTTACTTTTTCTTTTTAATTGCTTATTGACATGTCATTGCTTTTGAATATACCTAAAGTCTGAATAAAAAAGGAGTGCAGTAAAAGTGGAGATATAACGTCACATTCTATAGGAGCACTTTGCAAAATAAGTTTCTATACGGTGTATAAAATGCTTTATACGCACTTTATATACAAATTTCGCTTTTCCTACTGTCAGAAATGAAATAACATATTCTCAGGTAACAAAATCATAGCAGCAACTAATTCAAAGGTCACAACCAGCCATGAATCCCACGCCACAAATTGCACAACATACTGCACAGTCAACCAACTTAGCAGAAAGTACTACTCATAAATTATTATTATCCTTAATAACCAGAATAGATTCACTCTCTGACAGGCTCCAGAAGCTAAAAGAATTAAACAAACCCAAACATATAACAAAACCACTAATGGACAAAAGAGAATAGCCATTGGGAATGCCAATGGTATTCTCCAAAAACAAAACTGATATCCAAGTTTTCTTGGACGTACAAAAAATAAATATATGTCTGATTTCTAAGACCCACCTTACAACAAAGTCATACATTAAATTCAGAGGATATAACTTCTATTACACTATCCATTTATCAAATGCAGCAAGAGGAGGAAGTGCGTTAATTATTAAAAATAACATTTCCCACTATGAGGAACCAGGCATCCAAGAACCAGAACATCAGGTAACTATTAGCACCATTAACATTAAGGGGGGGCAAAATTACAATAGCTGCATTCTATTGCCCACCAAGATACAACCAGAAAAAAGAAAAATTATCTGAATGTACTCAAAAAACTAGGTAACAAATTTATTAATCGGTGGAGATTACACCTCCAAAAACACCAACGGGGGTTCAAGATTAACCACAGTTAAGGAAAAGAATTGCGCCGAGCTGCATCAGAACTTGGTTGTGCATACAATACAATATATGACAACTGATTGTATTCAAATAGCAGTCTTCTGCGCATCCTGGATTTGTATCCCTGGAATAGTTGTTATTTTGGAACATCAAAAAGGACCGAGTGAACTAACTGATTCTTTAGCTATAAACTTTGCTTAAGGCAACTCTTGCAATCTGATTTTTAGAGTGGGCAGTTAATCCACGCAGATTTTCTTAACCTTTAATTTTAATCTTCCCCTTTTAAATTTGCTAACTGTACAATCAATTAATATCATCTCATAATACCTCAAAATATTCTATTTCCAAAACTGTATCTCACAAATAGTATCATCACTGGAAAGTACTTTTATAAGCCTCAGGAATTGCATGCTGTCACTCTAAATGATTATGATCCAATAATAGTTAGTTGTGTACCAAGGCCGTAAAGTTGATCTTGTTTGGCGGAATCAGAATTTTACTGCTGAAGTCAAGCAACTTCTGGTTAAGTCAAAAAAGACCATGCGCCGAGGTGCATATATTTTTTAAGACTACTTTCTAGTCAAATAGATTCAACATTCTTCTAGAAAATAGAATTAAAGGCAAGATAGTTTAAATTTTTTTCTGTTTTTTTAAGTAGTAAGTAATTTTTTACACATAATACAAGTTTTCTTTGTTGAGATTTTCGTGTATTTACAAAAAAAAACAACCATTTTTGACATCACATTTTCCAAATCGTGCAGCTATAATAAAATCATTTAGTAACCCCAAATTCCAACAATATCATTTTCAAATATTTGCTTTAATGAATAAAATTGACGTAATTAGCTCAATTCCTTATCAAACATTTAGTATAAATCAGGTATTTTAAACAGCCCCGAGAGAACGTATATTTAATTTGAATATTTAAAATATCCGAGTCTCTTAAAAAGAAAACCGTAGCCCTAGAAGTACATGAAGGGCATTTTTGTCATGAATAAATGAAGTTATGAATACTTTAAGGCGTAAAACTGAAAAGGCACCTGCGCAAGGAAGAATGAATTGTAACCGAGGCAAAGTACATACATTATTTAACAGGTAAATCTCCGAAAGTTTTCCCAAGCCGCAACACTATTTGTTATTCATATTTTCGTTCATCGAGTACAAAAATAATCCTATTCCTGAAATATTGTCTTACAGTATGTCCCAAACAAATAAATTTAGTTTGATTTTGGTGTTATTTAGTATCTATTTATTTAGCATTTATTATCTATTTGAATGATAAAATGTCTTTCGACTACCGTTGCTCTGAAGGTTTTTCAGTTTGTAATGTAAATTCTCCTCTTAAATGAAAAGTTACAATAAACTTTTGCGCGGACTTTAACTTAAAATTTTTACAGAAAAACATTTAAAAATACTTTCATATTTTTAAAAACGACCTTAAATTTTTAAAATATTTTGTATTTTTATTATTACCAAAATTAAATGAATTACTTGGAATGAAAGTCGCCTTTTTCTCTTAATTTTAAAGGCCTAGATCTAGATGATTATTAACACCCTCACTTTTCACATAAAATAAAAAAAATTTCATGCAATATAAATACTTATCCTTACTGTAATCAGGATCATCGAAATTATATGCACTAACCGCCACAACCAGGGCAGCCAAAACACTAGAAAAAAATCACAAACTTATTATACATTATGAGCGCGTTGTAGGATAGGTACAACTAGAGATTTGATGGGTAACAACCACTTATATATAATAATGATTGTTTGAAAAACAAGTTCACGTCGTGCTTCAACAAATTTTATACAATTAAATAGATAAGTGTAAAGTGACAAATGTTGTAGGAAGAGCAGAGTACATTAGGCGGTTTTTTTTAGCTCAATCCGTGTCACCTGATAATACTATAAGGACGAGGTATCCATGTGTATAAAAACCGTTTGTTAAATTGAAAGTGAACTCGCCTGATTTTTCGTATATATGATAATTATAAATCTATTTTTCCACCAAATTAAGGATAAAAGTCGTCTTAATTGATAAATTTATTATTTTCAAATCCAATAATTTAAAAAAAACTACATTTTGTTTTATCTCAAAGGTGCTGTTTAAACAGTATCTTATCATCGATTTTGAAAAATCGAAAAAATAACGTATTATGTCAGTTAGGCCAAAAAATCAGGTAGTTCCTCATCCTATCATTCAGTTGGGTCTAAAATATAAAATCAAGAGATTCACTACCCCCCAATCCTTAATGTCCTTTTAATGTACTAGATGAGAAACATGCATGTGTAGAACAACGAATCCATGCGAGTCGTTCCATTCTCAATTTAACTCTTATTGGACACATTTTGATATTTCAAGTTTATTGTTTGTATATTCGACCGACAACGCTCTACCATAGAGAGCTCTCTTTACTTCATAAATTTTCATATAGGAACATGAACCCTTAAAGAGCTGATTTACCGAGATAAAGGGGTGTTTTCAAAATTTGCTATAAATCAATGAAGTCTTTAAATATTTTTTTTCTACAAGCGTGCGAAAAGATGATCTTCTCGCACGCAGAGAAATATAAATTGAAAAAAACCAAGGTATACTTACCGCCGAGGCCCGGGTTTGAACCGTGGACCTTCGGGTTATAAGCGCGACGCTCTAACGCGCTACATTGAATATACATTTAAGCGAATGTCAAACGTTAATAACAGCGACATGAATCTAGTAGGCAATGATACCGATAATCGTCTAAACAGTTTTGACATAACTTTAAGAAAACTCTTATTGAATTTTATTCCTGTAATTACTGTTTGCAATTAATTGTTAATTTGTTTAAAGTATTACAACATTTGTTTAACATTCTTGAATGAGTAAAACCAAATTTGGTAGATTATTACAAAGCTTTTATTTTAAAAAATAAAAAATAAAAAATAAAAAATAAAAAATAAAAAATAAAAAAATAAAAAATAAAAAATAAAAAAAAATAAAAAATAAAAAATAAAAATAAAAAATAAAAAAATAAAAAATAAAAATAAAAAATAAAAAATAAAAAATAAAAAATAAAAAATAAAAAAATAAAAAAATAAAAAATAAAAATAAAAAATAA